>LPNX010085308.1:1296697-1504653 GCA_001517045.1 Pseudotsuga menziesii
ACACCCGATTGTTCCATGATCTCTATTTAAATACCATGGAGGGTACTTGGCTAGTTGATCGATTATGAGAAGCTCATATGTAACTTTCTTTCTTTTGCATAATAAATTGTTCCAAGTAGATATTTGGTTGGGGCCATTCAAACTGTTTCCCTCTTGAGGGTTTTAACCATGTAACAAACATCGGTGTGTTGATCTATGATCTATTTGCGTGAAGTGGTTTCTCAAGGTGTTCCGTCTTTTGGGAGTACCCTGTGTACCCGAACAATATCGGGTTAGATGAAATTTTATGTTGATACCACATGAGAAGGAAATAATATTGGAATAGGTGCATACCAAGATTGTAGGAAGACATTATGGAGGCCGCACAACAACTAGGAAGATACTCTGAGATTGCTTATGGTGGGCGAAAATGCACAGCGATGTCGTAGACTACATTGAAATATGCGATGTATGTCAAAGAATAAGAAAAACATCCAGGTGCAACACTAATGCTGACAGTCGCGAATTAAAAAAATGGAAAAGATCAAAAGGGAAGTTTGTCGATGGATAACAAAGGAATAATTAAAGCTGAATCGCAACAAATTTTGAAGTTTGGAGACATCCAACGAGGTGAGAAATGGTCAAATGATACAATAAATGTAGCAATTACACAAGGTGGATGACGATGCAAGTGGGAAATGCACATTTATTGGCCAATGTGGTCATTAGATTTACAGAATCGATGCAGGATTCAGTTAATATTTGAAGTGTTTGATGATGCTGCTCCAAATATTTCACACGAAAGGATCAGAGGCTATAAAAAAGGGCCAAGGGGCATGGCTCGACCCATTGTACGAGTTGATAAGATGAATTAGAGCAATGAAAAAGAATAAGAGAAAAGAAAAGAGTGAGAGAGAAGAGAAGCAGTGCAAAAACCATGGAACAACAGATTATGAGCACCAGTACGCAGGGATCACCAAGAGCAAGAGTAGCGATCATAGAAGAGCAGCTAGAGATTAAGTCTACATCAATGCGACCAATCAAGAAGAAAAGGAGTGTGAATCTCCCAATCACTCTAGACTAAAAGACTAAGACAGCTCAGATTTCGACAAGGGATGGTGCAGTAGAGGTAGAAGTTGGCCTGTCGACTTATGGCGATGGAGGAAACAAAAGTAAGGGATAAACCACAAGGGACGATGATAGAATATATCCTGTGGTACGTATTGCTAAGGAATTCAAGGGAACTAGTGGTACACATAAGAAAAAAACAAAAGTATGCTATCAAGATTCCTATGACACCTAAAGGAGTCCATGTGATGACGAATATAGTACTGAGGTTGTAGAAACTACAATATCGCAACCACAACATTCTAGCATACCCATAATGCATAGAGGGCACACATGAGGAGATAACACATGATGATAGAGGCCTAATCACTAGAGAACCCAAATAATGGGAATTGGGACTACAACGGTCTGGACTAATGTCGATTATCCACATGTCACACTTTGGGAAATCCCAGAGATCAATGCGAGTGTGAAATAGTTGTTGGCATGTTTCCATGGCAGGTATCTATGTTTGGGGACAAATGTAACAATTACGGTTGATTTAATATCTCAAATCACTGACCTCCCCAAGGCAGGGGTTGATCCGTCGTAACACTTCTGAGGGAAGCTCAAAGACAAGGAGTTTGAAGCAAGAATGGGGAAGAAGTATGGTGTAGTAAAGAAAAAAGGTTGTATGTCATTGATAGCATCAATGATTAGGGATTTAGAATCGCAACAAAGTTTCTAACAGTTAAGATAGTGTATAAAAATCACCCAATCCAGTGCACATCGGGAGTGGTCGCATCCATGGAGCAGTTTGCAGATGAATTGGTCCATGTTTTTGCTGAAGGAGATGATGGAGGATGTGGTATTGGCGCAAGAGGTGGGAAAGTTTTTCACTTAATCTTTGTTTCTTATACTCATCGTGTTGGTTCGTTGGATGGAACCAACACATTATCACTGAATGGAGGTTGATGCTATCAACTTTTTTTGCAGAGCATGGTATAAGAACCTATGGAATTTCAATGAAAAGGAAAAGAAAACCGACAACAACATTCAGTTTTACCTATATTTGTGAGCACTGTGGGATGCAGCAATGAAGATACCGCGACTCACAGATGAAGCTATGAAGAATTACCACAATATTTCACGATTGGAAATGGGACCGCATGCTAGAAACTTTTAGGTGTGGTAAGATCCAGAGAATTAGTGGCTTACGACATAGTATAAGGCTACTTGCAAATATTTGGATGCCATTATAACAGAAAGTCCCACGGAGTGGAAATTTTCGGTAAGAGATGAGTACTTGTCGGACCCAGGAGATGGACCATCGACATATGTCTTGTAGAACCAAGAGGTTCCTAAGGATTTAGAATATGAATATAATTAGTAAGATGAAGCCTCTTATGCAACTCCAACAAAGTCGGATTTAGAGAAACGACAAGAAGAAGCATGGATAAAGCATCGGTTTGAACAAGGGGAGGGGATCAGTACCGCAAGGCTCTCTGATGAACAAGTGAAGAAATTATTGGCTGCAATCACTGCGGGGACCAATGAAATCTAGGAAAAGGTAATGCAACATGTCATGGGATACTTCCATCAAGTTACAAGGTTGCTGCAAACACTGACAAATGCAGTCCTAGAGACTAAGATACCACAAGATGGTGCACTGGAAAGAGCAGCTGAGGCAGACATTTGTAAGAAAGTGTGATTGGTACAGATTTTTCCGCATGTATTCACAAAAAGGAATGAGAATGTCAATGCTACATTGATAGGATTTGACTTAATCGACCTCGACCTCAATGAGATTCTGATGCACATGCTGGCATGAATTCAAAATGAAGCGAGTAAGGAGATCATAGACTATGAGGGGACAGTTCATGATCAATTGGTTCGGTCTAGTAATCAAGTAAAGAGCACTGAAGTGAAAATTCAACAACTAAAGATGGAAAAGGAGGTAGTTGTAGATGAAAGGACAAAGGACTTTGATGAAAGGAAGAGACTAGAGAGAGAAGTCTTGTTGGCATGTGAGGAAGTACCATAATTTAGTTTGAAAATGTTGGCTCAAGTGGAAGTATCGTGACTCAGGAAATTCGTCATAGACCTATGGAAGGAAAATGAATATTTGCAAGCTAGAGTGGTACCCAACACACCACTAGAGAAACTATCAGAGAGGAGAAGTGCAATTGAAGATGCCTCTACAGAAATAGTGGAGCTAGAGAAAGTCATGCAGTCAATTGCCAAGAAGACAACAAAATATTGGGAGAGACTGGTACGGGACGAGCAGTTGCACCAACTGAATGTGTAGCTTATAGAGGTGCAATCCTAGTTTACAATGCTAAGGGGATCACTCAAAATAATGTCCCACTTGCACAAGTGAGCAAGGAAGCAGAAATAAAAGCATTACAAAAACACATTAATAAGGTACAAGAACGACATCAGTGGAGGACAACATAGTTAGAAGAACTATGAGGTATAACAAATAAAATAGCTCTCAAGTCCATGGAGGAACTCATGAGAACAAAGGGAACATGAATCAAAGTGCAACATATGAATGAAAACCACCCGATGGAACAAGACGTTAAAGAGTGTGCAGTGTTGGCATGAGGTTTTGGTGCGAAAGAGGAAGAAAGGTGCACAAGGAAAAGGATGGTGTGCAAGGAAGAGAAGTTGACAAAGACTCAGCTTGGTCATAGTCTTGTACTTTTTGGTCATTTTTTTGTAGATATTGGTCCGAGTAAGTTAGAGTGTCGGTTAAAGTGGACCATTTCATAAAATGTGCAATCCTATATATAGAAGTAGGGATGTAGTAGGATGAGGGAGGGTATGAAAATATATGGAGAATGATTGTATGTGTGATGATATTCTTGATGTCTATGGAAGATCAATCTATGTTTCTCTTTGTCGCAACTATGAATGTTTTTTTGGGAACCTATTTTGATGTGTGAAGTAATAATGCATGGTAGGATGTTCATGGAAACTCTTTGTCTTGTGTTTTTCTACTTTACTGCTTTAACTGCTTCAATATGGTTTCTATTCCTAAATGATGCAATGTTTCTGTGTTTTGAATGATGTCACATTTATTGATATGTTTATAAGTAAACATAATGCTGTGATCTAAGATAAATGGTCATTGTTGCGATCTAAATGGTGTTTTATATGAAAAACTGTTATCAAAACCCATCCTTGAATCTTTGGTTAATGTTGTGATAGTATGAAGGTAGCAGATAAGTAGATACACAATATCCTCCTCCTTACTGTGGAAATGTGGTTCCTAAAGCTCTCCCTCGAACATATCTAGTGAGACCTCATCTGCTTCACACGTGTTGTTGGACAGGGTAAAACCTATCTGGGTTGGTGCTCAAGGAGATCACGATGTTTAGGGGTGTCAACAGAGTGTAAACCCCCATCAACATATATTTGACAACAAATGGTTCTATTTCTAGTGCCATAGCGCAAGGAGAAGGAGGATATGTTGTGGAATCCGATGAGACCGAAGATTCAGGATTGGATCGATAAGAAGGAACAAGAAATCGCAACAGAAGATAATCTAATTTTCACACTAACAACAGAGGAGTGGTTATAAAGGCGTATCTATTCTGATATCCAAGAATATTTATTTACTGAATTTCTTATCATCTTGTATGAGTGGTTGGCGTAGCTAACTTATCGAAAGACAAATTTTGAAGGAGGCGAACCTACGTATTGGACCCTAGAGTTGATCCAAGAGCTCCATGAGGTAGACAACAGAGCATCGAGGGCTGTCAAAGTGTGGCTTGATAGAATATTGGAGGGATGCATCATTGAGTTTGTGTTCGAAACTGTTAAATCATATAGTGATGGGGAAATGGAATTATTCAAGGGACCATGAGGTAGGTTTCTATTATCTTTGCAACTATGCATTCAAATGCTTATCTATGAAAAGGGAATCTTAAAGATGAAATCTGAACAGTAAAATATTTGGTGTGTAGAGGTTATAGGTGCTGCAGAGAGGAGGGTTTGATGGAATGATACGGGGTATATAGATGGAATTTACGATGAACTTGTGAGGGAAGTTGAGGAAGAGTGTGGTATTCTAGGAAGCGCGATAAGGTTTCAGAAAGAGAAGAGACAGAGGACAAATGAGAGTCCTACTGCGACTAAAACAAGAAGCTACAAGAGAATATCACAAGGGACTAAGTGACCCTACACAGACAAAGGATATGACCAGGCTATACCCGAACCTAAGAAAATACCAACCCAGAGGAACAACGTACCTACACCTCCGTGCACTGCGCCATGTTTAGGAAGGAATACCATCTTAACACCAAATTTACCGGTGTGTAACCAACACACTAATAGTAGCAAATCAAAGAACATAGGTAGAAGGCCTAGGATGGTGGGAGATGATGTAAAGTTACTTCTGTTTCATGGGAACAATACTGTGGATCCAAAACAATATTGTTTTCTTTGAGAAGTAGTTTGGAATGTAAAGCAAGTCTAGGACGATGATGTTAAGAAGGGTCAGTTGGAAACAAATTTTCAAGGTTGTGCACTAGACTAGTACATGAATTTTGTGCAAGTTCTGACAAGTAACCAAGCGAAGACTCTGGCGAAGATCAGAACCAGATTAATTGAAGAATTTAGAAATCCTAGGTCAGAGTCACAATATATCATAGAGTTGAAAGAGATCAAGCAATATCCGAATGAATCAGTTTGGTATTTCAACCAACGATTTAAAACAATGATGAAGAAAGTGATTTTTGGAATGATTAACATACAACATAAGGAGTGGTTCATCATGATGTTGGTACCGCATATCATAATTCCATTGATGCAGCAAAATATTGCGACACAGAGTGAGGCTCTGAAGATCGTGATAAAGCTTGAAGCCTCACCAGTCGAAGACAATGGAGTTGAAATGAATTATATCCTGTCATGACTGGAAAATCTGACGACCCAGTTGCAAGATATTAAGAAGGGAAAAGATCTTCATGAGGAAGTATGGTGTACCTGATGTCACACAGAGGGACATCATAAGGATCAATTCCCAAAAAATTTCAACTACTTTCTGTCAGGGACTTCGAATCTGCTAAGTCAAGGTGGCTTACCATGGTGTTGCATCTATTAGAGTCATGGGCATCGACATGAGGAATGCATGTACCTTTAGAATATGGTATCCAAGCCTACGAATTTGTAATGTACTTTTTGTTACTCTGTTGGTCATGAAGACAAGTATTTTCTGGCATACGACTTGCTCCAAGATAGGACAAAGGATACATACTACATGAAGGGAGAAAAACACCGATCAATGGAGAGACCATAGCCACAGTTTTCTCTATCGCAACCATAATTTTCTCCTTCGCAGCCATAGTTTGCTCCACCACAGTTGCAGTATAATCAGATGGCGTACGCTCCACAACAACTACAGTATACTCTACCAAATTATACCCAAACACAGTACGTTCGAATGCAGCTGCAGTTTTCTCCACCACAATTGCAGTATAATCAGATGTCGTATGCTCCACAACAACCACAGTATACTCTACCACATTATACCCAAACACGGTACATTCAAACGTAGTCGAATCCCTCGCAGTAGCAACAACAACAGTTCAACCAACCGTAGTATCAACAGAAAGGATGATTTCGCACACAATTCCAAGGAGGAGGACAAGGACGTGGTCCTTTGAAATCTTATAATTGTGGAGTATTAGGGCATTATCAATGAGATTTCCCAAATTTGCAATCATAATGTACCCTACCGCAGGAGATCGTATAGTTGAATATTAGCTGAAGCTGATTGTGAAATGACAAGTGAAGAATGTTCCAACGCCACAGAACCAGAACCAGAATTTCAATCAGAATGAAAACGGTCTGGTAAATTTGCCACCAAACCATAACCAAGGTCCAACAACAGGGAATATCTTAGTAGAACCAAGAGCTCAACCTGTGAATTTTGGAGTCATTACCAAAGGAGGTGCGACAATGGGTGATGATGGTCCGATCCCGTAAGCTCGATTGACGAATCAAAAAAAGGTGTAGTTTGATGTCGACGCTGAGAGGGATACGCTCTTTGAAGCATTGGACACCATAAGAAGAGATCTATGTAAGTTTCATGTTTATGAAATGCCACCTGTTTTTTATTCAACACTAGTAGGAAGACCATCATGGAAGCATGGTACATTGAAAAGTTTCTTTGAATGTTTCCTGTCACTAGAAAACGATCTCGATGCACTAACTGATATTGAAATTATCCTATATCAACCATAAAAGGGATGACAGGAATCTGTCATGAATTCCTTGCACAAAAAGAAGACCATGAAAGAGATGACAATGAATGTCCAAATTGTCTATTATGATTTGGACTCAGTTATTCTGGATCTAGGCTCAGATGTCAACATTTTGACGAAGCAGATGTGGGAGAATATGAGGAAATCATAGCTGGTTTGGTCCCCTATACAGCTGCGACTGTCTAACCAAGCTAGGGTAACACTAATTGGGTGGGTACCGTGCTTAACAATGGAAGTCGAAGGAATGAATACCTATGTGGATTTAGATGTTATCGAGATTTTTGATGAAGGAAGCTTGTATCCCGCACTACTAGGAATTAGGTGGGCTAATGATATCTTGATGGTGATCAATTTCAAGAAGTGGTTGATGACTTTCGAGAACCATGACATAATATTCATAACACCAATGGATCCAAGCGAAGGAAGAAGATATGTTGAACCAGTCAAGGAAGAAGTTGTAGGAGGATGGGACCATTCATACAATATTTCAGAGGATTAGGTACATCCCACTACAGACGGAGTGCTGGGTTGGAAAAGCTTGAGCTCTGCATCCTCACATTCTAATGATGCACTGGAAAACTGGAAGAATCGAATGCAAGAGGTATCAATTCACAAATGTGGACAAATAACTCAGTCTCTATGTTGGGTCGCAATGTATATTGTTAACCTACCCACATATGATGGACAGGCGAGCTTACCTGAGTTTATTGATGAATTTGAATAAAAGGTCGTAAAACCATAGAGATTGTTGGCACTAGATGAAGTGTTGAATGCTACTCCAGCACGTTGGTGGGAAACATATAAGAGATCAATGAGGGGATCGTCATTTTGTCACCGGTTAATGGAAGTTCAGTTCAGCGAAGTAGATTCCTCTCAAAGTGAGAAGTATGATGGATGAAATGGTCCTAATGATCATTTGATTGCATGTTAGACCATGTGGGTATCACAAATGAAGGATGAGTGGGTACATGATTTTGTACACACCTTAGATGAGATGAAACAACAATGGTATGTATCAGTAAAAATCCAAAGATAAATCACGACATGGGAGGACTTGATGATCTATTTCAGTCACACATTCAGTTTTTCAAATGTCGATCCAGTGATTCATAGTGCACTACAACATATTTCCGATGTTGTTTTGGAGATCATTCTAGTTCCATGCTCTGAAGAGTCGCATGAGATGCAAATGATGCAATCAATAATGGAATGTTACAATGTTCCAGGAGGCCCTGATGATGGGGATGATCCAAGGAACATTAACATACCAGAGTCAGAGGAAGTCGGAATTTCACAACCCCAAATATGTTGATAAAAAAATTTCACCTACCATTGAAGATTCAAAAGGTCAACATTGGGACAAAAGAAGAACCGAAGTTCGCTAATATTGGGGATTATTAGGATGAAGAAACTATGGCGAATATTATCGACTTGTTGCATGAGTTTCAAGACTTGTTTCCGACCAAGATATATGAAATGTGAGGGATTCTCAGAGATTTGAGAGAAATGAAGAATCCACTCAAACCAGATTCAAAGCTGTTGAAGCAACATCCGTATTGCTTGAATCTAAGATACAAGGAATGAGTAAAGGAAAAACTTGATAGAATGTTGGATGCAGGAATCATTGAATGAGTCAAAGAATCAGAGTGGATTAGTCCAATGGTGGTGCAAGACAAAAGTATAGGTGAGGTCTAGATTTGTGTCGATTTGAGGAAGCTTAATTATGCATGTATGCATGATCCATTTCCTGGCACGATTTACTAAAAAAGTGTTGGAAGGAGTAGGTGGTTAGGAGTTCTACTCGTTCACAGAAATATTCTTTGGGTATCATCAGATCAATATTGTGAAGGAAGATCATCATAAGATGAACTTTGTAACTTAATGGGAATGCTTTCAATATATGGTGATGCCACTTGGACTAAAAAATGCACCTGTGATATTCTCCAGGATTGTAGTTGTTGCGTTTAAGGACTTCATTCAAACGTTTCTAGCAGTATACATGGATTATTGGACGGTGTATTGGTTGGTAAATGATCACCTTACCAATCTATAACTGATGTTGGAGTAGTGTTGACAACACTATATTGCATTGAATTTGAAGAAATGCATATTTTGTGCATCCATTCAAGATTTTATTGGGACACATTGTCTGTAAGGAAGGGATGTTGGTTGATCAAGCTAATATCATGCTCATTGTTAATGTGCCACTAGAAACAAATGTGAAAAAAATCAGAGCGACATTGGGACATATGGGATATTATTGAAAATTCATCAGAGGATACGCTGCGGTGACAACACCGATCGAGAAGTTGTTGAAGAAAGATGCACAGTTTGAATGGAGTCACAAGTGTCAAGGGAGTCTCGAAACTCTAAAGAATAGGATGGTCACAACACCAATATTGGTCTTTCTGGATTGGACAAAATAATTTCATGTCCATGTAGATGCATCATCAACTATTGTAGGAGTGGTCTTGGTACAACGAAGTGAAGGGGATATCGATAATACAATTTATTTTGCTAGTCAAAAGCTGTCATATGCAAAATGAAACTACACCATGACAAAACATGAAGGTTTGGAAATGGTGTATGTGCTTCAAAATTTGTGCTACTATCTGTTGGGAGGCCATTTTAAGATGTTCACTGATCATTTTGTGCTAAAGTACCTGGTGAATAATCCTATGTTAGGGGAGAAGATATTCTATTGGATACTACTCTTCCAAGTGTTTGATTTTGAAATCATCATGAAGCCAGACCGCTTGAATGTTAGACTTGATCATTTGTCATGGATCGAGAGAGGTGAAGAACCAATGAATATTGAGGATGGATTACCTGATGTGCATTTATTCAAGGTAGGTATGGCTGGAGACCATTATGAGCAGATAATTCAGTTTTTTTCGATAGGAAAATCCCTGAATGATTTCACTACAAGTTTGAAGAAGCAGTTTGTGGTTAAAGCTATTGATTTTCAGCTGATTTCTAAACAATTCTATAAGATGGGACCTGGTGAGATTCTATGATGTTATGTCTTAACACATGAGCAAGAATAGGTATTGGTGGATGTGTATGATGGGGTTGCAGGGGAACACTATGGAGGTCGCATAACTGCTAGAAATATACTCCTCATAGGCCTCCGGTGGCCAACGGTGCACAAAGATGTGGCAGAGTATGCAAATAGTTGTGATGTTTACCAAAGAACGGGGAATTCATCATGAATGGATGAGATTCCTTTAGTACCGTAGGTAAAACTACAACCATTTGAAAAATGGACATTGGATTTTGTGGGGCCCATCAATCCACCAGGGAAAAGGACAGGTGCACGATACATTATCACTGCGACAGATTATCTAACGAGGTGGAAAAAAGAAGCTCCAGTACTAGATTTTAATGTTCCGATGACAACAAGGTTCCTTTTTGATAATGTTGTCACTCGCTTTGGTTTTCCAAAGATTTTGTTGAGCAATCAGGGAATTCATTTCATTAATCGATCCATTAGTGCACTAATGGAGGATTTTCATATTCAGCACAAAAATAGCACTCCTTATTATCCACAAGCTAATGGAATAGTCTAAGCATTCAACAAGGTATTGGATCATGCCCTCACCTAAGTCTGCAATGCAAGATGCAATGATTGGGACTTGAATATTCCAGAAATCTTATGGGCTTATCGCACGACCTATAAATAGTTGAAAGGGAAGACGCCATTTAAGTTGGAGTATCATAAAGAAGTAGTGGTGCTAATGGAATATATTGTGACAATTTTGCACATCGCCATAGTAATAGGGATGGATGATGAAGGAGTGCTAGAGGAATGTCTGACGCAGTTATTGCAGCTTGAAGAAGGCTTGTTTGTCACAACATTTCACGAGAAAGTTGAAAAGGATCTCCAGAAGGCATGGCGTGATTGACACAACAAAACCAAGAAATTTTAGCAAGGAGACATGGTGCTTCTCTATGACAGTAAGTTTGCAAAACACCTTGGTAAGTTATATATGCATTGGTTAGGACCGTACGTAATTAGTTTCATTACCAACGGAGGGGCAGTTCAGTTGAAGTAGTTAAATGGTACAATGCTACCTAAGATAGTAAATGGAAGCCAAATGAATCCCTACAGTGATGGCCTGGTGCGACGTGATGCTTGAGGCATCGCGCAATGAAAACAAAAAATTGCAAGAGATGGTACAAAGGAGGCAAGCGCACTCCAAAACCAACAGAAGCACAAGAAAAATAATTTAGGTCATAGTAAGGAAGCAATGTGGAGACGTCCACAGGGATGCGATCAAGTCAAACCATGCAGTTAATGCAGCAGTTAAACTAGTTAGGTGATGGCATCATTGGATGAGACACACATTTATGCAGAATCTGATTTTTAGATCGATGGATCATCGACAGATTTAGGTGATAAATGGGGGATTTGTTCGTAATGATTGGAAAATATTTTGCACAAGTTCTCCCATGCTATAATATATAGAGGGATGCACATTTGATGAACCATCCTTGTTGTTGAGTGAGTCGAGTATAGAGTGCATACATCAATAACAGAACATTGTTGAGGGGTTGTGAGAAATTTAGAGTGGAGAGATGGCACAAGAGACTTCGAGTGGGAGTATCCATGATTCGCCATCCATTGGTGCACCAGTTTTGGAATAAGGGGAGAGCCTACTGGTAGAATCTCTATGACTTCCATGAAAGAAGAGGGGGTCCAAATGGTCCAAGTCACTGGAATAAAAGAAAAGGACTATAAGAAATTCGAGTAGAGCCAAAGCGGAGGAAACAATGTAGGATATATTGTAGACAAAAAGAGCCTAAGGATCCATGATAAGGAATGGCGTGACAACATCCCTGGGTTTGTTCCCCTGTGTAAGCCCAGTGCTAAGCAGCCAAAGTTGACGAAGAACCAGAGGTACCCAATTTGGATTTTGACATTGCAACTGGGGATGCAATGCACATTTAGTATTATGCCTTGTCTGAAGTAGATGAAGTATAGCGATCATGATTTGTTAGCCTACACAGATGCATGATGGAGCCATTTGATTCACATGATTAGGCAGGAAACGAAGCAGTAATGTGCACCCCACAACAATGGGTGATGGGCCTGAAAAGGTCGGGGCTCTTAGGCCTCACACATATGATGCACTTTGGTAAATTATTGGAGGCCAATGCATGCATAAAGAATCCATTGGAGTGATTTCATGATGGTTATTTGTGGTTGGATAGGTAGGTGTCAGTCACCGTGGAGCTGATATCACAAAGCACTGGGTTTCCCATGTAGGGGCCCAATTCATTGCAGGATTATTAAGGAAAGGCTAACGATAAACAGTTAGCCGCTAAGTTGAAGAAAGAAAATGAAGCGGACCAAGACAAAATATCATACGTCATCAACACTATAAATGATCGGGCATTCTATGTTGCGGTGAATATTTTGGTTGTCAAAGTAGTAAGGAAGAACTGCCCCAATCAATGTACATCTAGGGTAATTTCATGCATAGATTAGTGTGTCGAGGGCATATAGATGAATTGATGTATGAGGGTAAGTCGTCATCCACTTACTCCTGGATTTTAATATTGATCGTGTTGGTTTCAAGGATGGAACCAAGGGACTATCAAAAGATGGAAGTTGCAATTGCCCAAGTTTACAAGGGCGCGTGATACCAAAATTCATGGTATCTTAGCAGGACAGATCAGTTAGTCAACTATTAAACTAAATTTTGACTATATTGGGATGCGTTGCAAGTCACAACTGGGAAGATTCTTCACTTATCTGAAGAAGAGGCGAAAAAATAAAGGTAGGTTGTGAGATTTGTGATGGGCCTACATGCGCTTCATATATAGGAAAGACAAGACCAAGAAAATAAATGGTTAACCACTCAATACAAGTTAATCGATGAGGATATGGATGCGATAATGGTTGATTGGCCTACATAATGGAGAATCTTAGTCAGCGTCAAAAAATTGTCAAAAGTTGCAAAAGGTCCCATGCCAGATGCTCTAATAGATCAAGTGAAAGTGAAAGAAATAAAGTAGGAGTCGCATTAGGCATCTTCAAGGACTCCAACGGATTCAGAGATGGATCTCCATTTTGAAGAAATGAGGATGAAGCAAAGACAAGAAAAAGGATAGGTGAGCAGCATTACGTCGATGGAAGATGAGCAACTAAACCACATCATCATGGTGATCACCACAATGACCAATGCAAGTGAGTTGTATCTTAGGCAACAACTGACTGAATGCTTCCAAGAGGTAAAGAAACAATTGCAGTCTTTAGTTAATGCAATTTCAAAGAAGATACCCGAAGGGAATGTGTTCCAGAGGATGGGTTAGTTGAGAACTGAAAAGTGAGTGTGACTAGTGTAGATTCAACCACACACATTGAAGACTAACAAGGAGGACATCAATGAATCAATTGAGTAGCTTCAGAAAGTTGCACTGGATGTGAATGAGTTTCCAACCCCCACTCTGGTGCAGTTGCAGAAGGTCACTAGTCAGGATCTCGTGGATAGAGAATAGATCCTTAGCGACTACTTGGTGAAGTCGCAGGAGAAGGAAGTAGTGGAAAAATAAGAGATCGAGAACCTAAAGAAGGTGCAAGACCATTTAATTGTGGAAAAATCATACTAATATTGGATTATAGGATGCAACTAGACCAAGCTGTGACATTTTCCTACTAAGAATTTTTTGAGGTCGCAGTTGAAATGATTACGAAGTACAAAGCTCTGTGGTTAGGTCAGGTCATCATAGACTTATGTGGAGATATCAAAGACTTACAAGAATGACTGAACCTAAGCACACCACCAGAAAAATTTGTAGTGCACCAAGAATCCATAGAAGAAGCGACCACACAGCTTAAGGAAAGCAAGGAGGAAGCTAAGTTGATCACAGATGCAACCGTGTATTTTTGGGGCAACATGGTCCAGGATGAGAAGTTGTAGTAGATAAGAACATAGTTGTAGGAAGTAGAAGCATAATTAGTAGCAATGAGGACATCCCTCAGAGTGATGCCCCCTATCATGTACGTCACTAAAGCGATGCAGTTGAAGAATTTGCATTAACATGTCACCAAGGTGCATGAGCGCCATCAATGTCGCACCACTTAGTTGGATGAGTTCCAGGATGTTGGAAAATAGTTAGCACTTAAAGTGGTAAATGCACTTCAAGCAGTGCAGGATAGTCAGAAGTAGTAGATGACTGCTAATCTCGGCCAACATCCATGTGAACGGGATGTGGAAGAATGCACAGGGATCAACGATAAGGCGAAAGATGTAGTTGAGGATTTCAACCAACAATTTGAAGACTTCAAGATAAAAACTAATGAATATACTATTTACAGTTGATGTGGATCGAGGGTGAGCCACAAGGTTGTGTTGGGAGGCTGTGGACACGTGGTTTTGTTGTGAAAAGAGGAAGAAAGGTGCACAAGGAAAAGGATGGTGTGCAAGGTAGAGAAGTCAAAAAATAGTCAGCTTGGTCATATTCTTGTACTTTTAGGTCATTATTTTCTAGACATTGGTTCGAGTTAGTTAGAGAGTCTATTAAAGTGGACCATTTTGTAAAATGCACAAGCCTATATATAGAAGTAGGGATTTAGTAGAATGAGGGAGGGTATGAAGATATATGGATCATGATTGTATGTGTGATGATATTCTTGATGTCTGTGAAAGATCAATCCATGTTTTGTTCTTTGTCGCAACTGTGAATTTTTTTCTCGAAACCTATTTTGATGCACGAAGTAATATGACATTGGAGGATGTTGATGGAAACTATTTGTCTTTTGTTTTTCTGCTTTACTTCTTTGACTGATGCGATATGAATAATTCAATATGGATTTTATTCCTAAATGATACAATGTTTCTGCGTTCTAAATAATGTCACATTTATCGATCTGTTTATAAGTAAACATAATGTTGCGATATAACATAAATGGCCACTATTGTGATTTAAATGGTGTTTGATATGAATAAATGATAGAAAAACCCTTCCATGAATATTTATATAATGTTACGATAGTATGAAGGTAGAAGACAAGTAGATGTGCAATATCCTCCTCCTTACTGCAGAAACGTGGTTCCTACAGCTCTCCATCGAACATCTTAGGTGAGACCTCATCTTCTTCGCAGTTGTTACTAGACAGGGTAAAACCTGTCTGGGCTGATGCTTAGGGATATAGCGGTGTTTAGGGGTGTCAATAGAGTGTGAACCCATGTCGACAGATATATTCCAATGTGAAGGTCTTAGAGAAAACATCAAGGAAGTCGACAATCAAGTTAAAACTGAATATGACGACTTCAAGACAAAGTTGAACGCTCCAGTTGATTCTAGCTAAGGTGGCTCAAGGAAAAACCACAAGTTTGTGTTGGGGGCATGTTGGAAATGGGTTAGAGTGTGGAAATTTTGCTTCCACCACTGAGAAGAGGGACATTGACAAAAAAAGAGTCAACTGTGATGAAGGAAGAAACCAACAAGTGAGGCCATTTTGGTCAGGTCAGTTAGGAGATTGTTGAAGTGGACCAATTTTTAATGGCTTAGTAATCCTATAAGTAGAGTTAGAAGTGTAATCATGAGATATCATTATCAAGGGAATGAATGTATTTTTCTTATCTAAGGCTAATCAACCAAGGGATGCTTATGTATTTTTTAGTGTATTCCTGGTATTAATGATAAGAAGAATCTCTTGATTACACAATTCTTCTTATTGTCTTTGTTTCTTTGAGATGTGTTTCCTTTTGAAGATAGTTTAATAATGAATCATGTGAAATCTATAATGATTTGATCTCTATGTTTACATGTTTAAATATAAATCATGCTAATCCTTGCAAAGTTTATTGGTTTACTATATGTCGATGTATTTGTTAATCTAAATGTGAATCTGAATAATTATGTTAACATGTCTTTGTTGATATAAATATGAGTAAGTAAGAGTGTAACCCATAATGATAAGTAGATCTGGTTAATGGTCTCATTGAAACCTTGGATTTTAGATTGATGTTGCGGTAGAGAAACAGATAGTGTGAAAGTCCTCTTCATTTTGTGGAAACTTGGTTCCTGCATCCCTTCCTCAAACATCTCGGGTGAGACTGCACTTCCTTCATAGGTGTTACTAGATAGGGTAAAACTTGTATGTTCCAATTTAAGGAGTTTGCAATGATGGGTGTCGACAAATATGCATAGTGAACCCTTGTTGACAAGATTTTGTCAACACATCCCAAAGGGGCTTAAAAGGTTATGACTTGGTTAAGGACCACTAGGGATGACACATGGAAATTCATGGTTATGTCAAGATGGGGACATGGAAATACTTCCCTCCTGAAATATCTTGTTATCAAGCAACTTAAATCCATGGAGATGTAAATTTTATTCTTCTTCCAATGTTACATCCTCCTTAGGAAACCCTTTCCACTGCACAAGATACGTTTGGATGATTTTATTTATCCACATGTGAAAAATATTTTCAGGATCATGAACCATGCATCCCTCATTAGGTGGAAGAATATCCTTTTATATGGTCACTTGTTGCACATATGTTTCCATGAAATAAGAGGCATAAATTGTAATGTATTCCTTCCCTCCCTTAGGAAGACCCAATTTACACGTAACCTTTCCAATCCTCTTATTACTTTTGCATGGAACATAGAGGATTTCCTTGACCTTGTATTCATTTTCTCATACAAATGGGATTGCTTGTATGGTTTCAATCTATGATTTTCCAAATCAATCAATTGGTGGCTTGGATATCTCTTTCTCTTGTTTTCATGCACCTACTGTTGATTTTGGACTATTTGTAGAATGATTTGGAGTGCCCCTTGTATTCCTTAATGCACTTGTATCCAAAACATTACTAAATTTTCATTTCCATGCTCATAATTGTGATCCATATAGATATGGGTTGCATACCAATACCAAGATTGGAATGAAGACATTCCTTTGGATATGTGGGAATAAATGTAGGGGCATAATTTTTCCATATCAATGACTTTCTTTGGCCAATCAAGAATAACCCCAAACTTCTCCATGTGTGTCTTGGCACCACCTTTATCCTTTGCATGGATAGTATGCAATATTCCCATCATTCCATATTTGTGTTTCGGAAAATTTGCATGTAAAGTTATCTCTTTAAAAATGGTTAGTACAGCTCCCACATGGTGCATTCATTCTTTCCAAATCTTGATACAAGTTAAAATATGATAAAAAAGAACCAGTATATACTTACCAAGTTGTTTTCCTAACACCTTGTTTATGCAATATTGGAATGGAAGGAAAACCATAAATGCATAATCCATTCCAGTCCTTACACATAGTGATACCAAGTAGTTTTCATGACCAAAATGAATTATATATTCTAAAATATCTTCCTTCATTCGATATTGAATATGGAAAAAGTAGAGATCAGACTCAAGAAAAAACTTGTTTTTGTGCCATTCATCCCTATCATTTTTCCAAGTCTCTATGGAGGTAAATGGAGTCACATCAAGCTTTGTGAATCTAATTTCAAGAAACTCTTTAATTAAACCTTCACTTACACTTTTGTATTTCTTAGTATGTTTGCAAGGTTGAAGCATCTTTGGTTGTGCCTTAGTTTCCCTTCCAAGAGAGTGCCCAACTAGGAGCACATCATGGAATCCCCCATATGTTCCTTCATGATAATTTATTTTATCACCCATAATTTAAATTCTTTCATGATCTCAAATTGTTCAATTTGGTTCAACCCCCTTTGAGGCTCATATGCAACATTGCCATTGGAAAACTCTTCCACTAAATGGCTTCTCCAAACAATTGAATATTTAAAAGAATCAAGAATATATATTAATAAATTATTGCATACATGATCATCATTATATATTTGAATTACCCCACTTGGTTTTCAATTATTGTTCTCTTTTTGTGTTATGAAATGCATCCAACTGTTGTGATCAATCTTGACCATACATCTGCTCCATAATGAGTATTGTCTAAACTTAGCCATTGCATGTTGGATGGTAATCATGGCTATGTACGAAATGGTAATATGGCTTCCATGTGGCTCCAAGATTCTACTTTCCAATGAAATGGGATGATTGGAGAATTAAATCATGTTGGGTGTGGCACCCATCTTCAACCGAGTCTTGTGTTTCACTCCTTTATGAGGTGGTCTACTAGGTGGAAGGTATTCAAGAAACTTCTCATATTTTTGTAGTTAACTCTCAATGTCTTCAATATGATGTAAAAAATTCATGCTTGTGCTTTGAATAGTCCCCACAATACCTCCATGCTTCACAACAAATTTCATACCTTGAGATAACACCTCAATTTTTACGTATTTCTTCCCCAAAGTTGTGAATCGATGTGTAGGGAAAAAATTATATTGCAGCCATAGATGCCTTGGAATCTACTCACATAAAATAAAAATATCAAATGCATCAATAGATTCATCACTAATGCCAAAGTAACTCTTACAAATGTGAACAAGTCTTGCACACACTGGGGTCTCCATCTTGATTATGTATCTACACACCCAATGCATGGATGGATATGCTTATTTTCTTGTTGGTCCAAGTGGGATTCAATTAGACACCTTCTTCAGAGTGAATTTATATTCACATAAATAAATATCATAATTTCCCTGAAGCAATACAAGTTCTTGGAAATCATACTTTAAGTCAATGTTTCCTTCAAACACTTGTAAATATCAACTTTCTTCATGTTCATCCTCCACATGAAGTTCCTCCATCATACCCAATACATGTCCTTCCATGCAAGATGAAAGGTATGGTACATTGAAGTTCTTCTAAATTTGATACATTTGCAACTTTGACTCTTGAAGATCCTTTTGTGTGATTTCAAAGAAAAATATTTAGCCCTCAATTCGCTATCACACATTTCTACTTTATCTTCCCCTTTTTTGAGTGCATGATGGTATGTTTTGGTTACCTCAATAAGATGATTCCTATCTAAGAGTAATTTCATGTAAATTTCCTTCATCTTTCCCACTTTTCCTTTGAGAGTCTCAAAATATACCAAGAAATATTTTTCTTCCAAACCTTGTTTTGAAACTCTCCAACAACATCTTGACACAAATCATTAGCATCAACAAAATGTTCCTTGGCTGATCTAATATTCCATTCACCATCCTTAAGTGATCCAACCAAATGGTGTGGCTCACAAAGATGATTCTTCAGAAAATTGTCTTTTTCCGAGGACTAAAACCTTGGTAGATCTTCCACAATGGTGGTGGTAGGCTCAAGGGAATAATCACCCTGCGTTTTTATTGCACTACCCTCATTAGTAAGGATTTTGGACATGTCTTCTAATGAATGATTGACACTTTGTTTTTTCTCCTTCAAGATAACTTATGCATATTTATCCTTGGTATCTTAAGGGTCAATATTTTTATATTTTCTCCTTAAATAAAACCCAAAGAATCTCATGATGCCAATATATGTCGATGACTCTGATGGAGCTTCACCTTTGGTTATTTTTTGTTCTTATTTTCTTGAAGAAGTGCAACAAATTGTCTTGTTTCTATTCAATATTTCCTCACCACATCCTTGGGCCAAAATCCAGATTTGCAATAGATATACTCCTTAAAATAGATGACCTTGCATATATTTTCCCTCAAGGAAAGATACTCTTAATAGTGATGAACCAAGTTTTCACTCACTTCAGATTTCTTTCCTAAATTAGGATTTTATCTATCCACTGGTGGTTCATCCCATTAATATTCATAAAAAAATTTGTCGCAGAAGTCACCATGAAAAACTCAATATTCATATATCACTTCTTGTTCCTAATATGGATCGAAATATTCATAATTCATTGAAATGAACCTCGTAGCTGCAAGTCCTCCTTTGTCAGAAGAGGTGAACTACAATATTATTCAACATAGATAATACTTTCCATAGGATGGGCCAAGGAATGAGACTTGATACTATTGTAATGATCTAATGAAGTTAGATTGGTCACTAACTCCTTCCTACAAGAAAATTTTCAAACAAATTATTCTCGCAAGAAGTTTAAAATGATTAATTGATCAAACATCAGGTAAGGAGGTCCAACCAAGGAAGGAGGTAGGGTCATGAAATATCAAGTTCCTATGCACAAAATACTGGGAAAATTTATGTTTCAAACATCAACCAGATTGAAGTCTACTCCAAGGCTCATGGGAACCCCATTATATGTAAACTAACTAAAAGATTTGCTAGTCAATTCCCAAATACAAATGTTTAAGGGATTTAAATCAAGGAAAATTGAATATATCCAATATAGTTTTATTTAACAATAATAATAATTTTATGTGGGTATGGAACAAAATTGGGAGGCTGAAAGGTTTGTACAATCCAAACTAGTTTTTTGGACTGCTCAAATGGGACAACTTTAGGGATTCTCAAGAAATGGAATATGGTCACAAATTCTTAATATAATATATGATATTTATTCAATATCACGTTAATGATATATCAAAACAATAATTAAATAAATTTGTGGATATTCGATTGTCCAATGCTAAAAGCTGGAAAACTAGTCGAATTGGAATTAAAGTATAGGCAACGTAAAATAAACTCTTATGAAACTTAATCAAACTAATTCAAATTTCCATAAAATTTGTAGAGATACATTATTACATTAGAGACAACCAAAGGATGCCGAAATGAACATATTAGAAGGCTTAATGAAACATACTTTTCCATAATACATTAGTACAAGGAGAATGGAGCCATAATTTACATAGGAATTGGAAGGAAAAGATCCCAAATTTCTTCAACAAGCCAACACAACTATGGATATGATCAGAAAACCTACAAAAATACACCATTAATGGATGAAATCCATTAATACTCGCTTATGATTGGAAAAGTAGCTGGGCACACCTCCCAATAGTGACTAGGGGAACATCTCCCTACGTCTGATAAGTAGAAGCTCTGAATTTGAATTCAAACAATGACAAAATATGTGAAAGTGCACTATTGAATAGTTTTATAGAAGAGGACGCTTCTTGAGAAAATCTCCTTGGCCAATGCACCCTCATGAGTTGGATAGGAAAGAACTTTCTTTGTGCCTTTTCTTTGTCTCTCACTTTCCTTCTTTTTCGTTCTTTGCTTATCTTTCCTTACTTTCTCTATGATTTTCCTACTTTTATGAATTTTCCTACTTTTATCCTACTTTATTGCTTTTATCTACTTTCCTTCCTTTCTACCCAAAATCCAATGATTTCCTTATTTGTATACTTTCGTGCTTTGCATGGACTTTTAGCTTTGGAACATTTTCTTCTTTTTAGCAATCTTTCCAAATTCCAAAACTTATCCTATTCGATTAATTGTGCCCTCCTTCCATATTTGTTCCCTTTTCTCCAACTTTCCAAGATTCCCATCCTTATCCAATGTAACAATGTGCCAACTGTCACATGCCCCAATTTTGTAAAAAAATATATTATCATATTTGATTTTATTTCAGGACAATATGTTAAATTTTATGCTAAGTTGTAAATGATGACTCAGNATTGGGTGGAGAGCAAATAGACAAGTGGCAGCATCCTTAAACACTTCGAATGTTGTAGGTGGCAACCTCCCTACATTTGGGGTCATGATCTCCCAATAAAGTGGGATCAGAGTAGGTGGCTCAATTAATGACAATTAACCCAAAAAGACCTAGGAAATATTATTAAAAATACCCATTGAAGAGAGCTGGGGATGCTCATTCCAAGAAGAGAACCATTCAGGTGAATGTACTTCAGTGGATTTCATTGGGAAGGAAATTTGTGGAATGTGTTTGAGGGGTAAACTGTAGAAAGTGATCTAGTACAACTTTTCAGCTGAAGGATCTTACTACTGAGTGTAGAGTTAGTACTGAGTCATTGGACTAGTATCTTGTTGTATGCTCCATCAGTTCTCATCCAAGGAGACCAGGAACAAGCTTGGGGGTCCTGAGAAGTCGTTGTTTGAATGGTCTCCAAGAGTTGGTAGGGAGGAACGGCCTCCCAACACTATTGTTGTCCAACTTAAAATAGGTTCTACAGTCTTTTATTACTGTGTTAAAAGTTTATATCTGAGAATGAATGAATAACGAATGATTTACATGTTTTGTAGTGAACTGTTTAAGCTTGTAATATTTTAGTTATTTGAATATTGAATATGTATTGGATGAAATAATCCTAACCTATGTTTTTCTCCATCTGGAATGGACCAAACTGTACTCTAGCATAGGTAGCATAATTTAAATAGATCAAAGATATGATAGAAATCTGATTTGAATAAAGTTATTATGTATTTCAGAATGCTGGAAGCTTTTCTTTCTATATATAGTTGCTTTCAGAAAATAATATTAATCTGCCTAGTTAGATTTATTGTTAAAAACCAGACTGTGTATTAAGAATGGTAGAAACAGAAATAGTCATATTATCTTTACTAATAGCAATGTATTATATTCACGAGTTGTATAAGTAGGTAAGTTATTTATTTTGTATAGTACATTCTTCTGTAAACTTCACTACTATCCTGAAATAGAAAAGATAGAAACAACTCAAATATAATGCCTATATTTTTATGTTAAGCAAAGAATTAAGTATGGTTCTTTTAGTTTATTTCTGTTACTGATAATAATAATCAACTTAACTCGCAATTATTCGAACCCTAGATAGAGTTTAGTAATATATATATTTCTAAAGACAAATTAATCTAATGACAAAGAGTATCTTAACAGAGAACTATTTAGCTCCAACCGTAATTTATTTATATAATTAAAATAACTAAGATATGATAGTAATTTATGTTTAAATTAATAAGTATTATAATAAGAAATGGTTCTGTAAACAGATTATGTATGTAAAGGAATAATGACAAGGTCGTAACCCTTATTTCATTCTTAGTAAGCTAACCGAAATAATACTACTAAATGAACTAAACTAATACAGATTAGTCACAGTCTTTATTAAATATGTGTATGCACAAATACAAGATTACGTATTTATATTATATACATATAATACTATTATATAAATAATATCGTTTATAAATGAACAATTCTTTAAACAAAATGAAGGAGTCTTAAAGTAAGAACCAGAGTTTAATTAATTAAACCCTAACCTCGAAATCCTTGAGTACTGAAATGGTTTAAAATTATATTAACAGTAATCTAATGTATTTATTAACAATACAAAAAATATATTTTTACAAGTTAAATAGGGTTAAAACCCTAGCTCGAAATTCTAAGCTGAAATTACTATGTTTTATTTAAAATATACAAAACCATTACAATAGTAACCCAAGATAAGCAGTAAACTTATTTCTTTTTTTATATAACCATTAAAAGAACAATTTAAATTCATCTACACAGAGATAAAATACAAATACATAAAGGAAAACCAATTTAACTTACAGACAGACTGTCTTAAGATATTCACATTATAATAATGAGCCCGAAGGCCGAATGTAAGTCAAAGCATTAACAAAGTACAAAAAAAACTCAGCTAAGAGCTGAGTATCCACATCGTGCTTTGGAGTATGAACAAGTATAAACATAATATTACAAAATTGTAAGTTCAACCTTAATACGAGATGAGAGCTTTACAACAAATAGCTTAAAGTCGAACTCACCTTGCGAAAAGCAAGGGTTTTAACAAAAAAAATACTATAAAAACAAAGTACAACAACCCAATACTGGGTGCAACATGGCTGAGACTTTTTCCAACTGCAAGAGTCTATACAAGCAGGGGGGTCCAAATTCAAAACTGGAGCTTACCATGAACGATTCGTGGAGCCTTTTATATAGCACAACGATCAACCTTGGAGACGAGCCAACCTGCATTATAAAGAACCAAATCTATTTAAAAATCAAAAACCCCTATTCGGAAAAGAACAATAAATAACAACAACTCTTAATTATTTTTTATACTCACCTTAACTGGAAGTGAAAGCGATGGATCCTCGGACAAACAGTACCACCATGAACAACGCTAAAAAGAGCCAAACCCTCATTCTCGCCGAGGATGGAGATGACAGGACTCTAGTGTTTTTCACAACTATCAGCAGAGGTGTGGGTAAGCCTAAGTAATGGCTGCAAGGAGTCTGCAAGCATGGAGTCGAACTGTCACTAATATGCAAATAGGTAAACTAAACTCCAAAACCCTAAGACGAAGGAGCTACACCATCACATACAATAAGCTCAAGCTTCCACCAATGACAAACCATGACAAAAGGAGCAACAAAAAGGAGTTTCAAGCGGTCATAAATCCATATACAAGAAAGGTAGTAAACTCTGATCAAAGTAAATAAATCACAGAGGAGGCGAGCAATAGAATCTAGCTCAAGGGAGTAAGCCACAAAAAATGCTAGCATGGGAGCCTCTGTAGCTATCTGCAACTCAGGGCCACCATGGGAGCTTGCATAGCAACCCAAAGGGGCCAACGCAAATGTCGGAGATCGAATGAGGCAAGGGTTAGGGTTAAAAACTATTTATGCAACCAGTGCATGGCCAAGGAATTTCCACGTGGCCGCATCAATATAATCATGCAGTGGGTCGAATTTCCATAGTCACTTATGATCCATAATAATCAATTTAATCACCCAATGATTTCATCAAAATAACATTATAGTTTACATGGGTTTCAAATCATACAATAATCATTTAAACGCTTGGTGCATAGCTCGTTGTTGGCGTGGGTTTACAACATTATGATAACAATTGACTTAACACAAATCATAACCTTATATCCTCGTGACCCAAAATAAATCTTACATATTTTATTGGTAAGCAATGATACGAGATTATATTAGTAATCTCATGAGAATCATGTTTCTCTATTGTAAGTTTGCACTAATAATTGAATTGGAGATGTTAAAATATTATATAAACATTTATTGTAGTAATAAGCATAATCCCTATATAGGTATTAACCCCTTTTGAATTGGTTACAACTCATCAAAGTTTATATAATGATATCATCATTGGGATATAGGTTGTGTAATAACTAAGTTGTTGTCAATAGTATTTTAAGATAATTATGAAATCATTGTCTTATAAATAGTTTAGTGAATAGTGTGAGAATAACTATCTTTTAGTTCCAGTTCCTTTCATGGTGGTGTAAATGATTACACAGCGTTCAACTTGAGTAATTTGCATAGTGTCGTTTGAGTAGGATCATAAATATTATGCAAATGTAACACTAATAAAACTTTTTATGTCGATAAACAAATAGTCTATGCACATTTTTTTAAATCTTAGAAACTAGCAAAGTTTTGATAGCAAACTATGTAATGGCAAAGTGAAATGTAAGAACATTTTCCTATGAACTCTTTTACTTAATACAGATTCATGAGATCTTATCTTAGAAGTTGTGGCCGTTTCTCATTACTAGGAGTATAGTTTTACATTCTTACCAAATTACTAAGGTTAACATAAGATGAAAAGATTGGCTCGATAAGAAAAACACCAACCCTGGAAGTTGTTCTTAGATAGAATTTAATACAAGAAATGTAATATAGAATTGCTAGGGTATGCATTTTGAAAATAAAGAATATCAAGCAGATAAAATAAACTGCTCAGAACCAAAGGAAGTAGTACTGTCGCTACATACTCTACAGGAAGAAATACAATCATCTGAACTTTGTTTACAATAGCAACAGAGGAAAACAAACTGTGCTACCTTACGGAAGTAGGTTGGATTACAGCAGCTTATAATCTAATATTATTAATCGCAAATAGAAATATTGCAGGATGCTTTATGAATTTAAAGATGATACTCGGACATTTATACCTGTAAACCTGTAAGAACAAATAATCCATCTGCGTTAGCATAAATGCTAAGTAAGCTCGAAATTCCAAGTTAGATTCCACCTTCTGTCATAAATAGAACTCATCAGTAAACCAAATATAGAATTAATGTACAAGTTAAACTTAATATTGTGTTAATAAGAAAATGGTTGAGTTAACATAACTGAGTTTATGTTAATCTATTAACTGTTTCTCTTTTTGCTAACTGCCAACTATTAATAAACTGCAGTCTCAGCATTTTATGTTATTTCAAAATTTTAATTCTTTTGTGAAAATTTGGGGTTTTGACATGTGGTATCAGAGCACAAGGTTCAAACACTAGGCCTTTATGGAGCCCAACTAGCTGTTAGGAAATAGTAACTGAATTATTATGCTGACGTATTTTTTTTCTTTTAAATGTTATTCAATAGAGAATTGTTTTTCTGAAGTTTAACATGTAGGTATGGAAAGGCTGGAAGAGTATGCAAAGGAGGAGTCTGCAGTTACTGAAACAGGAAATCTACCAAGAGATCCTATACCAGAGGATTTAACTACGAATTCCTCAGAATTGTTACAAACTGTAAAGGACCTAAAAAATTAAATGGAGTCTGTAAAGCGAGAAAATGAAAGGATTCTGAGGGCTCAAGAAGAGCTTAATTAGATCCTAACCGAGAAGTTTGAAACTGAGGGTAGGGGTAGAAGAACTGAATCAGAAGATACCAGTAATCAATGTAAATATAAAAAGATGAAACATACTAAAACTGAGAGTAGTTCATCTTCTGAAGTGTTTGGTGAACAACGAAACTATCATACTACTAGTGACAGTAGTGATGATAATCAGTACACTAAAAAGAGGAAATACAAACCTTATGAGGAGATTTCCAGATAATTCAAAAAGATAAAACCACCAACCTTTAATGGAGAGACTGAGAAGAGGGAGGAAGCTAAATCCTGGTTATCTAGGATGAAGAAGTACTTCCAAATATATAACTATTCTAATCAGTTAAAGGCTATAATGGCTATATATAACCTCTCAGGAAAGGCTGACATTTGGTGGCAGGACTTGAAAAGAGTTAAGGGAATAAAAGAGAAAAATGTAAACTGGAGTACCTTTAAAAGGTAATTCAAAAATAAATTCCTAATTGAGCAGTATTATGAGGAGAGAGCCAAAGAGTTTTATGAATTGAAGTTAGGATCAATGACAATGAAGGATCTGAACAGCAAGTTATTAAGTCTACTTAGGTATGTACCATACCTTGTAGATGAGAAACCAAAGGTAAATCGATTCCTTAGTTGTCTACCTTATCATATTAAATATAGAATTGAATATGATAACCCAAAGACCTTGGAGGAAGCTATTAGAAAAGCTAACTTCTGTTTTGAGCAGAATCGGAAGAAAGAAAGCTTGGCCAACTGGAAGGCTAAGAAAAATAATAATCAGTTTGAACAAAAGAAGAAGGATTTTGTGCCTAATAGAAATTATAAGAATAATAAGGCCAAAAACTATCCTAATAATAAGAACTTCCAAGGAAATAGAAACAATACAACCAACAACTAGAACAATCCTAAAGGCAAGGAATTTACAAATAATCAGGGAAATTTTACCAAGAACTTTGAGCTCAAAGAGCCTATCAAGTGTTGGGAGTGTAATGGCCCACACTATGCTTCTGTCTATCCAAACCGAAAGAAGACTGTTAGCAATATTCATACCATACAAGAGGAGATGATTGTTGGGGAGCTAGCAAAGAGTGTGCCTAGAATCAATGCAGCTTTGGAGAATCGACATGCTGAATATCAGACTTCCATGGTGGAAGTAGAAGGTATGATAAATTAGACCCCTGTAACTATTTTGATTGATCCAGGAGCTAGTCTTAGTTATATTTCACCCCAAATAGTAGAAAAATGTAATTTATCTGTTGAAAATTTTGAAATTTCATGGTTAGTTCAGTTGGCCACTGGTGCTAAAGAAAAGTAACTTGTTTTGTTAAAGAATGTGCAATAGTTATGGATAAATTTGAAACTGTTGTTAAACTTAATGTTTTTCCTCTTGGTTCTTATGATTTGTTGATTGATATGGAATGGTTAGAACAACATAGAGTAATTCTAAACTGTTATGATAAAACTTTCACATTCTTAAACAATCATGAAAAACCAGTAAGTGTTAAAGGAATACCTAGAAAAACCACCATAAAGCAGATTTATTCCCTACAGCTTAAGAGGGTTGTTAGAAAGGGATGTAAATCTTATGCAGTAATAATTACTGATGAGGAAAGTATAATTAAAACAGATAAGTTAAAAGTGGAAGACATACTAGTCTTAAAAGAATATGTTGATATATTCCCAGAAGAAATTCTGAGATTACCTCTGAAAAGGGAATTGGATTTCACCATTGAGCTGGTACCAGGTGCAGTACCTAGCTCAAAGGCCCCTTATCGAATGAACATACTCAAACTTAATGAATTAGAATCTCAATTAAAATAATTAATTGATAAAAATTATATTTGACCAAGTGTGTCTCCCTGGGGGTCACCTGTCATCTTCATCAAGAAGAAGGACGAAACTATGCGACTTTGCATAGATTACCGTCAGTTAAATAAGATGACCATCAAAAATCGATATCTGTTACCCCACATAGATGATATGTTTGATCAACTACTTGGATCCATGGTCTTTTCAAAAATAGATTTAAGGCCTGGATATCATCAAGTAAGGATTAAATATGAAGACATCTTTAAGACAGCTTTTAGAACTAGATATGGTCATTACGAATTTATCGTAATGCCTTTCAGGCTTACTAATGCCCCAACTATTTTCATGTGTTTAATGAACAATGTAATGCATAAGTATTTAGATAAGTTTGTGGTCGTGTTTATCGACAACATTCTAATCTATTCAAAAACTGAAGAAGAACATAAAGAACATCTAAAAATTGTTTTACAAGACTTGCGAGAACATCAAATATTCGCAAAGTTTAGTAAATGTGATTTATTCAAGGATAAGATTCAGTATTTAGGTCACATAGTGACCAAGGAAGGAATTTTCATAGATCCTGAAAAGATAAGGGAAATCGAATATTGGCCGGTTCCTAAGGATGTGATGGATGTTCGATCTTTCATGGGCATTACCGGTTACTACCGGAGGTTCATTGAAGGTTTTTCGAGGATAGAAAATCCAATAATTTCCTTTCAGAAGAAGGGAAAGAAGTTTGACTGGAATAAAAAATGTGAAGAAAGCTTTAAAAAGTTAAAAAATTTATTAACCAATGCACCTATTTTAAAAATAACAGATCCTAATAAATAATTTGTAGTGTGCACTGATGCCTGTAATGATGGCTTAGGTGGTGTTCTGAATCAAGAAGGGCATGTTATTTCCTATGAGTTTAGAAAGTTAAAAGTTCATGAAAATAATTATGCAATATATGATCTGGAATTAGCAGCTGTAATACACGCCTTAAAGATGTGGCGACATCACCTAATTGCCAAAAAATTTGTTTTAATGACTGACAACAAAGTGTTGAAGTGGGGTTGAAGTATCTTTTAGATCAACAAAATTTAAATGCCAAACAAGCTAGGTGGTTAGCTTTCTTAAGCGAGTATGATTTTGAAATTCAGCATATAAAAGGTAAAGAAAATAAATTTGTCGATGCATTAAGTAGGAATGCAAGGCTGAATTTTGCAGCAGTTATCAGCACCTATGTTTCAGACTTGGATGAACAGCTGAAAGAAGGGATAGAACAAGATGAAATTTACCAGAATTTGCAAGCTAAAGCTAAAGAAAATCCAACAGAAAACTTAATTAAAGGTTACAGTTTAAATGAAAAAAAAAATTACTATATAAAGATAGAATGTATGTACCTAACGTATCTAAAGTTAAGCTGTTAATTCTGGATGAAATTCATAAAACACCATATTCAGGTCATCCAGGTTATCAAAAGACTATAACTATGTTAAGAAAAATTATTTCTGGCCAAATATAAAACTGAAGTAGCAGAATATATTGCTAGGTGTTTTGAATGTCAACAAGTAAAAACTGAACATCAACACCCAGCTAGTTTGCTTCAACCATTACCCATTCCTAGATAGAAATGGGAGATAATTAGTCTAGATTTTATTATTGGGCTGCCTAAAAATCAAAATCGGAATGATTCTATCATGGTAGTAGTTGATAAGTTAAGCAAAGCAGCTCACTTTATACCTGTTAAAACTACTTATAAAGCTGCAAACATAGCTGATATTTTTCTAAAACAGTTTTTTTGATTACATGGAGTACCAAAAGTTATAATCTCAGATAGAGATCCTAAGTTTATAGGAAACTTTTGGAAGTCTTTGTTTAAAGGGTTAAACACCACATTAAATTTTATTACTTCTTTCCATCCTCAAACAGATGGACAAACTGAAAGGGTAAACCAAGTATTAGAAGATCTATTAAGAATGTATGTGAAAGACCGGCCTGGTAAATGGGAGGACTATTTACATCTGGTAGAATTTGCTTATAATAATAATGATCAGACATCAGCTAGATTTAGTCCTTTTGAAATTTTATATGGATGGAAATGTAATACTCCTATCTCTTGGAGTAATCCAGTAGATAGATTGGTATTAGGTCCAGAACTGTTAAAAGAAATGGAAGAAATTGTAAAACAAGTGCAGCAAAATATGAAAGTGGCACAAGATCAGCAGAAAAGTCAAGCAGACTTAAAAAGGACTCCAAAGGAGATTCAGGTAGGTTAACATGTGTTCATCAAGGTAAGGCCCAAAAAGAGCTCTCTGATATTGGGGAGTTGTGCAAAATTGGCACCTCGTTACTGTGGCTCATTTGAAATTTTGTCTAGGATTGGACAAGTAGCTTATCAATTAGCATTACCACCTAGTTTAAGAGTACATAATGTTTTTCACATTTCCGTTTTAAAGAAATATGTTCATGATGCTACTCAAGTTGTTAACTTGAATGATGTACAGGTGGAACTAGAAGGATATTTTCTGGTGAAACCGGATTATATCCTCGAAAGGAGGGAGATTACACTTTGGAACCGCACCATCGGACAGGTGAAGGTGCAATGGAATCACCTTAGTCCAGAGGAAGCCACCTGGGAATTGGAAAGTAAAATGCGAGATGCATATCCAATTCTGTTCCAGGGGAATTCTAAGGATGAAGAATAAATAACATCAAGGACGATGTTATATTCTAAGGGGGTGTGTATGTCACATGCCCCAATTTTGTAAAAAAAATATATTATCATATTTGATTTTATTTCAGGACAATATGTTAAATTTTATGCTAAGTTGTAAATGATGACTCAACAGAGTCAAAGGTGTGAATGTAATTCTGAATATTTTAATTATAAATAAATAAAAGTGGAGACAACAGCTTGGGAGAGTTGTTAAAAGAGTGTTTGTTGGTCAAGTTGGTGGAGGAGACTACGTGGAGAGAAAATAGACAAGTGGCATCATCCTAAAACACTTTCAATGTTGTAGGTGGAAACCTCCCTACATTTGGGGTCATGATCCCCCAAGAAAGTGGGATCAGAGCAGGTGGCTCAATTAATGACACTTAACCCAAAAAGACCTAGGCAATCTTAATAAAAATACCCATTGAAGAGAGCTAAGGCTGCTCATTCCAAGAAGAGAACCATTCAGGTGAATGTACCTCAGTGGATTTCATTGGGAAGGGAATTTGTGGAATGTGTTTGAGGGGTAAACTGCAGAAAGTGATCTAGTACAACTTTTCAGTTGAAGGATCTTACTGCTGAGTGCAGAGATAGTACTGAGTCATTGCACCAGTATCTTGTTGTATGCTCCACTAGTTCTTAGCTAAGGAGACCAGGAACAGGCTCAGGGGTCCTGAGAATTCGTTGTTTGAGCACTCTCTAGGAGTTGGTAGGGAGGAACGGCCTCCCAATGCTGTTGTTGTCCAGCTTAAAACAGGTTCTACAGTCTTTTCTTTACCGTGTTAAAAGTTTATATCTGAGAATGAATGAATAATGAATGATTTACATGTTTTGTAGTGAACTGTTTAAGCTTGTAATATTTTAGTTATTTGAATATTGAATCTGTATTGGATGAAATAATCCTAACCTGTGTTTTTCCCCATCTGGAATGGACCAGGCTGTACTCTAGCACAGGCAGTATAATTTAAATAGATGAAAGATATGATAGAAATCTGATTTGAATAAAGTTATTATGTATTTCAGAATGTTGGAAGCTTTTCTTTCTGTAGATAGGTGCTTTCAGAAAAGAATATTAATCTACCTAGTTAGGTTTATTGTTAAAAACCAGACTATGTATTAAGAATGCTAGAAAAAGAAATAGTCATATTATTTTTACTAATAGCAATGCATTATATTTACGAGTTGTTTAAGTAGGTAAGTTATTTCTTTTGTATAGTACATTCTTCTGTAAACTTCACTACTATCCTGAAACAGAAAAGATAGAAACAACTCAGATATAATGCCTATCTTTTTATGTTAAGCAAAGAATTAAGTATGGTTCTTTTAGTTTATTTCTGTTACTGATAATAATAATCAACTTAACCCGCAATTGTTCGAACCCTAGATAGAGTTTAGTAATATATATATTTCTAAAGACAAATTAATCTAATGAGAAAGAGTATCTTAACAGAGAACTATTTAGCTCCAACAGTAATTTATTTATATAATTAAAATAACTAAGATACAACAGTAATTTATGTTTAAATTAATAAGTAGTATAACAAGAAATGGTTCTGTAAACAGATTATGCATGTAAAGGAATAATGAGAGGGTCATAACCCTTATTTCTTTCTTAGTAAGCTAACTGAAATAATACTACTGAATGAACTAAACTAATACATATTAGTCACAGTCTTTATTAAATAAGTGTATGCACAAATACAAGCTTAAGTATTTACATTATATACATATAATAGTATTATATAAATAATATCGTTTATAAATTAACAATTCTTTAAACAAAATGGAGTCTTAAAGTAAGAACCAGAGTTTAATTCATTAAAACCTAACCTGGAAATCCTTGAGTACTGAAATGGTTTAAAATTATATTAACAGTAATCTAATCTATTTATTAACAATACAGAAAATATATTTTTACAAGTTAAATAGGGTTAAAACCATAGCTTGAAATTCTGAGCTGAAATTACTCAGTTTTCTTTAAAATATACAAAACCATTACAGTAGTAACCCAAGATAAGCAGTAAACTTATTTATTTTTTTATATAACAATTAAAAGAACAATTTAAATTCATTTACACAAAGATAAAATACAAATACATAAAGGAAAATGAATTTAACTTATAGAGAGACTCTCTTAAGATATTTACATTATAATAACGAGCCCAAAGGCCGAATGTAAGTCAAAACATTAACAAAGTACAAAAAAAACTCAGCTAAGAGCCGAGTATCCACATTGTGCTTTGGAGTATGAACAAGTATAAACATAATATTACAAAACTGTAAGTTCAACATTAATATGAGAGGAGAGCTTTACAAGACATAGCTTAAATCCGAAGTCACCTTCCGAACTGCAAGGGTTTTAACCAAAACAAAAACTATAAAAATGAAGGACAGCAACCCAATACTGGGTGCAACACGACCGAGACTTTTTCCAACTGCAAGAGTCTGTACAAGCAGGGGGTTCCATATTCAAAATTGGATCTTACCGTGAACGATTCGTGGAGCCTTTTATATAGCATGATGATCAACCTTGGAGATGATCCAACCTGCATTATAAAGAACCAAAGCTATTTAAAAATCAAAAACCCTTATGGAGAAAAGAACAATAAACAGCAACAACTCTTAATTATTTTTTTTACTCACCTTAACTGGAAGTGAAAGCGATGGAGCCCCGGATGAACAGTAACACCATGACCAACGCTAAAAAGAGCCAAACCCTCATTCTCATTAAGGATGGAGATGACAGGACTCTGGTATTTTTCACAACTATCAGCAAAGGTGTGGGTAAGCCTAAGAAATGGCTGGAAGGTGTTTGCAAGTATGGAGTCGGACTGTCACTAATATGCAAATAGGTAAACTAAACTCTAGAACCCTAAGATGAAGGAGCTACACCATCACATATAATAATCTCAAGATTCCACCAATGACAGACCACGACAGAAGGAGCAGCAAAAAGAAGTTTCAAGCGGTCGTAAAGCCATAGACAAGAAAGGCAATAAACTCTGATCAAAGTGAGGAAATCACAGAGGAGGCGAGCAACAGAATCTAGCTCAAAGGAGTAAGCCATGAAAAACGCTAGCATGGGAGCCTCTGTAGCTATCTACAACTCACGGCCACTATGAGAGCTTGCAGAGCATCCCAAAGGGGCCAACGCAAATGTCGGAGATCGAATGAGCCAAGGGTTAGGGTTAAAAACTATCTATGCAACCAGTGCATGGCCAAAGAATTTCCACATGGCCGCATCAATATAATCATGCAATGGGTCGAATTTCCATAGTCACCTGTGATCCATAATAATCAATTTAATCACCCAATGATTTCATCAAAGCAGCATTATAGTTTGCATGGGTTTCAAATCATACAATAATCATTTAAACTCTTGGTGCATAGCTCATTATTGGCGTGGTTTTACAGCAATATGATAACGATTGACTTGACACAAATCATAACCTTATATCCTCGTGACCCAAAAGAAATCTTACATATTCTATTGGTAAGCAATGATACGAGATTATATTAGTAATCTCATGAGAATCGTGTTTCTCTATTGTAAGTTTGCACTAATAATTGAATTGGAGATGTTAAAAGATTATATAAACATTTATCGTAGTAATAAACATAATCCCTACATAGGTATTAACCCCTTTTGAATTGGTTACAAGTCATCAAAGTTTATATAATGATATCATCATTGGGATATAGGTTGTGTAATAACTAAGTTGTTGTCAATAGTATTTTAAGATAATTATGAAATCATTGTCTTATAAATAGTTTAGTGAATAGTGTAATAATAACTATATTTTGGTTCTAGTTCCTTTCATGGTGGTGTAAATGATTACACAACTTTGAACTTGAGTAATTTGCATAGTGTTGTTTGGGTAGGATCATAAATATTATGCAAATGTAACACTAATAAAACCTTTTATGTCGATAAACAAATATTTAATGCACATTTTTTAAAATCTTAGAAACTAGCAAAGTTTTGATAGCAAACTATGTAATGGCAAAGTGAAGTGTAAGAACATTTTCCTATGAACTCTTTTACTTAATACAGATCCATGAGATCTTATCTTAGAATTTGTGGCAGTTTCTCATTGCTTGGAGTTTAGTTTTACATTCTTACCAAATTACTAAGGTTAACATAAGATGAAAAGATTGGCTCGATAAGAAAAACACCAACCCTGGAAGTTGTTCTTAGATAGAATTTAATACAAGAAATGTAATATAGAATTGCTAGAGTATGCATTTTGAAAATAAAGAATATCAAGCAGATAAAATAAACTGCTCAGAACCAAAGGAAGTAGTACTGTCGCTACATACTCTACAGGAAGAAATACAATCATCTGAACTTTGTTTACAATAGCAACAGAGAAAAACAAATTGTGTTACCTTACGGAAGTAGGTTGGATTACAACAGCTTATAATCTAAGCTTATTAATTGCAAATAGAAATATTGCAGGATGCTTTATGTATTTAAAGACGATACTCGAACATTTATACCTGTAAACCTGTAAGAACAAATAATCCATTTGCGTTAGCATAAATACTAAGTAAGCCCAAAATTCCAACTCAAATTCCACCTACTGTCATAAATAGAAATCATCAGTAAACCAAATATAGAATTAATGCGCAAGTTAAACTTAAGATTGTGTTAATAAGAAAAATGTTGAGTTGACATAATTGAGTTTATGCAAATTAATCTATTAACTGTTTCTCTTTTTGCTAACCGTCAACTATTAATAAAATGCAGTCTCAGCATTTTATGTTATTTCAAAATTTTAATTTTTTGTGAAAATTTGGGGTTTTGACACCAACCTATCCATCTAGCTTGACATTATCCATATTAATTTATTCATAGATAAATAAAAAATAGAATTAACTTTAGGAATTATTGAAAACTATAGTTTAGATTAAAATTTATCCCAATTCAAATAATAATTTACTCCTCATTCGATACAAGATTGATAGGTTATGAATTAGTCAAGGACTACTAGGGATGGCACATGGAAATCCATGGTTATTTGCAGGGATAATTTTTGGGGCAAAATTTAGCCTATGGGCTATTTTTAGGGGGGTTTCTAAAAAAAAAAGATTCGTCATTTTGCAATTTTTGATGTCCTGTTTCGCCCAATTTTGATGGGGTAAACTTTTTTCACTCTAAAAATCGTCAAATTATTATATAAACGATATAAAATCCTTGGAAATTAAAATATTTTTTGAAAAATATCGTCAAACATTTTATAGTTGGTGTTTTAAGAATTGGTAAGATTTGCCAACATTTATACACTTTTAAATAAGTATGGTTCCTTAAAATCATCCCTGATTATGTCAAAATAGATACATGACAACCACTTAGTCCAAAAGAATAAGAAGTCGAATATTCAAATATTAGGGATCCATTGTTTGAGTACTAGGTGCAGAAAAAAGGAAGTGAATGGTGTCTCAATCCCTAATGTGAAGCATCCATCCATTTCATGTGGAGGCCTCTTCCACATTCTCTTGGAATATATTTAAAATGTAGTTTGTATGATATCAAAATAGACAACTTATTTTTTTCATGTAAATTTATATCCAACATCATAAATAACTTGTATATTTTCAATTGCATTAGTTCGTTTTTTAAGCTTTCAAAACTTTCCAAAATATTCACATGCGGTGACAAGATAACAATATTCACTCAAAACAAACCTTTTAATAATATATAGATAGAAATCCAAATATATAGATAGAAATCCCTAGGGATCATAAGATAAAGGAGTAGGCTAGAAGCTTCCTCTAGTGTTTAATGTGTAAAAGGTTATTTTCAAATTCAAAATATTAATGGGTATATAGTGTAAATGTTTTATATTGCTATTTGTTGATGTATATCTATTTTGTAATTGATCGTATTGTTAGCATAATCAAGCTTTCCTTCTCTATGGGGCAAGAGGTTAAAATACAACTAGGGTAATTTTCAGTCTCATGTATGTGTATGTGATTAAATTTAGACACTATTTGAAAGCACACGATCCCATTAGAAGTAGTCCGAGTGATGACAACAAGGAATATTCTATTTATTATAGTTATTATTTTAGTTAAAATAACTTTTCGTCTTAGAGCAATACTTAAAATTGATTTTAATTGGTTAAAAGATTGTCTTCCTTGAACTTAAGGAAATAGGTAAATGGCCTAAGTGTTTCTAGTAAAAGTAAAAGAACAATGAGTATGTTAACAATCAATTAACAACCAAATTAAAATTATGATAGATTTTTCCACCTTGTAAAGAGTTAGAAAAACCACCCTTTTGTGATTTTTTTTATTTTGTATTGACACTCTCCGTTCATATAAGAAAACTCATATATCAAGATACATTTTAGTTCTAAGAATCAATCAAACATTATAAAAAATATGACTATTTTGTTCAAGCAACTAAAAGTACATAAGAATAATAAACTCATTATTTTATCATTAAGTAAAACTAAACAACAATAAGTAAACTAAATAAAAAGAAACTACATTCATTTTTTTTAATCAAAACGACTTGTTTAATAGTTGTAAATGTTAGTTATACTAGATATTTTCATATTATATATTATTTAAAGAGATAAAACGATTTTGAATATTCTTTTTATATATATTTTTTTAATTTTTTATGGAGGAAAACAAAATGATTTAAATTCATACAATTTTTATTTCATTAATTTTTTATTTAGTCATATCTAGTATACAATTTGTATTAAATATAAATAACAATTTTTATACTGTAATTTGTTTTAATTTTCATTTGTATTTATGTTGAAAATATGTTTTCCATTTTGTACTTTTATTTTGAACTTTAAAAAAAATATTATTCTCTTATTTAAAAAATTGTAATGAATCTAATTTAGAGGTTCCCTAATAATTCCCTAACCCATCTAGTCCCTATGGGATTAGGCATAAATTCATAATTAAATAACTTAAGGTTAATTTTTGGCATATAAATTATTTGGAAGTATGTAGTTTATAGTTGTATTTTTGTAATTAAATATTTAATTTTGAATGAGTTATAAATGATTATGAATCTAGGAGGGAACATAAAGGATAAATTGGCTTCTAGAGTTGCTAAACCAAAGAAGGAAATGAGAAAAAAGAAACACAAAGTAAGTGAATCAATGAAAAGCGGGCAAGTGTTAAAAAGATAGGAAAAAAAAAGTAGGAAACTAGCAAACCATAATAAAATCAAATAAAATAAGGAAACAAGCACAAATCCATGAAAGGAAAATCAAAGCAAGGAAAGTTTAGAAAATCATGAAAATCTACACAAAGCTACAATTGCCCAAATTAACTAAGGAAGGCATATTAGATGAGGATTGGACCAAGGAAGCTTTCCTAATAAGTTAAATATCTTATAAAAGAGGGAGGGTGCGCCACATTGACATATTTTAGCTCATTTTTGTTTGTTTTTGGGAGCTCTAAGCTTTCAATTTGACTTGGGAGATGTTCCCCTAATCACAACTAAGAGATGTGCCTCTGCTGCTTCAACTAGCTAATTTTGTTTAGATGATGGAATCCAACCACTGTAATGATTTTATTTTAGGCCCTCAAGTTAAACCAATTCTAATTCAAGATCCATAACAAGCTTTGTGAATGTAGTAGTTTGAATCTATGATTTTTTCCAGTTATTCTCTATGCTAATTGTTTCTACTAAAAAATTCCATGCATGAGCCTCTTGCGAGAGGATTTTTTTACTAATATATCATGTAATGTATTTTATTTCAATATTATGATATTATTCTAGAACTTTCATGATTTCAAAGTCTAGTATTTATATCATTTTCCAATACCTACTCTATATTTGCATCAAAATTGTCTAGTTTTAAGTAAACATTCAATATTTCATCTTCTAGTCAGTGAAATTGCATTATGTAAGTTCCTAGATTTGATTAATATCATAAGGAACGCATTCCATGTCTAAATATTCAAATCCGTTGGTCTCTTATGCTATTTGTGACACCCTAAACTCAGACTAGTTATGCAGTCTTAAATTGTCCTATTGTTCCCAAACCCACTGAAACCACCAATTCACTTTCCAAAATCTGAGCCACGTGACTTTTTATACATATATGACTATAACCCAAGTCTACATACATATTTTGAAGCATCAAGAGCCATTTAGTTTCCACAGAAGTTTTGGGCATTGAAACTACGTGGTCTTTGAACCATCACAGGCATGATGCACCCAGAGAACAAGGCCACCACAATATGTATGAAATTAAAAAACATATGATCAGAGTTTCAGACCTGAATATACCTTCTACAATTCATATCATTATCTCCTATATTCCATAGTTTTGTACATGTTCAAAATGTCTTATAAATCCTAGCAAAAAATAATTACTAGTTTGGTCTCATATTTTCCACTAGTTTTTATTTGAAGTTTTGTAAGTTTTGATAAATGTACATCAGATCGGAATAGATAAATCAAAAGTGGTGTCAGAAAAATTTCCTCTAATCCTGTGGAAATTAATCTCTCAGCTAAAGAAAGCTTGCATATCACATCTCAAGTTGCAACCATGAGGCTTGTACCATTAGTTAAAGATGTTGACTTTGAACAGTTTGTAGAAGAATAAATCCTCTATGTTGATGGAGGCCTACCAAGAGTTACGGATGAATAATTCTATAATCAAACATATAGAGAATAAATTAGGTATGATGCTCTAATGGTTAACAAATACTTGGAAAAGGCCATAGAAGTATGTGAAAACATGCCCCACTACTACTAGAAGTATCTAGCATTGGACAAAGAGGTTTGTGAAGCCATGAATTTCAAGGATTATTTCCATCTTAGTTATGTATTTTGTCTCAAGGATGTATATGAGGAATCATTTAAGAGTATAAAACCAAGCTGTTCCACCTCTCAAAGTAAAGGATAAGAAAGAGTACCAAATGTGAAGCTTCATTAAATCCACCTTCATATAGTTGCATCATGAGAACCTTTGTATTTTCTTTAAAAAAAACTCTAAAGATGCATTTGCTAGCTTGAAGGAGAAAAAGAAAAGTAAAAATAATCCATTAGAATACATGAATAAAATCCTTATTGATGAGGTTTGCACAACAAAAGAGCAGGGTGATGATTCCCTTGAGCCTACCACCAATGTTGCAAAAGAACAATACACAAAGAAAAATTACACTCTAGACATGGATGAAAGATAATCTAGTAATGGATGCTCAAGTATTTATATCGGTGACATAGCGATAATACTTGAAGAAAATATTTCAAGCACAAGTTCCCTTGTGCATGAAGAATAAGAGATTGTAGTAGCAAAAGTTTTCCCAGTATCAATTTTTCAGTCACCACTTGAACTGCATTATGAAGTCGATCTCACTGATGAAGAAGAGGAGGTTCATCCTCAAGAACCTCATTTCCTTGCATGTACTTTGAGTATGAGCAAAAGGAATATTAATGAGGACTTAAGAATTTTAATTGACACTATTTCATTGGTATCAAATTATTGTTGAAGAGTTGCATCAATGGAGGATCCATCATCCATTAAATACTTGGAGACCATTTAGAAAACAATGAAATACATCAAAGGTAAATTTTTACATTTTTTTTCTGATAGAGATCATCTTCTTGATATTGTGGAGATGTATCATAGTGCGTCATTGGAACATGAAGAGGACATTAGCAAGATCACTCTTGAGTTGGAGATCACCCAAAATCCTCTTCAAGAGTCAAGGTTGCATATTGATCAACATCCAAAGGAGTGTAATGTAGCACACCTTCCATCCTACATGGAATATGATCATGTGCACATGGAAGGAAACACTTTGGATGTGATGGAGTATCCTCATGTTGTCACATACCCCAATTTTGCAAAAACAATTATATATTATTTGAGGACAATATGTTAAAATTTATGCTAAGTTGTAATTGATGACTAAGCAGGGTCAAGGATGTTTAATGTAATTCTGAATATTTTATTTATAAATAAATAAAGGAGGAGACAACAGCTTAGGAGAGCTATTGAAAGAGTGTTTACTGGTCAAATTGGTGGAGAAGACTGGGTGGAGAGCAAACTGACATGTGGCAGCATCCTCAAACCACTTCCAACTGTTGCAGGTGGAAACCTCCCTATATTTGTGGTCATGATTCCCCAAGAAAGTGGAATCAAAGCAAGTGGCTCAATTAATGAAAACTGACCCAAAAAATACCTAGGCAATCTTTATAAAAATTCCCATTGAAGAGAGCTAAGGCTGCTCATTCTAGAGAAGTGATCATTCAGGTTGAATGAATGTACTTCAGAGAAATTCAATGGAAGGGAAATTTGGAAAGTGTTTGAGGGGATCACTGCTTATTGATCTAGAGAATCTTTTAAGCTGAAGATTATACTGCTGAAAGCAGAGTGTTTTACTAAGGTATTGAACTAGTCAGTTGACAGAGGGTTTTACTGTTTGCATTCTCCACCTATTCTCAACCAAGAAGACTAGGAACAGGATCGGGGGTCCTGAGGAAGCGTTTTTTGAGCGCTCTCCAAGAGATTGGTAGGGAGGAACGGCCTCCTAAAGTTGTTGTCGTCTATCCTCAACAGGTTCTATGTTATTTTATTTTACTGTGTTAGTTAAATAAATCTCAGTTTGACTGCTATGTGAATGTTAAAAGTTCAGAGTTTATGATATGCTAGATTTAGGTTTTTTATTAGATTGTTATAGAAATGATATTGGTTTAGAGAGATTAATGAATAGATTGAAAATAAATTTCTACACTGTGTTTTTCCCCACTTGGAAACCAGGTCATACTCTAGCACAGTTAGAATGTTTTAGGTAGATGAAAAAATTCTTAAGAGAATGAAAATAGCAGATAGGATCTTTTATCTGTAGATAGCAAAGTAAATTTATTTCAATGTTTTAAATATTAGGAAAAACGGTGTTATGGTTCATTTGTTCTTGTTGTTTTTACTTAGTATAACTAAATAAATTGCAGGAAAATAAAAAGTAACTACACTAAAGTTACAGTAACAATATACTAATATAAATAAAAGTTTATAGAAATCTACAGCTAAGTATATAAACTAGTTATTAACCAAGCAGCTTATCTTTTAAAACTAATAACTAAATATTAAGGTATTACTTAATATAAACCAGATTAGGGTTATATTTTAAAAACCCTTTTTTTATTAGAATAAACAGAGTTCCAAGGTTAACCATCTATTCTTTACAGAGTTTCTGAATAAATATAATTCTACAGAATAGTAAATAAAAACAAGTATAAATATAAACGTTAGATAAATTAAAGCTAACATCTCATATTTAGAAACTATTTTATATTTAACAAGCAGGCTTATATACTATGCAAGATAAACCTGAGAGTCGAAACCCTAGCTTTTCATTTATCTTTTTATGAGTTAATTTATAAAGTTTTAACCATATACATTGATAACTATGTAAATAAACTTTACAAGAAGATTACAATGCATACTTTAGACTGATTACAGTTTTTTCTTAAGACAAATATCTTTTATAAACAAGCAAGATAAGTTTACAGTTAACAGGTTCATAAACCACCACACACCTGTATTAGCCAAACCGAAGTAATAAGAAGCAGAGCCTAAGTAATAATTAATTGAAGAACACATTTAGACAAGGGTTTCATTCCAGTAAACCCTAGCTATTATATTCTGGACAAGTAAGTATAAAATTTATAAATTTTACATTACGACTGAGCTACAGTCTTCATATTAACCATATTTACTTTCAAAAGATATCTTAAACAATAAATTTCTTCACTATCAGTTGAAGAAGGAAAAACACTATTTCACAATATCATTATTTACAGGTTAAGCAAAACTATAACAACACGGGACAAAGCTCAAGTTCAACAAAATCTTTAAGTATTAAACCAACTGTAATACAATGTCAAGCCATAAGGATGAATCCTAAATTAAAAACCAAATACATAACAGGACTCGAAGGATGGTACTACCCAACGTAACAACAAGGGTTTGCAAGTAAAAACTGAAGTAAACAGCATATTAAAATCTCTTCATTAATGAGAAACTGAGACAAACTTCCAAGTACTATATTATCTCCTTCAACAACCCTCATTGCAAATAGGGTAAACCCGATTTTGAACTCAGGGCTTACCAGTTGGGTCATGAGTCCACTGAAGCCGGCCGTTGTTGCCTCCTCACTGAAGTTTCAAGTTGTTGTGGGTTCCTGTAATAACACATTACCAAGCATTAGCACAAAGCTCAATTTCCAAACTTAAAACCCTACTATATTAAATAACTTAACCAAGAATTTACATAATGAATTTTGAAGTTGTCTTTACTTGTAAGCAAGAAGGGGATTCAAGCAACGAAGAAGTTGTCACCAGCTTAACAATGTACACATAGGAGTTTTCAAACCCTACACCGACCGTGGAGTAAAAACAGTAACAAAGGAGCTTAAGCTTCACACAGTCGTGACAGGCCACGAGAAGAACAGGACTGAGCTATGGACAAGCTAAGAGCCAAACACAAAAACAAGTAACCACTCGTGCTGTAAGTTTCACAACCATGAAGGTTTGAAATCAAAGGCTGTGTTTTGGAAACTACAGCAACATCAAACAAAATCTTTGGAGCAAGCAAGCAGAGGAACATCCTCTCATGGTTGCCATGGAAACTACACATACCAGCTTGTAGGCTAGCGATAACCTCGTAGGCAAATGACAAGCAAATAGGGTTTCCAAGTCTTTAAAAGTCACCAATGCATGGACAAGAGGTGCCCACGTGCCCTCCAAATATTTTAACCATGCAAGGGTTGAAGTCTATAGTCCATCTGCGTTCAATAATCAAATTATTGTTGCAAGAATCAGTAAACAATTATGCAATCAACTATTGGAATGGATATATATGATCATAAAGGGAAACATAAAATTTATTCAATAGTATCGTGGTCTTTGATATATGATTAACAATGATTCTTATCGTTGACCATAGAGTAAGGTCGTGAAAACCTTGCCATGGTAATATCCCAAGGTCGACCATAGCATAAACTATTCCATTAATAATTCGTTTCATACTATGCAAAACGACTTAAAATATTTATATATTATTGAAGCTTAAACCATATTATTTCGCAATCGATGGTTTAAAGTTGGTGAAATTGCTAGTAACTATCATATGTCATTTGACTATAGAGTAAAACGTTTTAAAAAATGACAATAAACAATTTCAAGGATCAACCCTAGTGTAACCCTTTACAAATAATGTGTTGTATGATAGACTTGCTAATGACTATAATAGTGAACCTTATTATTAGTTACAAAATCAATGGTGTGTAATTGGTTCTGATAAAATATATGAGTTTCTGTTTTAATGTCTCATGGATATAGACCTTAGAATAGAAGTTCTAGGTAGTAAAATCTACCATAGTATTTAGAATACACTACAACTTATTTGGAGTGAGGCATCTTGGTAATAATAATTTTACTATGGTATAAACCATGCATAAGGGTTATACATTATAGAAATAACAATGATAATGTGCTTACCTATAATTTAAACTTTATAAAAATGGTGATAGGAAGTATTCTATTTTTAAGACGTTGTATTTAGTTATAAGAACCTAATTTACAATGTCATGGAAATTTCCAGATAGAAGATCTTTACAGGAGTGCAAGTAACATTGATATTGGCACATTATAAAGTAAGATGGTATTGTACATAGTTACAATAATTCATGCAGCAAGCAATGATTCAAGTACTAAAGTTCATAACTTGAGGATTAGTAATTTCATATACAAGCTATAGGTTGATAAATTCCATGACTAGTAAGATAGAGACGAAGTAGAAAACTTGTACCCTATTGGAAATCTTACCTTCAAACTTGACAGAAATACTTTTATGAATACAAGACAGTTACTTTACCTCATCAGAGCTTGCTTTTAAATAATCAGTTATTTACTAGCATTTTAACATGCAATAGATATACTTCTTGCTACTTTATGAATTAAACTTCTACTTGATCGATCGTTACCTGTTAAACAGGTAAGAACCAAAAATCCATCTGCGTTAGCATAAATGCTAAGTAAGCCCAAGTTTTCAAAGATAGATTTCACCTACTTACCAAAAAAATAAACTTATTAGTAAAACTAAAATAAATCTGAATACAGGTCAATCTTATATACATTACAAAAATGAAAAGCTATATTAGTTATCGTAATATGAAATTGATTAATACTAAACGTTATACTGTTTCATTTTTTGCTAACCGCTAGCAGTTAGTAAACTGCGTATTCGGACATTTTATGTTATCTTAAAATTTTTAAATTTTTATGAAATTTTGGGGTTATGACATGTGGTATCAGAGCACAAGGTTCAAACACTAGGTCTGGATGAAGCTCAACTTGATTTTATGAAACAATGTATTAAATCATCTTGCTGATGTATTTTCTTTTAATGTTATTCAACAGAGAAATTTGTTTCTGAGTCTAACAACAGGTATGGAAATACTGGAGGAATATGCAGAAGAGGAATCTCCCTTTACTAAACAAGAAAACTTACAAATATAACCTATACAAGAAGCCATAACCACTAATTCCTCAGAACTTTTACAAATAGTAAAAGAATTAAAATCTGAAATGGAATCTGTTAAAAAGAAAAATGAGAGGATTCTAAGAGCTCAAGAGGAGTTGAATCAGATCCTAACAGAAAGATTTCATGCTGAGGGAAGGAGCAAAAGAGTTGAATCAGAAGATATAAGTTACCAACATAAGTATAAAAAGGATAAATAGACTAAAAATGAAAGCAGCTCATCTTCAGAAGTATTTGGTGATCAACGTAATTTTCATTCCACTAGTGATAGTAGTGATGACAACCATTATACTAAAAAGAGAAAATATAAAACTTATGAGAAAATTTCTAGGGAGTTTAAAAAGATCAAACCACCAACATTCAATGGGGAAACTGAGAAGGGGGAGGAAGCAGAATCCTGGTTATCTGGGATGAAGAAGTACTTCCAGATATATAACTATTCTAATCAATTAAAGGCTAGAATGGCTATCTATAATCTTTCAGGGAAAGCTAAAATATGGTGGAAAGATTTAAAGAGAGTGAAAGGAATAAAAGAAAAGAACGTAAAATGGAGTACCTTCAAGAAGTACTTTAAAAATAAATTTTTATCTGAGCAGTACTATGAAGAAAGAGCAAAATAATTCTATGAGCTTAAACTAGGTACAATGACTATGAAAGATTTAAACAACAAATTTTTAAGTCTGATTAGGTATGTTCCATACCTTGTAGATGAAAAACCGAAGGTACAGTGATTCCTCAACTGTTTACCTTATCACATAAAGGATAGGATTGAGTATGAAAATCCAAAAACTTTGGAAGAAGCTATGAGGAAAGCCAATTTCTGTTATGAACAGAACCGGAAAAAGGAGAGCATGGTCAACTGGAAGGCCAAAAAGAATAATAATAATTATGATCAAAAGAAGAAAGAGTCTGTGCCCAATCGGAATTCTAAAAACAATAAGGCCAGAAATTTTCCTAACAAGAATTTCCAAGGGAATAAGAATATTTCACCAAGCAATCAGAACAATCTAAAGGGTAAAGAGTCTACTAATACTCATGGTAATTACACTAAAAACTTTGAACGAAAAGAACCCATAAAGTGTTGGGAGTGTAATGGCCCACATTATGATTTAGTCTGTCCTAATCGAAAAAAGACTGTTAGTAATATCCATACAGTTCAAGAGGACATGACTGTTGGAGATTTAGCGAGGACTATGCCCAGAATCAATGTAGCCTTGAAGAATCGACAAGCAGACTATCAAACTTCCATGGTGGAAGTAGAAGGTAAGATAAACCAAACCCCTATAGCTATTTTAATTGATCGAGGAGCTAGTCTAAGTTATATTTCACCTAAATTGGTTGAAAAATGTAAGCTGCCTCTTGAAAAATTTGAAATTTCTTGGTTGGTTTAGTTAGCCACTGGTGCAAAAAGGAAGGTAACTTGTTTTGTAAAGAAATGTGCAATAGTTATGGATCAATTTGAAACTTTTGTAAAGCTTAATGTATTACCTCTTGGTTCTTACGACATACTAATCAGTATGGATTGGTTAGAGAAACATAGGGTGATCTTAAATTGTTATGATAAAACCTTTACTTGTATAAATAATGATGGAAAATCAATAAGTGTAAAGGGAATCCCTAGAAAAACAACCATAAGGCAAATTTCTACTCTGCAACCTAAGAGAGCTATTAGGAAAGGTTGTAAGGATTATGCAGTAATAGTAACTAATGAGGAAAATCTAAATAGTATAGATAAATTAAAATTGGAGGATATACTAGTTTTAAAAGAGTATGCAGATGTGTTTTCAGAAGAGATTTTGGGACTGCCTCCAAAAAGGGAACTATATTTTACCATTGAGCTGGTACTAGGTGCAGTACCCAGCTCAAAGGCCCCTTATCGAATGAGCATACTTGAACTTAATCAACTAAAGTCACAATTAAAATAACTTATTGACAAGAAGTATATATGACCCAGTGTGTCTCCCTGGGAGGCACCTGTCATCTTCGTTAAGAAAAAGGATGAAACTATGCGACTTTGCATAGATTACCGTCAGTTGAATAAGATGACTATTAAAAATAGGTACTCGTTGCCTTGCATAGATGATATGTTTGATCAACTACGTGGAGCCACGTTGTTTTCGAAAATTGATTTAAGGTATGGATATCACCAAGTTATGATTAAAGATGAAGACATCTTTAAAACAAATTTTAGTACTCGATATGGCCATTACAAGTTTGTCGTCATGCCATTCGGGCTTACTAATGCCCCAGCTGTTTTTATGTGTTTAATGAACAATGTAATGCATAAATATCTAGACAAATTTGTGGTCATGTTTATCAACAACATATTAATCTATTCAAAATCTGAAGAAGAACATAAGGAACATTTAAAAATTGTTTTTCAAGAGTTGTGAAATCATCAACTCTTTTCAAAGTTTAGTAAATGCAATTTCTTTAAGGATAAAATCCAGTACTTAGGACATGCGGTGACTAAGGAAAGAATTTCGATGGATCCTGAAAAGATAAAGGCAATTGAAGAGTGGCCAGTTCCTAAAGATGTAACTGATGTTTGGTCCTTCATGGGAATTACATGTTATTACTGGAGGTTCATTGAAATTTTTTCACGAATCGCAATTCCGATAACTTCTTTGCAAAAGAAGGGAAAGAAAACTGATTGTAATCAGAAGTGTGAGGATAGTTTTAAAAAGTTAAAATTTTATTAACCAGCGCACCTATTTTAAGAATAGCTTATCCAAATAAAGATTTTGTAGTCTATACTGATGCCTACAATGATGGTTTAGGTGGATTATTGACTCAAGAAGGGCATGTTATCGCTTATGAATCTAGGAAATTAAAAATTCATGAAAAGAATTACACAACTTATGATTTGGAATTAGTTGTTGTTATACATGTTCTAAATATGTGGCATCATCATCTAATTGGCAGAAAAATTATTGTAATGACCGATAATAAAGGACTAAAATACTTGTTAGATCAGCCTAATCTGAATGCTAGACTAGCTAGGTGGCTAGCTTTTCTAAGTGAGTATGATTTCGAAATTCAGCACATTAAAGGGAAAGAAAATAAAGTTGTTGATGCATTAAGTAGAAATGCAAGGCTAAACTTTACAGTAGTTATTAGTACTTATACAACAGATCTGGAAGAACAACTTAAAGCAGGGTTAGAACAAGATGAAATTTACCAAAAATTACAAGCAAAAACGAAAGAAAATCCAACAGAAAGTTTAAGTAAAGGGTACAATGTGAATGAAAAAGGATTTTTACTGTATAACGACAGGATGTATGTACCTAATGTACCTAAAGTTAAGTTATTAATTTTAGATGAAATCCATAAAACTCCATGCTCATGCCATCCAGGTTATCAGAAGACTATAACTGTGTTAAGAAAAGAATATTTTGGGCCAAACATGAAGAATGAACTGGCAGAATATATCGCTAGGTGTTTTGAATGTCAGCAGATAAAAACTGAACACCAACATCCAGCTGGATTACTTCATCCATTGCCCATTCCTAGCTGGAAATGGGAGATAATTAGTCTTGATTTTGTTACTAGACTGCCTAAAAATCAAAATTTAAATGATTCTATAATGGTAGTAGATGACAAATTGAGTAAAGCATCCCACTTTCTACCTGTTAAAAATACGTATAAAGCTGCAAACATAGCTAATATCCTTCTAAAGCAAATTTTCTGACTGCATGGGATATCAAAAGTTATAATCTCAGATAGAGACCCTAAATTTACAGGTAACTTTTGGAAATCTATGTTTAAAGGATTAAACACCACACTAAATTCTAGTACTCCGTTCCATCCTCAAACTGATGGACGGACTGAAAGAGTAAACCAAGTACTAGAAAATTTACTAAGAATGTATGTAAAAGATCATCCAGGTGAATGGGAGGATTATTTGCACCTTGTGGAATTTGCTTATAATAATTATTATCAAGCTTCATCCAGATTTAGTCCTTTCGAAATCTTGTATGGAAGGAAGTGTAACACTCCTATCTCTTAGAGTAATCCGGTGGACAGATTAGTATTAGGTCCTGAATTATTGAAAGAAATGGAAGAAATTGTAAAGCAGGTACAAGGTAATCTAAAAATTGTGCAAGATCGACAGAAAAGTCAAGCTAACCTTAAAAGAACTCCAAAGGAGTTTCAGGTGGGTGAACATGTGTTCATCAAGGTGAGACCCAAAAAGAGCTCTTTGAGGTTGGGTAGTTGTGCCAAACTAGCACCTCGTTACTGTGGTCCATTTGAAATACTATCCAGGGTTAGATAGGTAGCTTATCAATTAGCATTACCACCGAATTTAAGAGTTCATAATGTTTTTCACATTTCTGTATTAAAGAAATATGTTCATGATGCTACTCATGTTGTTAACTGGAATGACGTACAGGTGGAACCAGAAGGAGATTTTCTAGTGAAACCAGACTGTATCCTCGGGCAGAGGGAGATCACACTTCAAAGCCGCACCATTGCTCAAATGAAGGTGCAATGGAAGCACATTAGTCCAGAGGAAGCCACCTGGGAATTGGAAAGTAATATGCAGGATGCATATCTAATTCTATTCCAGGGGAATTCTGAGGACGAAGAATAAATAACATCGAGGACGATGTTATAATTTAAGGGGGTGTGTATGTCTCATACCCCAATTTTGCAAAAACAATTTTATATTATTTGAGCACAATATGTTAAAATTTATGCTAAGTTGTAATTGATGACTCAGCAAGGTCAAGGATATTTAATGTAATTCTGAATATTTTATTTATAAATAAATAAAGGAGGAGACAACAACTTAGGAGACCTGTTAAAAGAGTGTTTACTGGTCAAATTGGTGGAGGAGACTGGGTGGAGATCAAACTGACATGTGGCAGCATCCTCAAACCACTTCCAACTATTGCAGGTGGCAACGTCCCTACATTTGTGGTCATGATTCCCCAAGAAAGTGGAATCAGAGCAGGTGGCTCAATTAATGAAAACTGACCCAAAAAATACCTAGGCAATCTTTATAAAAATTCCCATTGAAGAGAGCTAATCCTGCTCATTCTAGAGAAGTGATCATTCAGGTTGAATGAATGTACTTCAGAGAAATTCAATGAAAGAAAAATTTGGAAAGTGTTTGAGGGGATAACTGCTGATTGATCTAGAGCAGCTTTTAAGCTGAAGATTATACTGCTGAAAGAAGAGTGTTTTACTGAGGTATTGAACTAGTCAGTTGACAGAGGGTTCTACTATTTGCATTCTCGACCAGTTCTCACCCAAGAAGACTAGGAACAGGCTCGAGGGTCCTGAGGAAGCGTTGTTTGAGCGCTCTCCAGGAAATTGGTAGGGAGGAATGGCCTCCTAAAGTTGTTGGTCAATAGGTTCTATGTTATTTTATTTTACTGTGTTAGTTAAATAAATCTTGTTTTGACTGCTATGTGAATGTTAAAAGTTCAAAGTTTATGAAATGCTAGATTTAGTATTTTTATTAGATTGTTATAGAAATGATATTGGTTTAGAGAGATTAATGAATAGCTTGAAAATAAATTTCTAAACTGTGTTTTTCCCCACCTGGAAACTAGGTCGTACTCTAGCATAGTTAGAATGTTTTAGGTAGATGAAAAAATTCTTAAGAGAATGAAAATAGAAAATAGGATCTTGTATCTGTAGATAGCAGAGTAAATTATTTCAATGTTTTAAATCTTAGGAAAAGCACTGTTATGGTTCATTTGTGCTTGTTGTTTTTACTTAGTATAACTAAATAAATTGCAGGAAAAGAAATAGTAACTACACTAGAGTTACAGTAACAATATACTAATATAAATAAAAGTTTATAGAAATCAACAGCTAAGTATATAAACTAGTTATTAACCAAGCAGCTTATCTTTTAAAAACTAATAACTAAATCTTAAGCTATTACTTAATATAAATCAGATTAGGGTTATATTTTAAAAACCATTTATTTATGAGAATAAACAGAGTTCCAAGGTTAACCATCTATTCTTTACAAAGTTTCTGAATAACTATAATTCTACAGAATAGTAAATAAAAACAAGTATAAATATAAACGTTAGATAAATTAAAGCTAACATCTCATATTTAGAAACTATTTTATATTTAACAAATAGGCTTATATACTGTGCAAGATAAACCTGAGAGTCGAAACCCTAGCTTTTCATTTATCTTTTTATAAGTTAATTTATAAAAAATTTAACCATATACATTGATAATTATGTAAATAAACTTTATAGGAAGATTACAATGCATACTTTAGACTGATTACAATCTTTTCTTAAGACAAATATCTTTTATAAACAAGCAAGATAAGTTTACAGTTAACAGGTTAATAAACCACCACACACCTGTATTAGCCAAACCGAAGTAACAAGAAGCAGAGCCTAAGTAATAATTAATTGAAGAACACATTTCGACAAGGGTTTCATTCCAGTAAATCCTAGCTATCATATTCTGGACAAGTAAGTATAAAATTTATAAATTTTACATTACGACTGAGCTACAGTCTTCATATTAACCATATTTACTTTCAAAAGATATCTTAAACAATAAATTTCTTCACTGACAGTTGAAGAAGGAAAAACCCTATTTCACGGTATCATTATTTACAAGTTAAGAGAAACTATAACAACATAGGACAGAGCTCAAGTTCAACAAAATATTTAAGTACTAAAACAACTGTAATACAATGTCAAGCCGTAAGGCTGAATCCTAAATTAAAAACCAAATACATAACACGGCTCGAAGAACGATACTACCCAGTGTAACAGCAAGGGTTTGCAAGTAAAAACTGAAGTAAACATGATATTAAAATATCTTCACTAATGAGAAACCGAGACATGCTTCCAAGTACTGTATTATCTCCTTCAACAACCATCATTGCAAATAGGGTAAAACCCATTTTGAACTCAGGGCTTACTAGTTGGGTCATGAGTCCACTGAAGCCGGTCGTTGTTGCCTCTTCACTGAAGTTTCGAATTGTTGTGGGTTCCTGTAACAACGCATTACCAAGCATTAGCACAAAGCTCAGTTTCCAAAATTAAAACCCTACTATATTAAATAACTTAACCAAGTATTTGCATAATGAAGTTTGGAGCTGTATTTACATGTAAGCAAGAAGAGGATTAGGGAAACGAATAAGTTGTCACCAGCTTAACAATGTACACACAGGAGTTTTCAAACCCTACGTCGACCGTGTAGTAAAAATAGTAACAAAGGAGCTTAAGCTTCACACAGTCGTGACAGGCCACAAGAAGAACATGACTGAGCCATGGACAGGCCGAGAGCCAAACACAAAAACAAGTAACCACTCGTGCTGTAAGGTTCACAACCACGAAGGTTTGAAATCAAAGACTGCATTTTGGAAACTACAGCAACATAAAACAAAAGCTTTGGACAAAGCAAGCAGAGGAATAGCCTCTCATGGCTGCCATGGAAACTGCACAGAGCAGCCCACAGGCCAGCGAGAACCTCGGAGGCAAATGACAAGCAATTAGGGTTTCCAAGTCTTTAAAAGTCACCAATGCATGGATGAGAGGTGCCCACGTTCTCTCCAAATATTTTAACCATGCAAGGGTCGAATTCTATAGTACATCTGCGTTCAATAATCAAATTATTGTTGCAAGAATCAGTAAACAATTATGCAATCAACTATTGGAATGGATATATATGATCATAAAGGGAAACATAAACTTTATTCAATAGTATCGTGGTCTGTGATATATGATTAACAATGATTCTTGTCGTTGACCATAGAGTAAGGTTGTGAAAACCTTGCCATGGTAATATCCCAAGGTCGACCATAGCATGAACTATTCCATTAACAATTCGTTTCATACTATGCAAAATGACTTAAAATATTTATATATTATTGAAGCTTAAACCATATTATTTTGCAATCGATGGTTTAAAGTTGGTAGAATTGCTAGTAACTATCATATGTCATTTGACTATAGAGTAAAACGTTTTAAAAAATGACAATAAACAATGTCAAGGATCAACCTTAGTGTAACCCTTTACAAATAATGTGTTGTATGATAGACTTGCTAATGACTATAATAGTGAACCTTATTATCAGTTACAAAATCAATAGTGCGTAATTGGTTCTGATAAAATATAGGAGTTTTTGTTTTAATGTCTCATGGATATAGACCTTAGAATAGAATTTCTAGGTACTAAAATCTACCATAGTAGTTAAAATACACTACAACTTATTTGGAGTGAGGCATCTTGGTAATAATAATTTTACTATGATATAAACCATGCACAAGGGTTATACATTATAGAAATAACAATGATAATGTGCTTACCTATAATTTAAACTTCATAAAAATGGTGATAGGAAGTATTCTATTTTTAAGACATTGTATTTAGTTATAAGAACCTAATTTACATTGTCATGGAAATTTCTAGATAGAAGATCTTTACAGGAGTGCAAGTAACATTGATATTGGCACATTATAAAGTAATATGGTATTGTACATACTTACAATAATTCATGCAGCAAGCAATGATTCAAGTACTAAAGTTCATCACTTGAGGATTAGTAATTTCACATACAAGCTACAGGTTGGTAAATTCCATGACTAGTAAGATAGAGACGAAGTAGAAAACTTGTACCCTATTGGAAATCTTACCTTCAAACTTGATAGAAATACTTTCATGAATAAAAGACAGTTACTTTACCTCATCAGAGCTTGCTTTTAAATAATCAGTTATTTACTAGCATTTTAACATGCAACAGATATACTTCTTGCTACTTTATGAATTAAACTTCTACTTGATCGATCGTTACCTGTTAAACCTGTAAGAACCAGCAATCCATGTGCATTAGCATAAATGCTAAGTAAGCCCAAGTTTTCAAAGATAGATTTCACCTACTTGCCAAAAAAATAAACTTATTAGTAAAACTGAAAGAAATCTGAATGCAGGTCAATCTTATATACATTACAAAAATGAAAAGTTGTATTAGTTATCGTAATATGAAACTGATTAATACTAAACGTTAGACTGTTTCATTTCCACTAACCGCTAGCAGTTAGTAAACTGCGTATTCGGACATTTTATGTTATCTTAAATTTTTTTAATTTTTATGAAATTTTGGGGTTATGACACATGTCATGGTGGAACATGAGGAAAATTCTAATTTGTGAGTGTTTGCAAAGGGAGATGACATTGAAGATATTGGAAAAGCACTTGTTTTAAATGATTATTTGGGGGACTAAATAATGGGAGAGATAGTTGAGGACATGTCATTTGGATCAGCTAAAATATGTGCTTATTTATCCAAAGATTGGGTAGATGAGTACATAATAGAGATGGATATCCAAGGGTAGATCATTCTTTCTCACTTTGGTAAGAGATGCTTTGATACCTCATTCATTGGGGAATCTTGTGAGCAAGAAGAAGATCCAAAATGAATGCTCTTTGGAAGAGAATTTTCATGGACGATGTTGTCCAAGTGCTAGATGTGCATCTATATGAATTAAATAGGGGAGCATGCATGGGAGCGCTCCCATCCCTGACCTTATCCTACATCATGAAAATCATGAAAATGGTAGCCTTCATACCAAATATGAAACAGTACTACCTGAGGTAATAATGATCCCAAGCCAGCCAACGATCCCGTCGCATAGTGCCAATCTTATCAATCCCAGCTGCATGAACAAAAATAATGGTGCAGTACAGCCACCCTAATCGCCAGACATTTAAAATAGCGTGATCGTACAGCATTAGGCTGGCCTCGTGTAGGTGTGCTCACACCTCCTATCACCACTTGTCCTCCCGTCTGCCAGACCAGCCATCTGTGATTCCCTGACAGCGTCCCTTGTGGCCAGTTGGTGACAATAATGGGCCCAATCCTCCTCTCCAAAAGCCTCTAGGCTGTCGCCTAGAAAGCCTCCTTCATTATCCACGCCAGCATTTGATAAACAATCGGCTGATTTGTTGGCCTCCCATCTGACATGGCAGAAAGATACCGCTGGGTAAGAGAGGAGAAGGGTGCACAGCTGGTCCAGCCGAAAAGCAAGACGCCAACTGGGAGAAACCTTTTCTGACGTTTGCCCATTCATCATCCTTTTTTCCATCTGGACAAGAGTGTCGGAGTCACCTTTGATGATCGCTGGGAAAAAGGCACCCCTGATCAAAACCTCGAAGCCTCAAATTAAACCTTCCAATTCGGCTAACTTGTTGGTATCCTACCTTATTGAGCCCAGGAATACCATCGTGATCCTACCATCATCGTCGCGACAAAGACCCCCAAATCCCGCCAGGCATGGATTGCCTTTGGAAGCACCATCAAAGTTCAGCTTGAAGACAAGGGGGGGAGGGGCTGACCAAAAATTCAGGCTAGAGGGTTGGCATAACTTGTCCCGTTGGCGCAGACCATCCATCATGGATCTATCCAGTCCCCAATTCGCGGCTATTTGGGCTTCCTCCCGACGAATAATCGTGTCCTGATCGTGCCACTGCATGCATCGAATGGAAGATAGCAAGTTGTCCTTCACCATTTTCCACACCTCCTCCGCATCTTTACAACGATCCCTGAAGATCTGAGCATTTCGTTCCTTCCATAAGCACCACATAGTCATACCTAGGAAGGCTTCCTATATTGTTCTGATGATAGGGTTTCTTAAGGCTTTTGGGTGCCAATCATGAAGGGACTGAGATGGTTGGCCACGCCTTTTGTCACTCTGACAAAATCCCATCACTCCCTTGTCCCAAACCACTGCTGCAAAGGTGCAACTATCCAACAGGAGGTTCATGGATTCCTCCTCTCGGTAGCACAAGTAGCATTGAGAAGGACCTTGGACCCCCCGCTTGTGCAAGTTGTCACAAGTGAGAATTGTCCCTCAGACAACCAGCCTTGGGCCAAAGGTTGGATGCCCATATTTTTTTCCAAATATCATCCACCACAGCCTGATGAGTGATCCTAATTTGATAGGCCTCCTTAATGTTAAAGGAACCTCTGGATGTGTATCCCCGTCTTAATACATTGGGACCCTCTTGAACCTTGATGAAACATTTGTTCAGTTCCTCCTAAAAGGCCTCCCAATCCTCCTCACTTATGGGTTCAGGTTCTCCTAAAAGTCCCAATGGCGTTGATCCCTGAAATATCCAACCAACCATGCCTGGTTCACTTGAACCCTACCCCCCTCAATCACCTGTTGATTGATGTCAATCAAACGTCGATCCTTGCTGAGGATGGGGAGCTGGTTCCACGAATCCTCCCAAAAATTTTCCCTACTTCCATCCCTGATCTCCCAAAAACTATGCTCCTGGATTATAGTCCTACTAGCCAAATATTTCAACCAAATGGGGGAGCCATTTGGGGACTCATTGAATCTAATCAATTGATGGATAGGCCTATCTCAGGCATATTTCATGTGCCATAGTTTGTCCCAAGGCTCCGAGGAGTAGTTTACCCAGCGCCACCAAAATTTGGTTCCTTGAATTTCTGTCATCACTTCAGGGTCTCTGAGGCCTAAACCACCTTGCTCCTTGGGCCTACAGACGTCCTCCCAACTCACCAATGAGAATTTGACCATCACCTCCCGACCCCCAAAGAAAATTACATTGTAAATGTCAAATTTCCTTGAGGATGGACTTGGGAGCAGCTAAAATCGAGAAGAGGTAGGTCGGCATAGCTTGCAAAATGGACTTGACCAAAATTAGCCTGCTAGGGAAATTTAAAGGCTACAGCACCCAGATTGAAAGTTATTGTTTCAATCTATCCAAAAGTTCCTGCTAGGACTCCCGTTGCGGCCTCCCCATCCCAAAAGGGATCCCAAGGTATTTGGACGGGAAAGCCCCTATCGCAAACCCTAGGACTCTTAAAATGTTCCTCTGAGTGGTCGGGGGAGTGTTAACAAAGAATACTTGGGACTTGTTAGGATTGACCGCCAGGATAGAGGCCCTGGAGAAGAGATCCAGGCTATTCTTGAAGCTTCGTACTTCTTGGACTAAAGGGTGCCCCATGAGCATGGTATCGTCAACAAAATGCTGGTGAGTCTGAGGAGGGGCCCCCTCATGAGCCTTAACTCCCCTTATTTCCCCACGACCAGCCTAGGAAGCAATGAGGCGACTCAGACCTTCCGCCATAAGGATGAAGAGGAAGGGAGATAGAGGATCTCCTTGGAGAATACCCCAAGAAGGTTGGAAAGTATTGGTTGGGGAACCATTAAGGAGAATGTTGAAGAAGGGCGTAGTGACCAAACCCATGACCCACTCTACCAAATCACAAGAGAAACCAAAGGCTCCTAACATTTTCTCCATGAATTCCCAATTTAGCTTATCATATTCCTTGGCTATGTCCAGTTTGATCATCATACCAGGAGTCCTAGTGATTCTGAGCGAGTGCAGCACTTTTTGAACCAGAATAACCCCATCTAGGATATGTCTTCCTTCCACAAAACCAGACTGCTCTGGGATAATAAGCATCGGGAGAAGGGGTTTGAGCCGATTAGCACTGAACTTGGAGATAATTTTGTAGATGACGTTGCATAGCGCTATCAGTCTGAATTTGTCAGGAGTGTCTACCCCTGCCTCTTTGGGAATTAAGGTAAAGAAGGTAGCATTGAAGGCTTTGAGGACACCCCTCTTGGTCTTGGATTCCTCAATAATGGCTAGCACGTCCTCCTTGAAAAGGTCTCAGAAGTGGTGAAATAAGTTGGTTGTGAAACCATCACGTCCAAGGGATTTCCCTAGGGCCATTTGGTTGACCACTTCCTCTACCTCCTGCATCTCTATAGGTTTGGTCAGCATTTCATTGTTTTTTCCAGTGACCACCCTAGGGATTAAGCTGGTGATCTGCTCAATATCCTGATTTCTATCCCCTCCATCCTCTTTGAGAATCTCAGAGAAGTGTAGGGTGATTTTAGCTTCAATCTCCTGTCTAGTTTCCACCCTAGTGCCATCTCCTTTCTTAAGTTTCTCGATTCTGGAAATGTTCCTGTTCTGGATCACCGAGTTGTGAAAGAATTTGGTGTTTCTTTCACCCTCTTGCAGCCATTTGACCCTCTCCTTCTGTTACCAGAAAATCACCTTCTGCTTTTCCCTAGCCTCCAGTTGACTCATTAAATCCTTCTCTTTGACTTTCATGTCCTGATCCCATCCTCCTTCCATGCCTTGTCTATTAATGAGGTCCAGCTCAGATAACAATTTTTTTTTGTCCTCAAATATGTTCCCAAATTCCTCCCTATTCCACGTGCGAATTTTTTCCTTCAGGGTCTTGATTTTCTGCTGAAAGCGGTACATAATGGTTCTAGTGGGGGGACCAAATCCTGCCACCATTTACTGACAAGGTCCTTGAAATCTCTATGCTCCATCCAGAAGTGTTCAAAATGAAAAGGTTTTCTCATAGGGGTGCTAGACCAATCCCAAGAAAGGCAAATGGGCCAGTGGTCCGAGCCAGTTGTCAAGAGAACATTAGCCAGAAGCTCCCCCAAACTGTGCATGATATTCTTTGACACCAGGAACTGATCCAGGCAGGAGGCCACCATATACTCTCCCCCTCTCTTGTTGTTCCAAGTGTACCAACCATTTCCTGTCTCCATGTCAACCAGCGAGCTCTAGGACAAAAACTCACTGAAAGACTCCTGGTATTTATCCAGGAAATGTCTACCACCTTTCTTCTCCCCCAGATTGGCAATTAGGTTGAAGTCCCCACCGAGCACCCACATCCCATGCTCTAATTGCTCTTTGAACCAATTGAGGAAATACAGGAAGGACTACTTCTCAGGGAAGCTGCTAGGGCCATAAACATTCCCCAGGGAGCCCTTCACCCCTAAATCCAAAAAAAAAAGTCTGCCATTAGGGAAAACTTATTGGCACACTAGTTAGAGAACTCCAGAGTCTGGGGCTGCCAAAATATTGCCACACCGCCAAATTCACCACCTACATCTAGGGCCATAAGGTGACTTCCTTTCCAGATTTTATCCTTAATCTTCTCTAAACCCCCCAAACTGCATTTAGTTTCTTAGAGGAAAAGAATATCCAGTGTTTCTTGCTTAATTTTCCGATTTAGAGTTTTCCACTTCCTGGGGTTGCCACACCCCCTTATATTCCATGATATGATCTTCATTGACAACTCTTTTTAACTTCAGAGAAAGCCACCCTGATTATTGGATACTCGCCAGATTCAATCAGTCGGACTTTAACTACTACTATGTGCTACTTATTCGTCTTCCTCCCTCTTCGAAGTTCCTCCTCCAGATACTTCCTCTTGCTACCTTTCTGGGCATCAGGATCAATCTCGAGGCTCTCAAGAGCACCCCTTCAAATGATTTCCTCCTGAAGGACTTCAAGCTGGCATCTTGAGACATAACCTTGTCCCTTCTTCCTGCATTCCTCCTCGATCGCGTCTAGGTCTAGCTCACCTAGTTCCATGTCTTCACCTTCCTCCTCCTTTGTGCCTTTCATCTGTTTATCAGCCTCCTCCTCTCGGGGTTTGGGAAGGTTTTCCTGCTGGTTTGAAACCGGTTTCGCCACTGCATTTTCTTCATCCTCATTCATTGACTCTAGCACCTCAAAAGGATTCCCTAGTTTGTTCTCCTTTGTCACCGAATCCTTTTTCATGATGGGTTTTCCTCCCCCTTTGCTTCTCCTTATGTTCTTGACCTGAGTAAACCCATTCGCTTCCTGGTCCTTACCTTGATGGGGGCAGACGATTCAGTCCTAGGGCTAAGTTTAGGGCAATTCCTTTCGAGGTGACCATAGTCATGACAGTGGCGGTATCTGAAGGGGAGTTTCTCATAGTCGATGGGCTGGATCCCCTCCTCGTCTTCCCAATTGAAACTAATTGCTTCTGGGAGCTCTCTGGAGAGGTCCATATAGACACAAATCCGAGCGAAGACGATGTACCTTTGGATCTTGGTTTGTTCTACCATTTTTATGAATTCCCCCAGGGTATTTCCAATGTTTCTCAGAGTCTCCATATCCCAGTATTCACTCGAAAGAGAGAAGAGGCAAATCCAAACTGGCGCAATCGTCATGTCCTCTATCTCTGGGTTAAAACGCTCCTTCCATGAACGTAGGTACAACCCTGCCGAGAAGAAGAAGAATGGGCCTCCCTCCATGAATCTATCCATGTCTTCCTAATTAAAGAAGATAATAGTGAAGAAACCATTTGAGCCTAACTAAAGATTGTAGTGGCATTTAGGGTTCTATACACCATTAATCCATTTAATCAAGTCTTTCTCCTTCAGCCATATCCCCACAATTTTCCCTATTAGGGATTTTTCCTTCCAGGATTCAATCTCGCCTCTGACTGACTCAGATCAAATATAGATCACTGGGATAGAGGTCGTCTTTGGAAATAATCCCCCCAACCCAACCTTCTCGCCTTTCCTAGAGCCTGGTTGACTCCCCCCTTCCTTTCCGACCTCGACCTGCTCCTCCCATCCAGCTACGGGATCCCCACCGACCTGGGCAATATCCCCCTGCCGTAATGCCGCCATGGCATGCTGCAGGGGGCTTGAAGGAAATGCTCATGGGCAGATTGGCGTGGCCTAGCTTCCCTTCACCCTGCGTTACCAGGGAGAACCCTAGCGGCGCCTTGCTCCGTTGCTCCTCAAAATGTTTCACTCTCCTCTGTTGAAAATTAGAGTTTTTTAACTTTACAAGAAGATTACAATGCATACTTTAGACTGATTATAGTCTTTTCTTAAGACAAATATCTTTTATAAACAAGCAAGATAAGTTTATAGTTAACAGGTTAATAAACCACCACACACCTGTATTAGCCAAACCGAAGTAATAAGAAGCAGAGCCTAAGTAATAATTAATTGAAGAACACATTTAGACAAGGGTTTCATTCTAGTAAACCCTAGCTATTATATTTTGGACAAGTAAGTATAAAATTTATAAATTTTACATTACGACTGAGCTACAATCTTCATATTAACCATATTTACTTTCAAAAGATATCTTAAACAGTAAATTTCTTCACTGATAGTTGAAGAAGGAAAAACCCTATTTCATAGTATCATTATTTACAGGTTAAGCAAAACTATAGCAACACAGGACAGAGCTCAAGTTCAACAAAATATTGAAGTACTAAACCAACTGTAATACAATGTCAAGCCGTAAGGATAAATCCTAAATTAAAAACCAAATACATAACACGGCTCGAAGGTCGGTACTACCCAGTGTAACAACAAGGGTTTGCAAGTAAAAACTGAAATAAACATCATCTTAAAATCTCTTCACTACCAAGAAACTGAGACAGGCTTCCAAGTACTATATTATCTCCTTCAACAACCCTCATTGCAAATAGGGTAAAACCCATTTTGAACTCAGAGCTTACCGGTTGGGTCCTGAGTCCACTGAAGCCGACCGTTGTTGCCTCTTCGCTGAAGTTTCAAGTTGTTGTGGGTGCCTGCAACAACACATTACTCAGCATTAGCATAAAGCTTAGTTTCCAAAATTAAAACCCTACTGTATTAAATAACTTAACCAATAATTTGCATAATGAAGTTTGGAGATGTCTTTACCTGTAAGCAAGAAGGGGATTTGGGCAACGAAGAAGCTGCCCCCAGATTAATAATGTACACGCAGGATTTTTCAAACCCTACATCGACCATGGAGTAAAAATAGTAACAAAGGAGCGTAAGCTTCACACAGTCATGACAGGCCATGAGAAGAACATGACTGAGCTATGGACAGGCCGAGAGCCAAACACAAACACAAGTAACCACTCGTGCTATAAGGTTCACAACCATGAAGGTTTGAAATCAAATACTATGTTTTGGAAACTACAGCAACGTCAAACAAAAGCTTTGGAGCAAGCAAGCAGAGGAACAGCCTCTCATGGTTTCCATGGAAACTACATAGAGCAGCCCGCGGGCCAGCGAGAACCTCGGAGGCAACTGACAAGCAAATAGGGTTTCCAAGTCTTTAAAAGTCGCCAATGTATGGATGAGAGGTGCCCATGTGCCCTCCAAATCTTTTAACCATGCAAGGGTCGAAGTCTATAGTCTATCTGCGTTCAATAATAAAATTATTGTTGCAAGAATTAGTAAACAATTATGCAATCAACTATTGGAATGGATATATATGATCATAAAGGGAAACATAAACTTTATTCAATAGTATCGTGGTCTGTGATATATGACTAACAATGATTATTATCGTTGACCATAGAGTAAGGTCATGAAAACCTTGCCATGGTAATATCCCAAGGTCGACCATACCATAAACTATTCCATTAACAATTCGTTTCATACTATGCAAAACGACTTAAAATATTTATATATTATTGAAGCTTAAACCATATTATTTTGCAATCGATGGTTTAAAGTTGGTGGAATTGCTAGTAACTATCATATGTCATTTGACTATAGAGTAAAACGTTTTAAAAAATGACAATAAACAATGTCAAGGATCAACCTTAGTGTAACCCTTTACAAATAATGTTTTGTATGATATACTTGCTAATGACTATAATAGTGAACCTTATTATTAGTTACAAAATCAATAGTGCGTAATTGGTTCTGATAAAATATAAGAGTTTTTTTTTAATGTCTCATAGATATAGACCTTAGAATAGAAGTTCTAGGTAGTAAAATCTACCATAGTAGTTAAAATACACTACAACTTATTTGGAGTGAGGCATCTTGGTAATAATAATTTTACTATGGTATAAACCATGCACAAGGGTTATACATTATAGAAATAACAATGATAATTTGCTTACCTATAATTTAAAATTTATAAAAATGGTGATAGGAAGTATTCTATTTTTAAGACGCTGTATTTAGTTATAAGAACCTTATTTACAATGTCATGGAAATTTCCAGAAAGAAGATCTTTACAGGAGTGCAAGTAACATTGATATTGGCACATTATAAAGTAAGATGGTATTGTACATACTTACAATAATTCATGCAGCAAGCAATGATTCAAGTACTAAAGTTCATCACTTGAGGATTAGTAATTTCACATACAAGCTACAGGTTGATAAATTCCATGACTAGTAAGATAGAGACGAAGTAGAAAACTTGTACCCTATTGGAAATCTTACGTTCAAACTTGACAGAAATACTTTCATGAATAAAAGACAGTTACTTTACCTCATCAGAGCTTGCTTTTAAATAATCAGTTATTTACTAGCATTTTAACATGCAACAGATATACTTCTTGCTAATTTACGAATTAAACTTCTACTTGATCGATCGTTACCTATTAAACCTGTAAGAACTAGCAATCCATCTGTGTTAGCATAAATGCTAAGTAAGCCCAAGTTTTAAAAGATAGATTTCACCTACTTTCCAAAAAAATAAACTTATTAGTAAAACTGAAAGAAATCTTAATGCAGGTCAATCTTATATACATTACGAAAATGAAAAGCTGTATTAGTTATCGTAATATGAAACTGATTAATACTAAATGTTAGACTGTTTCATTTCCACTAACCACTAGCAGTTAGCAAACTGCGTATTCGGACATTTTATGTTATCTTAAAATTTTTAAATTTTTATGAAATTTTGGGGTTATGACACATGTCATGGTGGAACATGAGGAAAATTATCATTTGTGAGTGTTTACGAAGGGATATGACATTGAAGATATTGGAAAAGGACTTGTTTTAAATGATTATGAGGGGGACTAAACAATGGGAGAGATATTTGAGGACATGTCATTTGGATCAGCTAGAATATGTGCTTATTTATTCAAAGATTGGGTAGATGAGTACATAATAGAGATGGATATCCAAGGGTAGATCATTCTTTCTCACTTTGGTAAGAGATTCTTTGACACCTCATTTATTTGGGAATCTTGTGAGTAAGAATAAAATCCAAAATGAATGCTCTTTGGAAGAGAATTTTCATGGACGATGTTGTCCAAGTGCTAGATGTGCATTTGGATGATCGTAGGTTTCCCTTATTAGAGAAAGATTGGATTTTTGAGGAGGTACCTAAATTCACTTCACTTGTACTTACCAATAAAGATGTTGATCCAACCATGGATTGGGTGTACAAATTCATATCAAATATGGAAATGAATGGAGGTAATAAAGTTGCATGCTTCCATAGAAAGTTGATTGATACATCTCTTACTTTCCTATGTTATGAGCATCAACAAATTTTTCTATGGTCATCGTATGATGCATTTGGTATGCCTAGTGGGACTTGGAAATTCCAATTCATTCAGTTGGATGTAGCATATGGAATTAATTTTCAAGATCAATTTCTCTTCATGTTGGAAAGGTTCATGAAATCTCCAACAACCACTTGGAAAAGTGTACTTTAAATCTAGGTCTAGGATCCTAAAACCACTTGGTATGATAGGTTATTCCTCATGTCAGTGATGTTTGAAGAGTTACATCATAGACAGTGGGATCCTAGAACTATTTGTTATTCCAATTTACTTCTAGAAAAAGTGTGTGATAACTAGACTAGTGCAACAAAAGCATGGTGGAATATCTTTAAGTTAGCTTAGGATTTGGAATTCCAATGATAGTCAGTCTTGGAGCAACATTTTGGAGGTAGTGCATATGTTATGCATCACCTTTCATTTCAATTTCTTGATGAAATAAATTTTGGGAGGGGAGGACTGTAATGTCCCCATTTCATAGGTTCCCTAACCATTCCCTAACCCATTTAGTCCCTATGGGTTTAAGCATAAATTCATAATTAAATAACTTGGGATTAATTTTGGCATATAAATTATTTGGAAGTATCTAGCCTATAATTTGTATTTTTTAATTATATAATTAATTTTGGATGAGTTATAAATGTTTGTGAGTCTAGAAGGGTGCATAAGGGATAGGGTTGGATTCTATAGTTGCTAAACCAATGAAGGAAACCTGAAGAAAGAAACATAAAGCAAGTGAATCAATGAAAAGAAGGAAACTATCAAAACTATAGGAAAAAGAAAGAAAATTAGGAAACTAGAAAAAAAATGGGAAAATGAAAGAAAAGTAGGAATGAAGTAGAAAACAAGAAAAGGAAAATCAAAGAAAGGAAATTTTAGAAAATCAAGAAAAGTTACACAATGCTGCAATTTCCAAAATTGACTAAGGAAGGCACATTGGATGAGGATTGGACCAAGGAAGATTTCCCAATAATATAACTAGCTTATAAAAGAGGGAGCGTCCACCTCATTGACATCCTTCCGATCATTTGTGTTTAGTTTTGAGATCTTTGATCTTTCAATTTGACTTGGGATATTTTCCCCTAGTCATAGCTGGGAGATGTGCCCCTACTGCTTCAACTAGTTGATTCTTGAGTTAGATGTTTGGATGATGGAATCGAACCATTTTCAATTATTTTATTGCATTTCCTGAAGTTAAATAAAGTCATATTTGATATCCATAGCAAGCTTTGTGAAGGCAGTAGTTTGAATCTATGAAGTCTTCTAGTTACTCTATATGCTAGTTGTTTCTACTGAAAAAAGTCAAGCACGAGCCTCCTCTGAAAGGAACTTTGAATGATATCTGATGTACTATCTATTTTTTTAGATTATGATATTATTATATAACTTTAATAATGTCAAATTATATTATTTATATCACTTTCCAAGACTAACTCTATATTTACATCAAAATTGTCTAGTTTTTAATAAACATTCAATATTTGATATTTTTCTCACTGAAATTGAATTCTATCAGTTCTTGGAGTTAATTAAAATTATAATGAACATATTCCATATCTAATGATGTAATTTGTTTGGTATCTTATTATTTTCGAGACATCGTAAAGTCAAACTAGTTGTGTAGTCTTGAATTGTCCTATTGTTTCCAGACCCACTCAAACCACCAATTCAGCTTACAAACTCTAAACCAAATGAATTTTGATGCATATATGAATACAAACCAATTCTAGATACTGGTGAAGCACCAGGATCCATTGGGTTTCCACATAAGTCCTGGTGACTGAAACTGCACGGTCTTCGAACCATCTCGGGCATGATGTACCCAAAGAATGTTCACACTACAATATGTATGGAATTAAAAAATATCTAATCATAGTTTGAGACCTGAATATCCATAGTTCAATTCATATCCTTGTCTCCTATATTCTGAAGTCCTGTACATGTTCAAAATGCCTTTTGAATCCTAGCCAAAAGAAAATACTATTTTGGTCTCATATTTTCCACTAGTTTTTATTTGAAGTTTTGTAAGTTTTGATTATTGTACTTCATATAAGAATAGGTACATTACAAAACATCACAATTTATGAGAACGTAGTGTTTCACATGCAAAGGTGAACATCGAATTTGTGCACTAATTCCTATCAATAACTAAAGATCTAACATCTAAAAAAAATGTACCAAATTTTAATGTTAATTAAAAAATTTCACTTATGGTATTAGTCAAGTGTAAAACCATAAATATAAATTATGGAATTTCCAATCTAATCAAAATTCCATGCATAGGAAGCCTAATATACAAAAAAAAATGCATGGACAGTAATGCTCATAAATTTGATAGATATATAGTATTGAACGGGAATAAGGCACGCAATTAGTTCATCGAAAATTGGTGCCAAAAGGTAGGAAACCAATTAGTATATATACAATGAACAAATATAACAATGGATCAATGACACACCATTAATGATAGTCAAAATAGAGGAAAATGGTGAAATACATTAAAGAAGGTGATAGTGAAAATGGACTTGCAAAATTCTCACATGATTGTGATAGATTTTCCTATGTAAACTTAACCATGTTACAAAAAAAGGGTGATGATTTTATAGAGTTCCACATACATAGTCTATTAATAAATAAGGATACATCATGCTTATTTAACATCTAGCAAACTTTAAGAAGGGGGGTAAGCATTGGTGGATTTCCTACATGGATAGAACATATATCAATAGTATGTTGATCTTATTATAGAATCTATTACATAGGAATTATATGGTAAGTTGATGGTGTTTGTGGTGTAGGCTTCACCTCATGAACTAACATCGTATTGGTGAGGTGCCTTGGTTGATCTCACATGGTAGACATAAGTTTGACAATGGACAAGGGTTGTTAGAACCAATCCATAACATAATATCATATACATATTTTGTCATATCAAACATGTATGATACCCTTTGATAAATCAAGCGAATCTAAATAGGGATTCTATGATTTAATATAGCTTTTGTACCATCCATGTGCCCTTTCAAAATTTCAAATTTATTAATGTTAAATAAATGTTACTGCGGAAGATATTCTATCTTGTATTCTTATTGTTATTCCTCCCTTTAGAGATGTTGTTCCTTTGATTAGGGATGTTGTTGATTTAATTGGCCATATAAAGTCTTGAGGTAAAACCTATATTGTAAGTTGGGTAAGTAGTACCCACAAAAGCAATATTAAAATGGAATTTTGGGTATCCCAAGGAAATTCATCCCTAATTAGCAAGAGAAGTCAGCATTGTTGGGTTATTAAGCCTCTCCACTAATCAGTATAAATAGGGGAGCTTCCTCCCTAATTTGGATAGACTCATAACTCAAGAAATTTTGCTAGAGAGAGAAGGAGCAGTCTAGTCTTATTTTTTGGGTCTTACATTGTGCCTGGTTGAAGTCTATATCGAGGAAGTTTTGTTGGGTTTTCTTCCCCATGAGGGTTTCCCAAGACAAATATTTGTGTTCTATTTCGTTCTACTTTGTTTTTTATTCTTTCAGTGATCCTTTTTCTTTGGCAAAACAACTTTTAAAACCTTAACATGGTATCAAATCCAACCTTAAAGAAGACATTGTGCAACAGCTCATCCGATAGGGCTCACTATTTAGGAAAACTCCCTCCACATATCAGCTGGAAAAGAGGGACCATTCAACTTTTCCTGAGAGGGTGCATCTTTTTGTCAAAGTATTTTTGAATTCTATGTATTTTCATTTTTTGACCTACCGCTACGGCTTGGAGAAACTAGGAAATAAAAATTTTGAAAGTCATATCGACAAATTTGGAAAAATAAAGAAATAGACTAGATTTCCTTATGGAGTCACAACTTTTCCTCCAATTGGATTTGCAAGTCACCACAATTGGAAAATTAGGGTTTTCCAGTTAAACCCTATCTTATCTGAAGGAGATTTCAGAAGGAGTCCTCAAATTGGTAAGTTCATCCTCATGTATTTCCATTTGAGATTCTCATTAATTAAAGATGACAAACAATAACAAGCTTGATGAAAATCTTGAAGGAGCGGATAATTTTAGATCATGGAAGTATAGAGTCATTCTCATCCTTGAAGAACATGACTTAGAAGGCTACATCAAATAAGAGGTCAAGGAACTAGGGGGAGATGAAACAAAAGCCAAGCATAAGAAGGATATGATCAAAGAAAAGAGTAACATAGCTAATTCTATTAAGGATAATTTGATCCCTCATGTATCTTAAAAGAATAATCCAAAGGAAATGCTCGATGCACTGACCAATTTATTTAAAGGAAGGAACATTAATAGAAGAACGACCTTGATAAAACAGCTCAAGGGTGTGAAGATGCAAAAGGAAGAAACCATGCGGTCATACTTTTCAAGAGTATCGTAGATCAAAGAACACTTAGAAGCCATTGGTTACATGGTAGAAGAAGCATAAGTTGTGATGAATACCTTGAATGGAGTTCTAAGGGAATGGAACTCCTTCATCAGAGGAATATGTGCCAGAAGAAAGTTGATCAAGCTCAACAAACTATGGGAAGAAAGAACACAATAAGAAGGAAGGATAACAATGAGAGAAGAGAAGCTAAATGATAATGAAGATCAAGCTCTAGTATCTCATGCAAAGAAGGGAAGAAACAAAAAGAAGGGTCAAGGATCGCCTCTTAGAAGATTATAAGGATTTAAAAGGAATGAGAAATCTATTAAGGATTATTCATCTTATGAATGTTATACATATAATAAGTTGAGACACATTTCTAGACATTGTCCACTTAGCAAAGACAAGTTCAAGAAACAGAAGAATCGAAAGTTCCATGCTCATGGAGTTGAAGATAATGAATCAGATGAAGAGAATGTTAGAGAAAATGAAGACTCTAGCGAAGAATATGTCTTAATTTCAAACCTCACAGGATCAGTTTCTCATGGAAGTGACCGTTTTTCTCATAGATAGTGGTGCTTCTAAACATACGACAGATCATAAAGACTCTCTCTCTGATACAGGAGGATATTGGTGTCCACCCACCTATTCCTATTAAACCCCCACCATTGTTTCTTTCAGTTTTCTAGTTTCCTTAATTGTAGCACAATTTACTATTTTTGGTAGTTTCAGGTCCTAAACTTTCGGATCCGTTTTGAGGCCCTAAACGATGTTTTTTCGGCATCGAATGGTCGGGAAAATATGAGTCCATTTGAGACTTGATATTTGTTATTTACGGATGTAGTCCTTAAAGAAATCTTTCTAACGATGTATCATGCGCATCAAACGGAGGTAGTATGCTAAAGTTATGACCCCAGGAAATTGATGTACCAAGTTACCCAACGGGGCCCACATTACGACGTTTCACCTCCTAGGGTTAGGTTTTTGGATGTGTAGTTTTTTCGTTGCTTCTCAATAATATATAGGCCTTTGAGCCTCATTGTAACATAGAGTTCAGAGGCATGTAGCTACCACATCTCTTCTCAGAGATAAGCTACCAGCACTCTAGCTAGTTTATTTCCATTCTGAATGTAAACAAGTTTCAGTTATTGATTAATGAAATGAAGTGTTATTTCCGCTGCATATTTGTTTCTATGGTTATTTGTGTATTCTGTTGTGTTCCTACATAAATCCGGATCAATGGTATCATAGCAATTTTCTCTTTCTCGATCCTTCTTTGCATGTCCCCAATGAGGGTGGGGTATAAAGAGTTAGGGCTCGATCTGGTTGAACCTTTGCAAGATCAGCCTCACAAATCCCGACATCCACCCATGGGGGACAAAAAGAAAGACGACGGCGCAGAATATCCTATCAAAATGTTGCTCGAGGAGGCCCTTGAAAAACAAAGGAACGTGATGATGGATAACTTCGCCCAGATCCTTCAACGACTTCCCATTGGTGGTGCATCTGCATCTAGCAGCCACTCTGGAGGTGAAACCCCTTTTAAGGTACAAGTAAACTTCAACATTCCCATATTTTATGGTCAAATAGATGCATATTCCATAGATAAAATTTTGAATCTATTTTAAGGGTATTTCTCGGTTCATGACTTTTTCGACCAGGAAAAGATTATTTTTTCTCTACTCAAATCCTCTCCCCATGTCAAGGACTGGTGGGAAACCTATTGTGCGAGAAAGGACGAGGAGGAACCCTCTCTGTTCTTGGTCGTACCCACTTGGAATTATTTCCGAGATGCCATAAAGGGACAATATTATATGGTGGGGAGCTATGAGGACAAGTACATCCAATGGACTACACTGCAGCAGCAAAGAGATCAAGATGTGCATGAGCTGACGAATCTATTCCATACCATGCACACCAAGTTGGGTATCAAAGATTTAGAGAAACATTTGGTGTTGAAGTACCATAGTTGTCTGCAACGATACATTCAGGAGGAAATGGAGTTCCTTGACATCTCCTCGCTTGGTACGGCATATCAGTATGCTGCCAAAATTGAGCAAAAATTCAAACAGAAAAAGCGATACTTTGGATCTGTGAATCAGAAGCAAGGGAAAGCTGCCCACAAACCGCAGAACCAAGGACACAGCCAAGGCATGGCGACTCAAGAAAACTTGCCAAAGCCGCAAGCAAAGAGCAACACTACAAAGTCGAAGAAGGAAGTGGGAAAGTGGTGCGAGTTCCATAAGAGCCCCACTCACAACACAAGTGAGTGTCGGGCTAAGCAGTCAGTAGTGGCCGAGATAAAGGATTCTGAATCAGATGCATACTCTGACACTGAATCAGAACCCAAGAAGAGGAATGATAGAGGGAAGAAGATTATTGATGTAGAGCCCAATGCCACCGTTGCCACCATGAAGATCCAAAAGGAAGAACCAGAAGATTCAAAGGAGGAGAAGTGTCTTTTCCACTCCCAGATGTGGGTAGAGGGTTCCCTGCTATAGTTTATTGTCGACAGTGGGAGCCAAAAGAACCTGATTTCAGCAGAGGTCATGAAGCGGTTGGATTTTCTTACCACAACACACTCACAGTCGTACACCATCGGGTGGCTTCACCAAGGACGAGATCTCTGTGTCAACCAACAGTGTCGCCTTCCCTACAGTATCAATCCCTTCACCGATGAGGTATTATGTGATATTTCTCCTCTTGATGTTTGTGATGTATTATTAGGTCAACCATATTTATGGAAGCGACATGTTGTGTATGAGTCCCAGCCTTGCGTTGTTATTATTACGTTGGGAAATAATTTGTATAGGATACCAGAGGTGCCACCCCCTACCACTATCTTTTTGGTTACTGAAAAACAATGCAGTAAGCTCATTTCCAAAATCGGGAAGTTTGTTTTCTTGATGATCCGCCCTCAAGGAAAGAAGAAGATCGTGGCCACAACCTCTAGATAGGGCCCCTCCGCATGACAACAACAAATGGACAAGGTCGTGGAGTAGTATCGATACATATTCACCTCACCCACCGGGGTGCCTCTCCACTATCAATTCAAGCACCCCATCGATCTGACCCCTGGTGCGCCGCTGCCCAATGGACCGATCTATCCATGCTCTATTTTAGAGAATGATGAAATCAAGAGGCAAATTCAGGAGCTGCTATAGAAGGGTCACATCCGGCCAAGTTCATCGCCTCTTGGGAGCCCAATCATGTTGGTACAGAAGAAGGATGGCACTTGGAGACTCTGTATAGACTATCGGGCACTGAAAAAGATCACTGTCCGGAATAGGTACCCAATCCCACAGATCGATGACCTCCTGGACCAGCTTAAAGGGGTGAAATATTTTAGCAAGATCGACTTAAATTTTGGGTATCACCAGGTACCGATCGAACCGACCAATGTGTGGAAGACTTCCTTCAAAGCCAAGGAGGGCCTTTTCGAATGGTTGGTCATGCCTTTCGGGATAACAAATGATCCTGCAACCTTCATGAGACTGATGGATGACATCTTGTATCCATTCACCAACTCATTTGTAGTAGTGTACTTGGATGACATCCTGATCTTCAGCGATACTTAGGAAGAGCACCTCCACCACATCCGACAGGTCCTCCAAACATTTCGGCAGCACAAGTTGTGTGCCAATTCGGACAAGTGCACTTTTGGCATGACCCAGGTTCAATATATGGGATACATTATTGATGAGTGTGGGGTACATATGGATCCAACCAAGATCCAAGTCATTTGGGATTGGCCAGTCCCAACTTCTCTAATAGAGCTTCGCAACTTTCTGGTCCTTGCTAATTTCTACTACAGGTTCGTGTTGGGATTCTCTCATATCACTTGGCCCTTGAGTCAAGTCACCAAGGGAGGAGTGAAAGCAAAATTATTTTGGTCGGAAACTCAGCAAAAGGCATTTGCAGAATTGAAACATCGCCTTTGCTATGCCCCAGTGCTCACATTACCATACTTGCAACAACCATTTAAGATTGAGACAAATTCCTCTGATTATGCTATTGGGGCAGTCCTTACTCAACAAAGGCATCTAGTGGCATATCACAGTGAGACACTGTCCAACACAGTCCACAAATATCCCACTTATGACAAAGAAATGTATTCCATTGTACAGGCTTGCCGAAAATGGAAGCATTACATTTTGGGGATGGAAACGATCATCCACACAGACCACCAACCCCTGTAGTTCATGCATACACAAGGTAAGTTATAGAACGATCTCCACCAAAATTTGTCCACATATCTACAACAGTTTCATTTGAACATTAAGTATAAGAAGGGAAGCACCAATAATGTTGCAACTGCCTTAGTCGACCACCGATCGTGGCGATAACAACCGTGCTCAATTCTTGTGGGCACGAGACTTCTGATTGGCCGCTTCTCTTCAGGAGAGATCCAAAATTTAGCCACACATACCAGACGCTCTTGGAGGGAAACCAAGTTCCAAAATTTCACCTCCGAGATGTACTACTATGTCACATGGGACACCTTTGTGTTCCTTCAAGCGAGCATGCCAAGATGATTTGGGAAGCACACTACAATCGGGTCGCTGGGCATTTCGGGGTCGAAAAAACAGTGGCAGTACTGCAAAAGTATTTCTATTGGCCGAACCTTCGACAGGATGTCGGGAAGTACATCCGATCCTACACTGCCTGCACCATTGCCAAACCATCCATCAAGAAGCAAGGCCTCTATAATCCGTTGCCTACCCCTAGTCGACCTTGGAAATCCATCTTCATGGATTACATGTTAGTCCTTCCTTCTACTAAGCACAACAACGACTGTGTGTTTGTGGTCATTGATAGATTCTCAAAGATGGCCATAATGGCGGCCTATAAGAAGAATATCACAGCAGAAGCCACTGCTAAACTCTTCTTTGAATGAGTGTGGGTACACTTTGGGATCCCATAGTCTATAATCTCATACCATGATAGTAGGTTCCTTAGTACATTCTGTTCTAGCCTATGGTCAATGCTAGACACCAAGCTCACAAATTCTACAGCTTTCCATCCCCAGACTGATGGCCAGACAAAGGTCGTCAACAGGATGATCGTACACATTTTGCACATGTACAACTCAAAGAATCCATGCACATGGGATGAGAGCCTCCCCTATGTACAACACAGCTATAACCGGGCCCTCCACATCTCAACCAACCACAACCCCTTTCAGGTGGGCTTGGGATTCCAGCAACTATGTCCCATTGATGCAACCATGCCATTTCCAACTACTCGGGCTGATTCAGCTCATATACAGTCTGAAGATTCCAAGGCAAACAACTTCATTGAGCTCATTCAACACATTCGCCAACAGGTTCATGACATATTGGACAGATCCAATGCTAAGTACAAGCAATGGCATGATTAGCATCAGGTGCAACACAACTTCCAGGTGGGCAACAAAGTGTGGCTATATTTGCAGAAGGAGCGCCTCATTGGACCCCACCGCAAGCTTCACCCGCTCCGATATGGGCCATACACCATCACCAAGGCTATTGGGGACAATTCCTTCGAGCTTAGTATTCCACCATTCCTTGGTCTGCACCCAGTGTTCAATGTGGACCACCTTCGTCCCTACTTTCCACCTCTACTAGACACATCATACATGGCAGAACAACTCATACCAACAGAGTTAAACCCTAACTTCATGGAACAAGCCACAGCTGATCAGATTATTGACACATAGGTTAAGAACACCCGCCAGCAGAAGATCCATCTATATCGATTTGTCAAACCAGGCCAACTTTTTCACCAGGGAAAGTGGCTCACCAGGGACCAAGTTCAACAGAAGTTTCCTCATCTCATGGAGGAACTCAACGCAATGGGGACCATTGCTTCCTAAGGGGGGAGGAATGATCCAGGAGGATATTGGTGGCCACCCACCTATTCCTCTTGGACCCCCACCATTTTTTCTTTCAGTTTTCCAGTTTCCTTAATTGTAGCACAATTTACTATTTTTGGCAATTTTTGGGTCCTAAACTTCCAGAGCCGTTTTGAGGCCCTAAACAACGTTTTTTCGGCATCTAATGGTCGGGAAAATATGAGTTTGTTTTGGACTTGATATTTGTTATCTATGGATGTAATCCTTAAACAAATCTTTCTAACGATGTATCATGCGCGTCAAACGGAGCTAGTATGCTAAAGTTACGACCCCGAGAAATTGATGTACCAAGTTACCCAACGGGGCCCACATTAAGGCGTTTCACCTCCTAGGGTTAGGTTTTTGGATGTGTAGGGTTTCCATTGGTTCTCAATAATATATAGGCCTTCGAGCCTCATTGTAATATAGAGTTCAGAGACATGTAGCCACCACATCTCTTCTCAGAGATAAGCTACCAGCACTCTAGCTAGTTTATTTCCATTCTATATGTAAACAAGTTTCAGTTATTTATTAATAAAATGAATTGTTATTTTCGCTGCATATTTTTTTCTATGGTTATTTGTGTATTATGTTGTGTTCCTGCATAAATCCATATCACTCTCATGTCTTACCTAGAAAGACTATCCACACAAGGTACAACTTGGAGATGATTATCAATATCCATCCGTCAAAGAATTGGAGAAGCATCTTACAAACTAAAATATGGAAAGTCCATGAAGAGGAAAGAAGTCTTATATGTTCCAAATTTAAATAAGAACCTTCTTTCTACATCATCTTTAGAAAATAAAGGTTTCATAGTTTCCTTTGTAGATGGTGAAGTCATTATGTGGGCTAAAGGAAATATAATAAATGATGCAGATGTAATTGGTTTTGTCTACAAATTAAAGGGGCACATAGATTCTTTTCTTACAGCCAGTAACATTAGTCCATATGAACTATGGCATATAATACTTTCTCCTATGAACTATAAAGAATCACCAATTGTAAGGAAGGTTGTGACAGGTCTACTAGAGTTCTAGATCAATCATGAAGGAGTATGCAAAGGATTTGCTCAAGGAAAGAATACCAAGAACCCATTTCCAAGAGGTAATAATAAAGCAAAAGGTTCACTCATATGTGTGAAAATAGACGTCATCTACTTCCTTAAGTGGGTATGTTTATTATGTCTCTTTAATTGATAACTACTCTCGTAAGACTTGGATATATTTCTTGAAGTGTTTGAAAAGTTCAAAGAGTTCAAGGCTCTTTTTGATAATCTCTTTGAAAAGAAGATTAAGGCCTTAAGATCAAAGAATGGAGTAGAATTCACTTCAAATGAATTCAAGGACTTATGTAAAGAAGAATTGAGAGGGAGCTTACTGCACCCTATAACCCTCAAAATAATGGAGTAGAAGAAAGTAATAATAGATCTATCATGGAAGCAATCAATTCCATGATCCATGATCAAGTTCTACCCATGCATTATTGGTTGAAGCAACAAGGACCGCAGTCTATGTGCATAAGATGATATCTCAGAGTTCTCTTTGGAACAAAAATCTAGAAGAAATGTTTACCGGTGAGAGGCTTGAAGTCACCTACCTGAAGATATTTCGCTATCATATCTACTTAGATGTTCCCAAAGAGAAAATATCAAAGTTGGACCCTTCAGAAAAGAAGGGAATATTTGTTGGTTACAGTGAATAGTCAAAATATTACATAATATACATACAAGGTTTCCATCACATTGAGATAAACAAAAATGTCACATTTGATGAAGATGCATCTTTCAACAAATCAAGAAATAACAATGTAGATGAATATCATGAAGAAGAAGAGTCTCCTAGAATTGCAGAAGTGAGCATACCACCAGTTAGAGATGTCAATGAAGAACTCATACCAAAAGATCATTGCATGGAATAACCCCAAAGACTTATGGGAACACCGCATGATATGAGTTAAACAAAGAGAATACCAACTTAGGCTCATGACATAATTCGAGAAGCAAAGAGATATGGTACATGAGAAGGAAGCAAGAGACCAAGAATCTACTCCAACTATGTTTCCTTGATGTACAATCTTGTTGATTATGAGCCCACATGTTTCGAAGAAGCTTCAAAGATGAAGGAATGGATGGATTCCATGATCAAAGAATATGAGTCTATCATAAAGAATGATGTATGGGATATAGTGCCTAGAATAAAGGATAAATCATTGGTCTTTTCAAAATCAATTTTTAAGAATAAGCAATCAGTATATGGTAGTATTGAAAAGTTCAAAGCTAGATTTGTTGCACGAGGATTCTCTCATAAGGATGGGATTGAATATGAAGAGAATTTTGCACCAACAGAAATATATAGCTCAATTAGAACCATTCTTTCCTTGGAAGCCAAGATGAAATGTAATTTACACAAAATGGAAGAAGAAGTGTACATTGAACAACCACCGGGATTTTAGGCACGTGACAAGAAGACACATGCATATTGAAGAAATCAGAATATGGTTTGAAACAAGCACCCATAGCGTGGAGAGGAGAATCTCATCAGTGAATGTAAGAAGAAGATTACGACAAAATTTGAGATGAAATGCCTTGTCATGATGCATTTCTTCCTAGGTCCTAAAATATGGCAGTTTCCATATGAGATTTTCCTAAACCAACGAAAATATGCAGGTGAAATCCTAAATATATTTGGGATGTTGGAATGCGAGGAAATGGACACTTCGATGGTGACAAACCTGAATCTCCTGAATGAAGAATCTTCATACATAGTAAACACCACAATATATAGACATATTATTGGCTCACTGTTGTATTTGACAAATACAAGACCAGATATATGTTTTGTTATAAGCATCTTGAGTAAATATATGGTGGATCCCCAACATGTTTATTTATTTTCAACAAAACATGTGATGACATACATAAAGGGTACATAGGATTGGGGCCGCAGATATGCATCTGGAAGTGTGTTTAGATTTTGTGGCTATACCAATTGAGATTGGGTAGGAAGTGTTGAAGATAGAAATAACACTTTAGGATGTTATTTCAGTTTGGCATTGGGTGTGATCTCATGGTTTATTAGAAATAAAAAGTGTTGCGCTTAGTACAGCCAAAGATGAATACATTGCAGTGTATTCATCTTGTAGTGAAGCAATATGGCTTCACAAGTTGTTGGCGAGATTGTTTGATTATGAGATGGATGCAACTAATATTTATTGTTACAACCAGAGTTGCATCAATTTGACAAAGAACCTGGAATTTCATGATAAGTCAAAGCATATATAGATAAAGAATCACTACATCCAGGATATGGTGTAGAGAGGAGTTGTGAAGCTCCGGTATGTTCCTACAGAGGAACAAGTTGCAGATGTGTTTACTAATCCTCTGTATGATGTGCATTTTGAATATTTTTGAGACAAAATTGGTGTAGTTCGAAAGGACCTCCCTGGAAAAAGGGAGAGATGATGAGATTGTTATTGATGGTGTGGTGCTGGTACAAAGAAGGCCATAGTTCCTATAGATGTCATTATGGTGTGGAGTCCATTTGTAAACGTTGCAATTTGGAATTCATTCACAAATGTTGTGGTCCACCATTTAGTTACAGCTGGTCTGACATTCATTTGCAGACATTGTGGTGTAGAATTCATTTGGAGATGTTGTGTTCTAGAATTCATTTACAAATGGTCTAGCATTCATTTGTGGACGTTGTGGTTTGGCATTCAGTTGTAGATGTTCTAGTCTAGAATTCATTTGCAGACATTGTGGTCAGGAATTAATTTGCTTACGATCTAGTTCATTTGCTTACGATCTGGCATTTAGATGCAGACGTTGTGGTCATGCATTTAGTTATGAACGTTGCAGTCTTCCATTTAGTTTTGGACGTTGTGGTCTTACATTTAGTTGCAGACATTGTGTTCCTACATTTAGTTGTGGACGTTGTGGTATTGTATTCAATTGCATACATTGTCATCTTGCATCCAATTGTAGATGTTATGGTCCTACATTCAGTTGTGGACATTGTGGTCTTGTATTCAATTGCAGACATTGTTGTCTTGGATTTAGTTGTAGACGATGTGGTATTTCATTATTTTTTGGATATAATAAGATTCCATCATTATTTATGTTGTCGATGATTCCACATTAATTTGTAGATGTCGTGCTATGTTTGCATGTGTCATATTAACGGTGATGTGATAATGTTTCCAAATGATGATATGTTGAGATGATGATGCTCGTGATGATTTGTCAAGATGATGATGCTCGTGATGATGTTTTGAGATGATGATGCTTCTAATTAGAGTTGAGACTATGATGCTCATGAAGATGTGTTGATTTGATGATGTGTCGAGATGTTGATGCTCATGATGATGAGTCAAGATGATGATGATATAGTTGTGAAAAAATCCTTTGATATATAGAATTATGAGTGAGTTGTACATCTACGTTATTGTTACTATTGTTATATAATACCTTCATTGTTAAAAAGGAGCGTTAAAGAAATGTGATTGCAGAAGTTATTATATCTTGTATTATTATTATTATTCCTCCCTTCGCATATGTTGTTCCTCTCATTAGGGATGTTATTGATGTAATTGGTCATGTAAAGTCTTGAGGTAAAACCTCTTTTGTAAGTCGGGTCAGTGGTATCCACAAAAGTGCTATTAAAATGTAATATTGAGCCTCCCAAGGCTAGTTGGCCTTGATTGGGAGGAGAAGTAAGCCTTGTTGGGTTATTAGTCCTCTCCACTAATTAGTATAAATAGGCGAGGCACCTCCCTCATTGTACATACTTAGAACTCAAGCAAGTTTGCTAGAGAGAGAAGGAATAATCAACCTGAGGAGGAAGAAGTCGTCTAGTGCTGTTTTTTGGGTCTTACACTGTACTTGGTTGTAGTCTATATCAAAGAAGTTTTTCTAGGTTCCCCCCCCCCCCCCCCCCCCCCATGAGGGTTTCCCACGATAAATATTTGTTTTGGAATAACAACTTTTAAAATCTTAACAATTAGATAAAATATTAACAATTAGAACCATTCATAAGAAATTCTGATTACTATCACAACCACATCGATCGATGTATATCAAACACCTTTAATTATGTGGTTGTTCTAGTTGATGGTAAACATTCATAGGGAGGATTAGTAGATTTTTAAATTAAAATATTAATCTAGAAATATTAAAATATCTATGAAATTTGACTATTTTTTTACCATGGTTAACCATTATTTATTATATTTGACTATTTTTTTGTATCATGGTTGACTACCATTGACCATGTTTGATAATGTGGACAATGATTTAATTTGGCTGGCCATGGTTGATAATGGTCGAATATTATTCACAATGGTAAACAATGTTCAATTTTGTTTGACTTTGCTTGAATAATTTGCCTTTGGTTGATTTGATTGATAGTGCTTAACTATATTTGAGTATGGTTTTCATAGTTGATGATGTATGAATCTATTTGATATTGGACCAATTTTTACTTACCATGTTTGAAAAATATTCACCATGTTTGACCATGGTTGATCTTGGTTGACCTTGGTTGATAACTACTAACCATGGTAGACCACGTTTGACTATGGATACCAATGTTTGACTAAGTTTGACCATGGTTACTAAAGGATGGCTATCTATGTTTTAGACATGTATACATATGATTGAATAGAATTGGTAATAGTTAACCAAGGTTGAATATGGTAGGTCATAATGGACCAAGATTAACTATGGCTTGCCATGCCTATTTATGCTTAAGAATGGTTGAATTTAGTCGACAATGTTTGACTATGGTAGATTTTGGTTGACTATATTTGATAATGGTAAAATATGTTCGACTTTGGTTAACTTTAGTTGATTATGGTTAATTTTGATTTGATTGTGTTTAACAATGGCTGACTTTTCCATAATCAACCATGTTTTACTATGGTTGAGTATAGTTTACCATGTTGACTATGATTTAGTTTGGATAACTTTTTTTATCATGTTTTACTATGGTTATGTTCGGTTAACCATGGTTGATTATGGTTGAATTTACTTTAGTATGGTTGACCATTATTATTTATGTTTAACCATGATTTCCTAAGGACGATTATGGATGACTTCGTTGACCATAAAGGCCATGGTTAACTATGGTTAACCATGTTTTACTGTGGTTCAGTTTGGTTGTCTAGTTCACTTTGGTTGACTATGGTTAACTATGTTTGACTTTGCTTGACCATGGTTTCTTATTGTTGACCATGGTTAATCAAGTTGGTTATGGTGACTATGGTTATGTCACATTATGATGTTCATTTTTGTTAACTTATTGTTGAATTCTTATCTTTGTTTAAGGTTGTGTCACATTGTGGTGTCCATCAAAGGTGATGTCACATTGGGACACTCTTTAAGGGTTATTTTGGACTACAACATTTCCAATTTTTACATCACTTATGACATTCATCTTTATTTACTTATGTCAAATTATTATGATCCTTAATGGTTATGTTGCATTGTTATGTTCATCATGTGTTATGTTAGTTTATAATGTTATTCAAAGGTTATGTTTCATTACGATGTTCCTGAAAGCTCGTGATGCATTGTGATATTCATCTTAGTCAACATAATTTGTGGAATTTCTACTTTCCTCTATGGTTATAATGCAATGGGATATCCATAGGGTTATGCCAATTTTTTTATCTTCCTTATTTATTATGTCCCATTAAAAACTTCATACTAGTGAAATTATGTCAAATTATAGTGTCTCTTAAGGGTTGTGTTCCATTGCAACATTCACGAAAAAAATGTTCAATTACAAAGTTTTGGAATGACTAACCATGGTTGACTATGGCAATCAACATTGCACCACAATTGACCCGGTTGTTAACAATGCAACATGAAGAGGATTATTTTAATTTATCTCACATGTGAGGTTACGGGGGCCTTAAATATTATGTCACATGGTGACATTAAAAATTTTACTCATTTTTTGTCAAATTATGACGTTAAGAGGTCAAATTGTGCTCTCACATTCATCTTGGATTACTTATGTTGAATTGCAATGCTTCTCAATGGTTATGCCAATATGCAAAAAACATTAATGATTATGTTGTGTTCATGTGCCATTCATCAAGTGTCATGTTATATTATCGCATTCAATAATGCTTATAATCTTGCATTGCAATGCCAATATCGATTTACTTATATCAAAGTGATACATTCCCTTGTTTTTTCCGCATAATGACATTATTCTTAGTTGAATTGTGTTGAATTTCTACATTCCTCAAGGGTTATTATATGGCATTAATACATTCATGAAGGGATATCTTTCATTCTAGTGTTCCTCGAGGGTTATGGTGGATTGCAATGTTCCTGAATAGTTATGTTTCATCGAGGAATTCCATCATAAAATTATGTCCCATTCCAATGTTCATCTCAATTAACTTATGTTGAATTACTAACATCCTCAATGGTTTCTTCCATTGTGTCATTCACCATGGGTTATGTCACATTGTGATATTCCTCAAATCCTATGATCAATTGAATTGGATTTTATTATAGTTTAAAGCATGAAATTATTGTTTTGAAATCATAGAAAAATGAAATTTATTAACACTCAACATACTATTAATATCCCCTACATACAAAAGAAAATGGGAATTGATTGTGGTGAATTTTCTAGTGGAATTATTCTCATGAACACTAGGACCACGATGTGTGTGTTCAACTATTAAATGAAAGGTATATATGGCTACCATATTTTATCATGTGAACGAAGATATATATCACATTAAATATCATTAAATATCATTTATCATCTTTGCAACAATTGGATCAAAACCATTCAATTTTTTTATAATACATGTTTCCAAAGAGAGTGGGGTTTTAGTTAGCACAAAGACAACCTAATGAGTTTATATAAGTATACCATTGGAAATCACTTTGACAATTTTATGAGGCCGCTAATGTTACAATGAACCTCAACCCCATATGTATGATAGAGGAAGTATCAAAGAACCAAAACACATGAAAAACTTGATATTCATCTAACCCATCAATGAAATAGTAAATTATCCTACAACATTGAATAGAAAATATACATATCTATCGGAAGCTGGTTTTTATTGTGATCTTAATATAAGTTAGAGCATATAGTTCACCACAATGAACATCAATTTGTTGTGAATAGGATTTCATTCATGTGGAAATTGAAGAGCTAAAAAACTCACCTTAAAATTATAGAAATCCTCTAAATATATCAAATATGATACCATTGTAATAGTGAACTATTTTCCTAACAAACATGGCTACACACATAGTTACGGAGGGTTAATAATGGTCTCCTCTATAAACTTTATTATGGAGCTCTATTAGGAGTCTAGTTGTGGAGGGTGTTGTCCATAGTCCACCCATGCTAAGCTATGGAGTGTCACTAAGTTCAATTTATGTCATAATCCATATAGACATGCATCATTGTGTGTGGCATCCTATACTCTTCCATGGCTATAAATTTCACCAAGAATACAATGGCCTAGTATATTCTCCCACAACTATAAATTTAACAAAACTAGCTACTAAAAATAGATTTGCAAATAAATTATTACCTAAAGAACAATATTCTAGAGTTATTGATTGCTAGCATATCATTACCCAATTGAATGGCCTTCTATTTTTCTCCACCTATGTAATCATCCATTTCTCACACCATGAACCTACCAAAATGGATTACACATGGTAATTTAATCAATAGAGGGGAATGGAGCCATCCATGATGGAAGAATAATAGTTCATGGTTCAAATGTCATCCAAATGCCTCCATCCCCCCTCACAACCTACCCCTTCATTTTGATATCTTTAGAACCACTATCTAAAAGGAACCTTCCAACTATAAAACAACAAAACCACCCTATATTTCAAATTGACATTGATGACAATCAAACTTGTTAATCAATCTTAATTGCACAAACAAACAAACAAAAAATTCTTACCATAAAGTTATCTATAATGCTTACTAAAAATTAGATAATAAAAAATAATTATAGTAAAAAAACTGATTTAAAATTATAATTGAATTCTGTTTCAAATTTACTAATAAAACTAATAACCTGCAAGAGTACAGTTAGATTAACTAATCACTTAACAATAAGATATTATGTTGTAATAGAGTTAAGAGTTCAAAGCGCCCTGAATTACCAAATTAATAACCTATAGAAAAATATTGTACTGTGAATCGAAACAAAAATAAATAAACAGAAAAGAAAATTAAATAAATATTCGATTGGAAACAAAAGAGAATGAACAGAAAAGAAAATTATTTATTTTGCAAGGACTGGACCAGTCAACTTTTCTAATCAGAAAAAATTTCCATAGGTTCAAATCTATCTGGATTTAATCTTAGCAGCCGTCAGCCGTCCTCCCTATCTGAATAGTTGCAATAATACGTAATAGCACATTACCTGCTTTCCAGCTTTGCTTTAATATACACTCTTTTGGGATTTGTCTTTTAACATAAAAAAATTCGCTGGCATTTACATAAATAATTGTTAAAACAATATTAATGAATCTAATTTGGATGGTTAAAATTGATTTAATACAAATATACTTTCAGAAGTCCACCAATGCAATTTCTAAACTAAACCTAAATCATTTCAAAAAATAATTGTAGAAAATAAAAAATAACGAAAATTCATTGTTCAGCCTGTCTGAGGAATAATGATAAAGATGAGCAAAACGTTATAGCCCAGGTAAAAGAAAAAACCAAAATGGTGTGGAAACAGTTAAATCCGATCAATCAAAGAATGTTTCTAAGAATTTTGTTTGTCTGCCATTATCATATAAATAAAACTAAAAATTCTTAAGCAATATACAAGTGAAATTGGCATGGTTCTACTAGATGCATTATTCTAGTGCATGTCAGTGTTATTCTCTCAAATGAAGTATTACAAATCTAATGGAACAAATAAATTGGATAGGATCAGACTAGAGCTTTGTTTTGCTATATTATTTGAGGAACATGGCTGTGCTTTGCCACGTGATTTGGGTAACATGGACTTTGAGAAGCAGGCTTTGCAAAAATTAGAACTGAATACACCACAGATAGCCCAAAGGGTTTTTTCAAATGGAACTTTTAAAAGAAAATTCTTAAAGAATACTATGATTATTGAAAACCAATATAGAGTTCTTTGACCTGACATTGCAAGAAGCTGTAGGGATGTGTGAGGCATGGGCTATTCTACATATTACTATTTTCTTATGAAGTATGTTGTAGATCAAGGTGTCAACAAAAGAGTTGAAGTATGAAGTATGTTGTAGATAAAGAGTTGAGTTTTACACCCTTTGGATAGATTTTGATTAAAACAACAAAGGAAAAATGACATAAACTTCTACATATCTTTGCATATACCAAGAATATCATTACTTAGATACTTTGCATATCTTTGGAGTTAGACTCGTTGTCTCTTAGCATTGAAGACACTTGCATCAGATAATATGGAAATAAGCATCAATATACACTATAAAAAAATGTCAATACACACCAGGAAATGAGTCATGACACAGTTTCTAAGTTTTTCTTAATCAAACATTTATGAGATTTCCACCAATAAACAACTGTTTCTCTTTGAAAACCATTTAATAAGTCAGAAGTGCACAAGAGATCCAAACAACTGTTTCTCTTTGAAAACCATTTAATAAGTCAGAAGTGCACAAGAGATCCAATGTACGCTAGGTTGCTTCCAAACCCAGTCTAACCTAACTTGACAAGCACAAATAAGTACAGAAGCATTTGTTAAGGTAATTGCTGAAAACATACCCGGGAATTGCAGCCACGATACCAACAATATGAAGACCTATATATAGCTAGTATCTCATATTAATAGTAAAAATCCATAACATCCATGGCATATTTAACATTTGAAAGGCTTCGGCATGACCTTTTGTGATCTCTAACTGGTTACCAATTTATACTTGGCTATACAGTTTGTCATACAACACTATAATTTGATAAGCACAATTCTCGCACAACACCATCAACAACGTCATCCTAATGCGAAATACGCATATACAAAGGAATCGCTCGCGATGGATATAAGATGTGTTATGCAGAAAATATAGAAAGCAAGCAACCAGAACGTCTGATTTTCTCTCTTGCGTTTTGCCTATTCCACCCATTCCCAGTAAAACTCAGGAGGAAACTGGAACCAGTTAACAGCCCCAGATCCCTAAGAAGTACCAATCTACTTGTCCATATTCCAATGGAAATCAATTGACAACCCAAAATCAACAGCATAATTTCATTTATTTGATGATACTTTACCACCCAATTTGCGATTGCATTCAATTTGAGGCGAACATTTCAAAGTCGAGATTCCAACGAGAGCGTCATACAGAGCAAGCTTTCAGAGTCGAGATCCCTTCGCAGCAAAGCTTTCAAAGAAAGCAACAATTAAGACATTAGGGTTTCACAATTAAGACATTAGGGTTTTAAAGGGATTAGCCTGTCGACGGTCGGCCCAGTGAGGGTTTAGTGCTGTAAAATCGTGAGCCTCATCAAAATATTGGAGACTTTCGAGAATATTCGCATAGGGATCGGTTGATCCCCCGAATATCCTCGAGAAATTCGGATTAGATGCCTCACACCAAATCATAGAACTAATTTCTACGTACGATTTTTTGGTGGTCGCCTCACACCAACATAGTTGACGGTAGGGTTTGTCCTTCTCAAGATTTTGGCATATTTTTAGTGCTGGGGCTGTTGTCCATTCGCAAAAATCCAGAAATATTGAGTGGATTTCGTGTCCATTTGATGGTTCGTTGTATTTCTGCTTAAAAGACAAAATATGGTGAGAGGTACATTAAACTTGGTTACCTCATGTGGTTAAGAAAACAATAGTCTAAATATTCTATTTTTTAATTTACTTTTTCAGTTATTTTTTCAAATTTTTTTGTCCAAAATTTTATTGGAATAGTAAAAATTGTACATACAAGTTAAAATTTTACAGTTACAATGTAATATGGGTATTTAAAGATATTAATTTTTTTAAATTAAAAATAGAAATTTATTATCTTATTATTATTATTATTTTAAATTAAAAATGGAATTTGAATATGTAATATAAGATTTAACCATAAATGAATCTAGTCTCAAATTTGAAATTTAAAATGTTTTGAAAAATAGAATGTCTAGGTAACTCTCTCAAGAAGTATCCCGTGCATAATAGAGTTAAAGATAGTTTTTTTTCTCGTTTTGTAAGCAAGCACCCAGGCAATTTCCAAATGGTGATCTTAATCAAGGAGTGTTTTAATAGTACACCCATTCACTGTCTATTCTACAACGAGTGGGCGAGTTAAAGATAAAGTTACTATTTGATATGTTTATGTAGTAGATACAATTCCAAGGCATCTAGGTAAAGAGACTTAAACTAATTAGTGGAGCACATTAAACTCATTAATTGGTTTATTGATGTACAATTAGTTTCAATCAAAATTTTATGATTTCAATTATATTTTTGCATTCTTAAACTTAGTCTTGCCAAGTTGGTATTTATAGTATCTTAATTTTCTCTTATCCTCTATTTGTTTATAGGACTCAATTTCTCCTTAAATTTAGATGTGTAGTATTATTTTTAAGACTATCATTATTCTATATAGTGGCATCATTCTCTATTCTCCAAAACTTAGCATAGTTTAGCCCAAACATAGCATATTTATGCCAACCTCTCTTAAGTCGCAACATTAAAGAAATCTTAACAAGCCTCGTGTAAGACAACGTTGATTGGCTCCAATCACCTCCCCCACATGATCGCTTGATTGTTGCTACACAACATAAACATACGTGACATAAGATTGATGGCAACATGAGTTAGTTTCAAGGTGCCTTGGCCTATAGGGAAGGCACACCACAAGGTTAGCATTACAGAATTCTTGAATCAACGCAAGGATGGATTGAGTGAACATGCATAAGTACATTATGTGAATGCCCATGTCGGCACATGTGTTGATTGCATTATGAAAATGCTTGATGTGTTGGAAATACATAGATGGTGAATGATATTTCATTGCATTTAATATATTTACAGCTAAAAATGATTGAGTTATTGGTGTTATAATTCTTAGATCATTTAAAACACTAGTGAGTGCTTGGTTGTTTGAGAATTATTCTGGGAGGACATGTAGGTGGATGTCCAAGTTATGGAAGTGAGTGTAAGACCATAAATAGAGAACGTCTTCAGCCTCTTACAAGATCCAAACACTAGGAGGAGGATCTCATACTTAATTAAAAAAAATATGATTTTTGTAGGGAACATAATTGTAAATTCAAATTTGATTTTTGGATATTAATCTATTTTAATTGTTTGGCTATTTGTAAATTTTGTTAGGAGGACACATTGCACGAATACCATGTGTTATGACTTACAAGAGATAAACAACATGGGAAGAAATCTCATAGTTGTTAAATATGGTTTCTTGATGAAACATATTTTAAAATTTTATTGGAAACGTTATGATGACATCTCATGGTAGTTGTGATGATACAAATGATATGATGGATCTGTCTAATGAAGGAATATGATGGCTAATAAAGTAGGAAATCCTAGGAAGAATGTCACTGCAAGGACAAAAACCCTATAATATGTTCTCTTCTTGTGTAAGATATCATTGGTGAATGATAGATCACCCAAGGGACTATTAATCAGAGAAGGGGATGCCTGATCCTCGAGGATGAGTGTATATAGAGAAGAGGAAACTTAATGAATCTGTTGTGAAAAATTCATGATATCTTTAGAGTCCTAGTATGGAGATTCCCTAGACAATCTGTGTTGGATCCATAGAAGGGAATTGGGGTAACAAATGGCAAGGGAATGTAACTCATATAGTGGGAGCCCCATTCCTTGGGTTGTGTAGGAAGATTGGGGATAAGCGCTATGGACTAGGATAACTATAGAGGGTGTGTTATTGAAAATCAAAATTTGTCTTAATCTAGAGCCTAGATATTGCAATCCAATTGAAATATAATTTGTCCCAAATACTGAATTTGCTTTTGATCAAATGAACATTTAGTCAACTTAGCATAAAATCGATTATATCCTATCACTTGTAGTACTAATCTCAAATTATCCTCATGCTCCTCCTCTTATTTTGAATAAAAAATAATTTCATCTAAGAATACCATGAGAAATTTATACAAATATTATTTTAAATATTCCATTCAGTAAGCACATAAAGATAGTGGGTGTGTTTGTTAACCCAGTGGAAAAACTACAAACTCATAATGGCCATATATGGTTCTGAAAGTTGTTTTGTTTTTATCTTCATAATTTATCATCACTTATGATAAAATAATCTCACATATATCTTTGAGAACTTCCTTGCTCCCATTAATTGAGGTACATGAAGGGTACAGTTGAGTATGGGCTCAAGTATGATGTGAATCAAAAGAGTAACCTGCACGGTTATGCTGATTCATATTGGGAAAGAAACACCATTATCAAACAAGTCATGAACTCTAGGAAAATAATATTTATTCTTCTTAGTAACTTTGTTTAACTTCCTTAAGTCAATAAATAACCTCCAAATTCCATCCTTCTTATTTACAAAGACTATTGGTGCTCCCCAAGGAGACACACTTGAAGAAATGTATCCTTTATTCAACATTTCTTGTAGTTTCATTTGTAATTCCTTAAAATCAAAAGTGTACTAATTCTATATGGAATTTTGGAAACTGGGGTATCGTCATGTACCAAGTTGTTATGGAGAAAACTTCTTATGGATTGGGGTGGACTAGAATAGATGGTAAAACACCAAAAATCAATCCACTCTCAATATGCTAAAGAGATAAACAAGTCTAACACTAAGGGATGAGAAGCGTACCTTATTCTGGATGTTTGTAGAAGATCCCCATTGAGATTCAATCACACTTGCACCTACATTTAATTCTCAACAACAATGAAACATACCATCATGATAGATATCAAGTGTTAGAACCTACTCTAGCATATATAAATCCAATATATTATCAAAGCAACTACGTCCATGGATAAAAATATTCATAGTTACACATATAATGGATGAGAAATGGATATTTCTATTAAATGTAAACAGAGATACAAATGACAACCTCTGTCGGAACCTTGTTGAAATTAAGAAATCGAGTCCTCCATCTAGGCCTCCACCACTTCAATCCTCCATATCAAGGAAAACTTACAAGACAAAGGCAATCTTGGGAAAGAGAACTAATGGCTGCTCCAAGGATCAGGGTATGCAAACTCAAGTATGTAAGAATGGGGAACAAATCCAATATAGTCTCTTTTCTCTCACAAGTTATCCTCCTCTTCAATTCTTCCAAATAGCTCAATATATATCCCCTCAATGAGAAGAGAAGGGTCGAGTTGAAGGATTTCCATTCATATGGAAGGCCAAGAGTCAAGTTATTCGTTACTTGATGAAGGAAAAATCCAAATATTTTTGTTTTGAGCACATTTCCCGATGTACGAGGGTCATAATGGACAAGTGGTCTGTAAGATGTTGACCAATGTATACCTATAAAAATGACTTTTAAGGGGATTCTCTGGAACATCAAAGTTATATTGAGAAAAGGGGGTCCAAATATTCTGCATAGGGACAAGGATAGGACATAAAAACATGATGTACAAAGTGTGGTAAAATCAGCTATAACACAATTCAATAGATAAATCAATGTCTCTCTTAGGTGGCAAACTTGGAAATTCCTCAAACACACCTGTGAATTCTTGTAATACTAAAAAATATTCCAGGTTGGGGACTTTACCCTTTTCTAGATCATTCACATGATTCATATAATTGACATCCTTTTTTGAAACACCTTTTTAAATGTACAGTTGAAATATTCCTTATGTAAATAGGCCTTGTAATGCCTTTCATAATCTACTATTCTCCTTCATCATGACAAGTGAGAGTATTTTTATGTAAATCCAAAATAACACAGAGTGCATCCAACCAATACATCCCAATAAACACGTCATAATAACCAATAGTTATTATGTTCAAATCTAGAAATGTATGGAATCCATTCATATCTAATGGACAACCTTTTAGTATCTCATTGATCAATGTTTCTTTTGCTTCTAGTAGCCAATCGAACCAACCATGATTTATCATCTGTTTATTTTTCTTTAATTTAAATCTTTCAAGTAGATTGTGATCAATATAACAATGAATTTCCCTTGAATCAATTAAAATGGAAATATGTTTAATAGTAATCTTACCTTCAACCTCAATCATATTGGATTGGTCTATGCTTTTTTGTTATCCAAAGATGCATAGATATTGGAAATGTCTCTACCCACATCCCCCAATGTACTTTCTTCTTGAATGTTTGTCATGTCCCCATCCCAATGAGACTACTAGTAAACAATATTCACCAACCTACTAGTTCCTTAGGTTGGGGTGGAGGCATTAAATTTTTCAATAAGGGAGCTATGAGACCCAATAGGACCTTATTATACCATACAAACTTTAAATTGGGTCATATAAATAATAAGTGTGGAGAAAATAAAGTGGAATTGCTTCATGGAGTCACTTGGAGGCTCATGGAGACCTTGGGTGACTAGATTCCTCCCTACACTTGTCATGACCTACCCCCAACTTCAAAATTATGGGGAGTGGAGCATTCTTGGGAGGTGAAGAGGTGTCATGTAACATATCATGAGCCAAGGAATTCGAAATGGTGAAGAGGAGTAACTCCCCATGGAAGAGGAAGAGACTAGGAAGGCAATGTGTGCAACTTGGAGAGATATTTTGTTATTTCCCCACATTTTGAGCTCCAAAATTGTTGACCATGATAAAAACCTAGGGGTTCTAAGTGATATTATTCAATTACCCTAGGGAATTTGCTTAAATAATTATGTAATAGGCTTATACTAAGTTTGATTTCTTGTGATTTTTAATTATTGTGTAACTAATTATGTGGAAAATAAGTTGCCATTAACATGAGGGCCACTTGGGAAATCCAACTTGCCAAGGAGGAAATAGAAAATTTCATAAGACTAACAAAAGCCAAGAAAAAGTTGTCATAGACAAAAGAGGAAACTCTGGGCCAAAGGAGGGTGCAGTTTCCATTTGGAGACTTAATCACAAAAGCCAAAGTTCATAAAAATTTGTCATAAGGAAAATCAACAACAATGGAGCAAAGGAGGGCACAATTTCTATTCTAGGGTTCAGTTACAAAAGCAGACGGGCCAGAAAAGATGTCATAAGGAAAATAAAGAAACCATGGGGCTAAGGAGGGTGCAGTTTCTAAATTGGATGAATGACATGGGTAGATCTCACATGACACCTACTTGCCAATTTATCAAGGAGGGCACACCACTTGGATAGGGTTAGGGTTTTAGCAAGGGAAACTTGCTTAGCAGGTGGTTAACTTGCCCAACAAGTCATGAATGGTATATTTAATGATATTTGGAGCTCCATTTCGTAGTTTGGTTGATGATTTTTTTTTATGTGAATCAAAACTTCAAACTGATTGTTGTGCCTTAGTCCTCTAGGAGATGTGCCCCCAAGTCCTTTCCTTCTCATCCCCTCTCTTCTTCTCTCTTTCCATTTTATTTACAGGTGTTGGATAAATAATGAACAGAACCATCGCTTCATATCAGATATCTATTGCAGCTAATTTCTCCATTGAAGTCTAACTCCAGTGAGGGGAACTTCACCTACACTCCCATTCCTAACTTGGTGTCAGATTTGGGCCTCATGCCCTCAGTTTTGGGTCCCAATGTTGGAGACATCAGTCCTCCAACCTATTGTTGATGTGCTCATTCTAAAAAATCTGTTTATGATCTCTTTATAATACTGTAATATGTTTGTTCAATAAGCTCTCATGTCAATTTTTCCATGAGTGGGATTTTATTTGCCCATAGATGAGGGTTTTGGATCAGTCTAATGCAAGGAGAATATAGTAATGGCCATGAGAAGTTTTCTAAACAATATAATGTGTTAAAATAATATATATTAATATTTTTAAATTCCATTATCAGGTATTATTTCATTCTGGTACGAAATTCATGCATTTATGTACACCCTTGCTAGATGTCTAGGCAAAATTTACTAGTCTTACAATTTTATTAATTCTAAGTGTTTTGTGAATCCATTTACAATTATGTAAGTTGTTGTGGGATTTTAACTGACCCCACTATCCATCTCAACATTCATACTAATATTTCATTGAGGCTGTACCTTTTTGGGAATGCTTCTATGCGCAGGGTCTCCCTGGGCCAAAGTTGCCAGTTTCTTCCAAATATTCCCAAAAAAACTCATATCACTCCAAATATATTATTGAATGTATGAAAATAAATTTAATACATTTTACCATCCATACCAAACCTATGTACCTTTCCAAATCCCCTGGTTGATTGGATTTGAAAAAGTCTTCCTAGTTTCACGGTTGGGTGACCTAGAAGCATGGGAATAGGTTTCAACGGAGCTGATTCTGAAACCTAAATGGTCCCTGATCTAAATGTTTTAGGGAATATGATTTATAATTCCTAAAAATTTCCTTGGTTTCTTCCCTCATCCCGCCTCCCTGTTTATAAATTTCTCAACAAAATACCCTTATCTTCCTAGTTCAAAACTTGACTGATTGAAGTGTAAAGTTTTAATTCAGAATTTTAATTAAATTTGCAGAAAATTAGTATCAAGATATGTATACTAGATCAGGGATATTACAGTGGTATCAGAGCTCTTTCCTTGGCCCATCCTATGGAAATAAATCTCTCAAGTAGAAGAAAAAATTTCCAGCCATGTCATACTCTAAGGAAGACTTTGATGAGCAATATGAAGAATATTGAAAAAGGTATGAAGAAGAAGAAGGGACCTATGTTGATGGAGGTCTACTGAGTAATGAAAATGATTACTTATATGATTCGTCCTATTAGGAAGTCATGAACCCTAGATCTATTCATGATCGATCCTCTTTTAGAGAGAGACCAAAGGAAGCAATTAGGTACCTTGCATATTATTGGGGATTGAGTAAGGGACTTATGAAGGTCCTTTATTTTTTAGAGTATTGCACTCTTGAGATACAGAATTTGTTCGTATGTCCCCACTATGGGACAAAAAAGGAAAGGATTTCACACATGGTTGATGAAGTGTGTAAGGAGGTGGGTACTATATGGCTTCCACCTGGAGCCAAAAGAGGAGCCAAAGGGAAGATTCATCAAAGCCATCTTCTTGTCCAATTAGTAGGAGAATATTTGGTTTCTCTTCAAACATATATTTCAATAGATGTTATTTGAGTACCACTCAATATAAAGAATCCTCAAGTTCCTTGAAGAAGAAGAGGAATTAAGTAGAGGCATTGATTCCTGAGGTGGAGTGCAAGTCACTGCAAGGTGACTGCATGGAAGAAGAAAAGGAAAGTGAAAGCACTTCCAAATTCTTTCAGGGTGATTTGCAGATCACTAATAATGATTTTGGCTCATGTATGGGTGGACATACATATTTTGGATCAGATACAAAAGAATATTACAAATCATATTTACAATGACATCTTGAGTCACATAATAAAAAAGAAGACAAGGCCACACCACTTGGGTGTGAACCTGAGAATCTGGTGGAAGAGAAGGCCACCATAGTGTCCTTACAATAAGATGATGAAGATCAAATTCCAAGGTATTCTATACTTTATTGTTTGTGTAATTATCACATCTCATTGCAACTTTAAGAGATACCCTCCACTTCACATCATGGAGGTGTTTTGTAGAAGATTCAAAAGTTGACATGTATGTTGAGAATGAGTTTTATGTTGTGAATCCACGCCTCAAGCAAGATGATATTATGTGTCAACCATGGGAAGTAGAAACCTTGGTGGATGATATTATTTTTAGTTGATCACTAAAGGAGGAGAGAGAGAATATTACATCATTCATGAACAACTTTGTTGACACCAATGCCTTTGTGACTAGAAGTTGTTGGAAAGTTTCTATAGGAGAATTGTAAGGAGATTCCTTTATAGAAGAGTTCATAGCACTGAAAGAAGGCATGGTCAAGATGAAGGATATCTATATGAACCTATTATATGATAAATAACATATCCTCATGCTGTCTGAAATGTACCATAATGCACTCAAGAAAGAAGAAGAAGAATCATAAAGGCTCACTAATAAGTTGGAGATCACTCGTGACTTATTGAAGAGAACACAAAGATCCCTTCAAGAGTCAAAGTTGTAGCTCTTCCAAATTCAAAAATATTTGAAGGTGTCACACCTTTCATGTTGCATGGAAGGAAATGTTTTGGGTATAATGAAGGAACCTCATGTGGAGGACATCCATGAGGAAGGAGCATATTTGTAGATGCTTGTGAAAAGCTACGAGGAAGAAAATATTGGCCAAGCAATAATTGAGAATGGGAGGAAGAATGAAGTGTTATTAGCTATGGGAAATATGGTTGAGTACATTCCAAGTGAATCAACAAGCAAATATGACTATCTATTCATTGACAGGATAGATAAAAATATCACAAAAACGGAGGATCAAGGATGCACTAGAATTGCTTGCATCAGTAAAGGTTGTCTGACATACATGCTTGGAAAGAGACACATTATGAAATACCCTTATGGATGGTATAATATGATCCAGAAAATAAAATTCCTTATTCATCCATTGATTTGGTGGATAGAGACACCATTGGAATAAAGACTATGGGAGGTAAAGAGTTTAATTTCTGAAATAAATTCTTTGTTGTGACTGACATTATCCTGGCATGTGGGAAGCCACATAGATATATTTTGCATCCAATACATATGCACATGAGGTGCATTGTGATTTGTATGTGTGTGAAGTACTTGAGAGAAAACTAAATGGAGACCAAGCACTTGCCCTTTTTCAAAGAGATTTGGAGATGCCTCTTCATGAAAGGTGTATATTCTTGGAGAAGGCACAAGATGGTACAAATTATGAACTAGTCAAAGGATTCAAGGATTCACCCACTTTCATGGTTGATGAGTATTAACCAAGTTTAAAATTGGTACATGACTTTCCATCCTCTACACCTTTTACTACAACTACAACACATGAGAATGACGATTGGGTGAGGGGTTTCTTCCTTTTGGTGCCAAGTAAGGAGCAGGAGGTTCCCACACTCATCCATGGGGATTTGTTGAAAGGACCACCCCTTTCTTAGCAACAACAAATGAATTTTTTTCCTATATTTGATTCCTCCATTCATGATGGTGATTGCATGACTAGTGGAAGAGAGTTGAGCCATTGGTATTGTGCACATGGGAAAACAATAAAATTCCAATATGGATCTGATAGTTGGAGGATTTTTTCATATATGGCAGGAAAGGATAGGTACTTGTTGGATTTATGCAACTTGAAAGGGAGTACCTTTTCCATACACCATGGAATTTTCAGCAGACACATCCTACATCTTCTATGAGCAACATGGGTATCTATGATTGTTGGAGGATGCCTATAATTGTCTTGGGACATGGGACACAAACCTATGTCATTGCAACAAAATAATTGTGAGATTTAGTGTTGGTGTGCATCAAGCACATAAATAACTTTATGCTGGGTGGGGAAGTCTCATAGATTCCCAACTTTGCATTGGGAGTTTTCACTTTTCAGTGTGGTGGTATGATTTCCACATCATAATCTTCATCTTCTATGCTGATAAAATTGTGTTGTTGTTACTGATTTTTAGATGGAGGAAGCTAATACCATGGGACCTTGGCATTATTGGGAATGACATATTTCCAAAGGGGGAAACAACATTTAGATCTCAACAGAGGAGGCAGTGGGATCCAGCCATTATACTCAGTTACCTTAATTGGGTTGAAAATTTTGATGGAAAGTAGTGGTCATTATAGAAATAACTATGATTAGAGTGGTGCAACAGAAACATGGTGGAAAATGTTTGCAACACTCTCGGGTGATTCTGCTTGAGGACAAGCATACTTGGGAAGGGGGGACTGTCATGTCCTCATATTTTGACCACCAAAAGTGTTGATCATGATAAACACCTAGGGGTTCTAATTGATATTAATTAATTACCCTCTAATGAAAATGTGCTTAAATAATTATGTAATAGGCTTATACTAAGTTTGATTTCTTGTAATTTTTAATTATTATGCAATTAATTATGTGGAAACTAAGTTTCCATCAATAGGAGGGCCACTTGGGAAAGCCAATTTGTTAAGGAGGAAATAGAAATTGTCATAGGACTGAAAAAAGGCAAGAAAAAGTTGTCATAGACAAAAGAGGAAACTCTGCACCAAAGGAGGGCACAATTTTCATTTGGAGACTCAGTCACAAAAGCTAAAGTTCAAAAAAACTATCATAAGGAAAAGTAGGAACAATGGACCAAAGGAGGGTGCAACTTCCATTATGGGGTTCAGTTACAAAGGCAGGAAGGCCAGCAAGTTGTCATAAGGAAAAGCATGAAACTATGGTGCTAAGGAGCATGCAATTTCTAAATTGGATGAATGACATGAGCAGGGAAACATCTCACATGATACCTACTTCCCAATTTCTCAAGAAGGGCATACCACTTGGCCAAGGTTAGGGTTTTAACAAGGGAAACTTGCTCAACCGGTTGTTTACTTGCCCAACAAGTCACCAGTGGTATATTTAATGATATTTGGAGCTCCATTTGGGAGTTTTGTAGATGATTTATTTGTGTTTATGTCAATCATAGCTTCAAAATGAGTATTGTGCCTCAGTCCTTTGGGAGATGTGCCCCAAGTTCTTTCCTTCATGCCCCCTATATTCTTCTCCTTTTCCATTTTCTTTGTAGTTGTTCGAGAACTAATGAAAAACACCATAGTTTCAGACCAAAAATATATTTCAGACAATTTCTCCATTTAATTCGAGCTCCAGTGAAGGGAACTTCACCTATGCTCTCATTCCCATCTTGGTGTCAGATTTGGTCCTCCTGACCTCAGTTTTGGGTCCCATTGTTGGAGATATCAGTCCTCCAACCTCTTCTTGATGTGCTCAGTACAAAAAATATGTTTATGATCTCTGTAATACTGTAATATTTCTTTTCAATAAGCTCTCATGTCAAGTTTTCCATGAGTGAGATTTTATTTTCCCATAGATGAGGTTTTTGATCAGTTTAATTCGAGGAGAATATAGTAATATCCATGAGAAGGAGTCCGAATGATATAATGTGTTAAATTAATATATATTAATCTATTTTAAATTCCATTATCAGGTCTTATTTCATTCTGGCACGAAATTCATGCATTTATGTACACCCTTGCTAGATGACTAGGAAAAATTTACCAATCTTACAATTTTATTAATTCTGAGAGTTTTGTACATCCAATTGAAATTTAGTAAGTTTTTGTGAGATTTTAAATGAACCCACTATCCATCCCAACCATCATACTGATTTTTAATTGAGGTTGTAAGTTGTTTGGTCAACCTTCTCTGCATAGGGTCTCCCAAGGCCAAAACTGCCAGTTTTTTCCTAAATCTTCCATAACAAACCCAAATCACTCCATATATGCTCTTGACTATCTGAAACTACATTTAATACATTTTACCAGCTATAACACACCTTTGTACCTTTCCAAATACCCTGGTTGATTTGATTTGAAAAATTCTTCCTAGTTTTACGGTTGGGTGACCCAAAAGTGTGGGAGTAGGTTTCAAAGGAGATGATTATGAAACCTAAATGATCCATGATATAAATGTGTTAGGGAATATACTTTATCAGTCCTAAAAGTGTCCTTGGTTTCTTCCCTCATCTTGCTTCCCTATTCATAAATTTCTCAACAAAATACCCTTATCTACCTAATTCAAAAGTTAGTTGATTTAAGTGCAAAGTTTTAATTCCGAATTTTAATTAAATTTGCAGCAAGTTAGTATTATGATCTGTACACCATATCTAGGATATTATGGATTTTTTGCACTCTATGAAAAATATGATGGAAGATTCAATAACAAAGTTAGACTTGATTGCATACCTGATTGCAGACCTATGACAATATGACATGAAAGGGATAAAAATAGCCACCAAGAGGTCACATTTGGGAGTTAGTGGCAGCCATTCTAATTTGGAAGATATTTAAGCATGAGGAAGAGGAAAAGTGTCATAGGGGTTATTAAACAAATAGGATGAGTTGGAGGAATCCTATGGAGGGAAATTCAACCTTAGTGGACCCTATGAGGATTATAATAAGATTCCATGAGGAAGGAGAATGGATTTTTATAATTTTTATAATTTTCCTTTGTCATTTTGGAAAGCACTAGCTTGTCCATTGCATGACAAGTGTTCAGTCTCCCTGCTAGTGAGTCAATTTAGAGGGAGTTGGATTCCTATCCAAATTAGGTGTTGTAGATGCCACCCAAACCTCTCATTCGGAGCTGAATGTAGTGTTTTACTTGCATATTAAAGGCTGATACAGTTTGTGACTCATCCATTTCCCCATTCTCTCATCCCCATCTCACTATTCACCATGTTTTCTTGTGATGCCACATCTGTGAGAATGGTTCTTGCACTTGGATGAGATTTGTTGATTCCCAAGAATGGGTACATGATTCTTGGCTCTGTAATGTGATGTATCTATGATCTGTAAGTATAATCATCATGAATACATGTTTAAAATGCCCACATTTCCAATCTATTGTTTGACTAGTTTTCATGTGTTGGCATCCAATTCAAAGGAGATATGTATCTCATTTGTAATGAATAATTTCCATGATGTTAATGATTTCTATGAATTTATTTGTATGTTTTACATGGTATCTATTCACCATTCTCTATTACAAACCATTTTATGTACTTTTTATGATTCAAAGTGAAGCTATCAATGTCATTTCCCTTAAGCAATATTACTGAAAGTTAACAAACGAATGTGGGGCTCTATACCCATTTTGAAGAACTAATAAGCACATATAATTTCATCCCATGAGGTATTATATCAGTCCTCATACTATTTTTTGAAACTTGGGAGGGTATCATATGAGTTCGGAAGGCCTTTTTGCTTACACCCTAGGGGGGATTTCATCACAATTTCCTAGTAATTTTTCCCTTTTTGTCATCAACCCCAATTGAATTTGCATGGGTCTAAAACAAGTTCTGAAGTAACCATTCATTTTGTTGATAGGTATTAATACTCACCATATCATTCCATTTTAAATTTGGGACCATTTGGTTCCATTTGGAGCCTCTAGAGTCAAGACTAGTTAATCTCAAATTTGCCCAAATTGTGCGTTTGTCTAAAAATTAAAAGTTGGGACATTACAATGTTTTGCACATTTATCATTATGTCTCCATTATGAGAACAATATCTATACATATGATCTCCTTCACATCGACAACACTTGAGTTAGTGTCTTGTTCACTTTTCTTGAGACTTTGCCATCATGGGTCCCTACTTAGCCGGATCGCTTTCTTGATATGAACTTAAGTGATCCTAAAGAATGGTGGCTTAAATCCCTTTCCCATGATATTTTTTATTTCTCTTATTATCTCTACAAAAAAATTTTAGATCGGACTTTTTTTTACTTTGGTTATACATGCATATGGAATTTCAAATTGCTTCTTCTAGAGTCTTGGTTTCATCAAACTTAAGTTTGTCTCTGTAAAATGAATGTAATCCACTCAAACATATTTTTATGTTTACCTTCTCATATTTAAGAAACCAAACATACCTGAGAAATTCCAAATACATCTTTTCATACGATTTCATGGTCATGTTTTCAAACTTGAGTTCAAATAACTCCTCCATGTTCTTCTCATAATAGTGTTGAAATAGATACTTTTACTTAAATTACTTCTTGAATTGTTTCAATGTGATCTAATTTTCCATGCATATATGCTTTATTTGGACTAATTGACCCCACCAAATGGAATCATTTCCATGCAAATTGTAAATGGCACTTTGTTCTTCCATAATAGAGTAGTAGCTATGTAACTAGATATTTTTTCTCATTCCCAATAGGAAAGCTTCAACATCTTCTCCCTTCTTATGCTTACCATCAAAAGTGGATAGCTTAATCTTCCTAATATCCCCATGCATATCTTCTTCCAGGTGTCTTCTTTTATTATGTCCAGTTGAATACATTTCACGGATGATCCTTGATTATTTACATGATTAATATTTTTAGGTTGCATGAGGTGATGAGGCGTAATGTCCATGACTCATACTAGAACTCTTAGAGTGTCTAGATATCTCATGGGGTCTCTTCCTAGAGTGTTATATTTCTTATTTATTATGGAATGTGGTTGATACAGTATTCATTTTCATTTGTAGTAAATATAAGTTCTACATTAGTTGGGTATTCAATTTGGTTTGCTTCTGATGCATGAGCATCAAGACAAAGTCCTATGTTTGTTGAATATGCAGTCAATGCTATTCTTGTGTTTCCATGTGATAAATTATAGAAGGATAGGGTTAGTTGTTAGGATTTATTTTGATTGTAATAACTGGAAATTTTCCACTGTTGTCCTTGAATCTTGTGAGAAATTGCTCGAGGATAGGACTTTTTTATAGATTTACTTTTCTTAGGCATTCAGATCGTGTTGTTATGGACATGACAGGTTTGTTTTAATCCTATTTAATTGTAATTGATCTAGGTGTGAGAAGCATAGGAGAGTAGAGTGTGTGTGTGTGAAAGAGTAAGCGATAAAGGGATGCAATTGTGTTGGTTGTTGATTGAATGAATAATAGAGCTTAAATGTATGTGTAATTATTTGTATACGGAATGTCTTCTCTCAATAACCAGAAACATGAATTTACATTATTGATGTGCATGATTCTATATTCTAATGATCCATTGAATAATTCTTAAAGATAGTGATCAAATTCCACACAGTGAATTGATCAATCCCTTCGATTGTCTTAGTATGAGTCAAAGTACATGAAATACAGTAGATCAAAGGTTGTATTTAAGTTACATAATGGAAGAGGGTAGATCTGTAACATTATATCAAGATCCTCAACCCACAACAGATCGACAGTCGAGAGCAAGGCTGCAAAGAACCGACGGTTCGAAAAACCAAATTGCAGAAGCCCAACTTTGGAAAAGTGGGAAGGAGGATCTGGAATCCACAGAGTTTACAGAAGCTCAGTTATGAAATTTTGTGAACCCACAATCTGCAATTGCGGAAAGGGTCTTGTGGAAAGGTCCTTGCAGAAAAGGTCTTGCAGAAAGGAAGAGTTGCGAAAGGACTGAATTGTGGAACGACAGTATTACGAAATCAAGCTTGTGGAAAGGTGGAATTGCAGAAGGACTGAATTGTGGAAGGGAATTATTGCGGAGTCAAGCTTGCGGAATGGGATTTCAATCAACATTTAAAGCTAAAGAAGAGAACTTTAGGTCTGCTAGATTTTATTTTCCATCAATTTTGGTACCAGATCATATCAGAGCCTATAGAAAGATGATAAAAAGATGGGGATGAACACATGTATTTCCTATAGGAAGAGGTAGAGGAAGAAAAGCTGCGGAGACAGACACAAAAAGGGAATTGAGAGAACTTCAAGATAGGATGGAAGATATGGAGTGAAATATTTCTAAGAATACAGACACTAGTGATGAAGAAGAATCCTATGAAGACGAGCAAGAAGAGGTTGTTGAATAATTAAAAGTAATGAAGATGTTGATGAAGGCTAGTAACAGACCCAGAGTTGAAGTCCCTATGTATGAAGATAATCTTAATGTTGAAAAACTCATGGACTGGATCAATGCTTTAAACAAGTATTTTAATTTTGAATAAATTGATGACAAAAATAAAGTGAGAGATCTAGCGGCTAGACTGAAAGGGCATGCAACTATCTGGTGTGATGAAATTTAGATTCACAGAGAAAAAAGAGGTAAGCCTAAAATCAAATCTTGGGATAAAATTTTATATAAAATTAAAAGTCAATTTATGCCTAAGGATTATCAGTTGTATCTCATTAGATAGTTAAAAAATCTTAGACAACAAGGTATGACTATTAAAGAATATACTGAAGAGTTATTTAAGATGAGTGTTAGAGCTGGACAGATAGAAGGGAACATAGAAAGAGTAGCCAGATATATAAATGGACTTATATTTGAGATACAATATGAGATTAGTTTGTTGAATTTGAAGACTATCGAAGATGCTTATCAATCGGCCTTGAGGGTAGAAGAAAAGTTACTAAGAAGATAGAACTAGAAGAATCAAGGGAGAGGTTCAGTTAGAGGATCCCCAAAGAGAGGAAGTAAGTTTCATACCTCTAAAGATGAGGCAGAAGGATCTATTAGTTGCACACCCAAAAGAGGAGGATTCAGAGGAGGTAGAGAAAGAGGCAGAAACATAGAGGTCAAGTGTTATACATGTAAAGAAATTGGACACATGTCATGGGAGTGCCCAAGGAATAAACTTGCGGCTCAGAGGAATGAAAATATTGGTGAGGCTCATGAGAATTCTAATGAAGAGGGAGAGGTGAATAATCCTCTTGAGGAAGGAGAATCTCTTATGGTGAAAATATTTTTGGTAAAGACAGAGAAGAAAGTGCATGAACTAGCCCAGAGAAAGAGTCCGTTCAGGACTAAATGCAAGTTGCAAGGTAAGTGTTATAAGATGGTCATTGACAGTGGTAGTACAGATAATTTGGTCTCCACAGAGATGGTAGAAAAGTTGGGATTGTAGAGGATGAAACATCCATCTCCTTATAAAGTGTCATGGTTGTAGAAAGGACATCATCTCTTGGTGAATGAGCAGTTCAATGTGGAGTTTCAAATTGGTACTTATAAAGATGTGGTATTATGTGATATAATTCGTATGGATGTGTGCCATATACTCTGAGGGAGGCCATGACAATATGACAGAAACGTTGTTCATTATGGAATAAATAACACTCCTTCTCTGGAATAGGATGAAAAAATACATACATTGTCATCATTCGAAAATGAAGCCGTTCAAGAAGGTTCAGGGTCAAATATTTTGTTGATGACTGGAAAGGAACTGTTACAAGAAGTCAAGAAGGGGGATGAGCTAAATTTTGATCTTGTTGGAAAACCAAAGGTAATTTTAACTTCTACAAATTTAGATGATTTGCCTCTTGAAATTAGAATTTTGCTTGATGAATCTGATGATATCATTGTGGATGAATTACCAAATGATTTACCTCCTATGAGAAGTATTAGTCATCACATTGACTTAATACCTAGTGCAAGTTTACCAAATAAGGAAACTTACAGATTAACTTCTCAAGAGAATGAAGAGATCAAGCAGGAAGTTCAGGAGATGTTAGATAAAGGGTTGGTGAAAGAGAGTTTGAGTCATTGTGCAGTACCCACTGTACTTAGCCCAAATAAGGATGGTGGATGGCGTATCTGCACTAAATCTAGAGAAATTAATAATATCACTAGCGGGTATAGATTCCCTTTTACCCTACATTGAATATTTGATGGATTGTCTAAGTGGTTCAAGGTATTTTTCTAAGATAGATTTGAAAAGTGGTTATCATCAAATACGAAGAAGAGAAGGGGATGAATGGAAAAATGCATTCAAGATTAATGATGGATTGTATAAATGGTTAGTAATGCACCTAGTACTTTTGTGATGTTGATGAATGAAGTCTTGAAGGAATACATTGGAAAATTTGTGATACTGTGTCTGGATGATATTTTGATTTTTAGTCAAAGTAGAGAAGAATATTTGAGACATCTTAATTTAGTGTTGAAAACCTTGAAAAAGAAGAAGCTACTGATAAATATGAAAAAAGTGTAGTTTCCTGAAGAAAGAATTGATCTACTTGGGATTTGTAGTTTCAGAAGAAGGGTTGAATATGGATCCATATAAGGTGCAAGCATTTTTGAGTTGGACAGTTCCAAGGAGTGCATATGAGGTAAGAAATTTTCATGGTCTTGCAAGTTTGTATAGAAAATTCATCGAGAATTTTAGTCAAATTTGTGCACCTATAATAGACATTTTCAGGGAAAGTAGAGAACCTTTCAATTGGACAAAAGTAACTGACAAAAATTTCAAATTGTTGAAGAAGAAGATCACTAAGAAGCATGTTCTAGATTTGCCAAGTTTTGATAAGGTTTTTCAGGTAGAGATAGATGCTAGTAGGACAAAAAAGGGGCTATTTTGAGTAAAGAACAGAGACCAGTAGCATACTTCAGTGAGAAGCTAAATGAGGAAAAACAAAAATATTCCTCAAATGACAAGGATTTATATGTTGTTGTACAAGCTCTCAAGAAATGGAGACATTACTTGTTGCCTAAAGAGTTTGTGTTATATACTGATAATAATTATTTACAATTTATAAATAGTCATCCTAAATTGAATCAAAAGCATTCTAAGTGGATGGAATTTTTGCAGAACTTTACCTTTGTGATCAAGCATACAAGTGGAAAATATAATAAATTTGTTGATTGTTTAAGCAGAGTAAGTCTTCTCTTGTAGTAATTTAAGGTCAGTACTAGGATTTGAAAATTTGATTGATATGTATAAGGAAGATGTGGATTTCAAAGATGTATATGAATCTAATGAGAATCCAGTTTCCCGTAATAGAATCCATTGGTTGGACTACATCTTACAGGAAGGATTTCTATTCAAAAATAGTAATTTATGTATTCCAAAATGTTCCATGAGAGAAAATTTGATACAGGAGAAACACAGTGGAGGTTTATTCGGACATTTTGGGCAGGATAAAACATTTTCTCAGGGGAGTAATTTTTTATTTTTGGCAAGGAATGCAGAATGATGTAAAGAATTTTGTTGAAGGATGTTGAATATGTCAGCATACCAAAGGGAGGAGACAAAATAATGGATTGTATCAACCCATACCTATTGAAACTAGGCCTTGGGATTACATCAGTATGGATTTTGTGATGGGATTTCCTAGAACTCAGAGGGGAAATGATTATATTTATGTTGTAGCAGATAGGTTTTCAAAAATGGCTCATTTTATTTCTTGTAAGAAGACCAATGATGCAACAAACATTGATAACTTGTTCTTTTTAGAAATCATGAAGTTGCATGGTTTACCTTTAAGCATTGTGTCTAACAGGGATACTAAATTTGTTGGTACTTCTTGGAGAAATCTATGGAATAAATTGGGTACCAATCTCAGTTTTAGCTCTTCTTATCATCCTCAGACTGATGGTCAGACTGAAGTGGTGAACAAAATCTTGGGAAACATATTGAGAAGTCTTGTGTATGAAAATAAGAAGCAATGGGATTTAGCTCTTGCTCAAGTTGAGTTTGCTTATAATGATTCACCTAATACAAGTATGGGTATGAGTCCTTTTCAAATTGTATATGGAATGCACCCGAGGGGAGTGCATGAACTTAGAAATTTGGGAGGAAAAGAAAGAAGAAGCGCATATGATGAAAATTTTGTATCCAATATGCATGAGCTACAAGAGAATGTTAAGAAGAAATTATAGGAAAGTGAGAAAAATTACAAACAAAGAGCAGATATGAAAAGAAAGGAAGTTAATTTTTAGGTTGGAGATTTAGTAATGGCCTATCTTAGGAAAGAGAGGTTTCCTAAGGGATCCTACAATAAATTGAAGCTCAAAATGAATGGACCTTGTAAAATTCTAAGGAAGTTTTCTACAAATGCATATGAAATAGAACTTCCTTCTAATCTTCAAATTTCTCAAGTTTTTAATGTTTTAGATATATATCCTTTTAAATATTCAAGTGTTCAGGAAGAAGAAACAAATTCAGGTAAATATGGTTCATTTATAGATTGGGAAGGACAGTTAACACAGAAGGAACAACCCCAAATTGAATCCATTCTTGACAAAAGTATTTCAAGGATTTTAGGAACAAGGATTATTTTCATTATTTGGTCAAGTGGAAGGATCAAATTTCTGAAGATGCAATGTGGATGACAAAACTAGATATTTTCAAGTACAATGTACACCCTGAATAATTATTTTCTTCCTCTGGAGTATGATGCATGAGCATCAAGACAAATTCCTCTGTTTGTTGAATAAGCAGTTATGATATTTTTGCATTTCCATGTAATCAATTCTAGAAGGATAGGGTTAGTTGTTAGGATTTCTTTTGATTGTAATAACTGGAAATTTTCCATTGTTGTCCTCGAATCTTGTGAGAAATTGCTTGAGGATAGGATTTTTTATAGATTTACTTTTCTTACGTGTTCAGATCCTGTTGTTGTGGATCTGACAGGTTTGTTTTAATCCTATTTAATTGTAATTGATCTAAGTGTGAGAAGTAGAGGAGAGTAGACTGAGTGTGTGTGTGTGTGTGCAAGAGTAAGCGAGAAAGAGATGTACATGTGTTGGTTGTTGATTGAATGAAGAATAGAGCTTAAATGTATGCCTAATTATTTGTATACAGAATGTCTTCTCTCAATAACAAGAAACATGAATTTACATTATTGGTGTGCATGATTCTATACTCTAATAATCCATTGAATAATTCTTAAAGATAGTGATAAAATTCCACACAGTGAATTGATCAATCCCTTCGATTGTCTCAGTATGAGTCAAAGTACGTGAAATACAATAGATCGACGGTTGTAGTGAAGTTTGGAAATGGAAGAGTGCATATCCACAACATTAGATCATGATATGAAGCCTGCAATAGAATAATTATCGAGAGAGAGGCCGCAAAGAATCAACAGTTTGAAAAAACCGAATTGTGGAAGCCCAACTTTGGAAAAGTGAGAAGGAGGATCTGCAATCCACAATTCACATGCAGAAAGGACCATTGTGGTCGCAAAGTTTGCGGAAGATTATTTACAAAATTTTGTAAATCTGCAATCCACAATCCACAATTGTAGAAAGAATCTTGCAGAAAGGGCCTTGTGGAAAAGGCCTTGCAAAAAGGAAGAGTTGCGGAAGGAATAAGTTCTAGAAAGACAGTATTGCGGAATCAAGCTTGCGGAAATGTGGAATTTCGGAAGGATTGAACTGCGGAAGGGAATTATTTTGGAATTAAGCTTGTGAAAGGGGATTTTGATCAACATTTTAGGATGAAGAAGAGAAATTTAGGTATACTAGATTTCATTTTCCATCAGCTTCTCTTGAGTCCTCAACATTATTTCACTATTATATCTACAAACCTATACTTCAACCTTTATATTTTCATGGTTTCCACCATCTCTGTCGGTTCGATTTTAGATATGTTTCCATTACACTTTGTTTTCTCATTTCCCACACTGATATTTTGTCCCTTGGATTCTCCTCCAAGGTTATATGGAAGCTCCCCTTCTCCCATTTTACTTTTTACTTTTTTTTCTATATTCTTCCTAATGTAATCATGTAACCTGTAACCTATAATAGAATGTTGTAACTGATATATTGAATGTGTTCATACATCAAATATGTTAGTTAAACTGTGTTTCCATAATTTGATAAAAAATTTATGCATACATAAGAATTCTATAAACTATTAATTTGACAATTTTTTCGAATTATATTCGTGGGCCCTTTTTCTATCCAATTTATAAGAAGATATGGAACACTATTTCTTATATGATTACTATTATTTGTCTTGAGCAATTGCAAAAAAATCCTTTCATACTCTTCCATAGTCATGTTTCAAAGCTTGAGTTCAAAGAAGTCATCCATCTTCTTCTCATAATAGTGTTGATATAGACACTTATGTTGAAGGTACTTCTTGAGCTACTTCCATATGATGTTATTTTCATTAATATGCTTTATTTGGAACCTTTTATCCCATGAAACATAATCCTTTCCTTTCAAATTGTAAATGGAAAATCTTGCTTCCATATTAGAGGATTAGTTATATATCTGGATATTTTTCTCATTCCCAATAACCAAGCATTAGTGTCTTCTCCCCTTTGATTCCCATTGTTACCATTCAAACTAGTACTCATATATTTCTAGTAAAATATGTTGTGTATGCTAGTGAATAGTAAGTATGAGAGAGATCTAAACCCAATGTCACCTCAACTTAGTCTCTCAACTACTTTGGGTAACTCTCAAACCTATGGGAGACCCCTATAAAGCTACTGAAAATCACCAACAAACATATACCTTTCTACAACCTTTAGGATGGAGATCAATGCCTTTAAATGGAGTCAAATAATGAGATAAGAACACTACTATATCTAATGAGGAGTTAAATTGACCTACTACTTATCCATCACAATAGATAGCACATATTCACACATTAATATCACGCTTTCCATTGAATTTAATATAAGCCCAAGCACCCCTTAGAAAAGGTTTCCCTTAATGCGAGAAGGATAAGGAGGTCAAGGTGAGATCACAAATGGCCTCAAATGAAAAACACTAGATAGAATTTTGAAGATATGACAATTTCATGTTTCCTGATGTAAGTGGTCAAATTGAGAGGCCCTTCAATATTTGTGGATAAATCCAATAGGTCAAAATTGATGGGTAGACCAAATTTAGAAAATTCCAAATATTTGTAGATTTTCTAATTATGTAAATTTTGAGGGATTTTTTGTTGATATATGATTTTTAGGTTTTTTATACATAAAATGAGGATTCTCTTCAAAATCCGTGGATAAATCCACTAGGGAAAATTTATAGGTAGGACAAGAATTAGAAACTCAAGCCTATTTTTGGAGTTATGAATTTTCTATTTTCTAGGTTTTTTGGAAATTTTCAAAATTTTACGTCTTTTATGTATAAAGTTGCAGCAATAAATGTAGTAGAACAAATGCTAAAAATAGTGTAACATGACAAGGAAGGGGATATGATTATTGTCTCAATCCATATGGAAATGAGAGACCATGTCTAGTGTCCCTCTCTTGAAATCTCACTCGAGCACTTACAAGCTAGGGAATCTCCTAGCAACCTCTAGGTTTAGTAGGTAAGCCTCTATAAGGAAAATTGAGAGGTATAATGCCTCAAAAGAAATAGGAAACCTTTATGCAAGATGATTCCTTTACACAAAGTTGATAGAATATTGGTAAATAAACCTAATTCAAATAAAATGCAGCATAAAACTACCACTCAATACACATAGTAACATTGGTTACCAACATTCAACAGTACATAATCAAAGAAGAAACATTTAGGTCACACTTGTGCATATGTTATTCCAACAAGTCTAGCATCAACCATAGAATGTGCAAGAAAGAAGCCCTAGATCATTCATCCATACATCATCAAGAAAAGAGAATCATCCTAAGAGAAGTGCACATCACCAAGAAGACTCAAAGAGCATGAGAAAAAAAAACATATTAGAACCATTGTCTTATAATTTTATAATGAGAAGAGGATGACTACTTATACTATTTCATCCTCAAAATTTAATTTTGATCCTACAAGTCTAATAATTAAAGAACAATATTTTTAGGGTTAAATCTATATAACTTAGGAATTTTATCCCAAAATATACAAAAATAGCAAAAATAAGCTAAATAAGTTGATAAAAGGATTCACTTGATGAATTAGTGAGCCAAGGCGGGACTTCATGTCCCATCTAACATTAAAATGATACTTGTTCCTCAACAAGTACCTTTCCAAGATTGTAGGCTCAATGGTGTTGTTGGCAAGGGTTTGGAGGTAAGTGAGTTGCACAGCATCTAAGATTTTGCGCATACTCATGAGGCACCACACAAGGAAAACAAATCACAATAGGCAGAAAATGGTCCAATTTTTATATTTTCATGTCACATTTTGTACTCATTGACCATTTCTTTATAATATTGGTCCTTAGTGGTTACATTAGTTAGAATTATGTTAGGACTTAGTTAGAAGTGGACCTTGAATGTAAAGGCGCAAGCATATGAATAGAATAACTATGCATGTAGAAATATATGGATATAGATAGATAGAGATAGTGCAACAAAGAGAGGAGATAGAGAAAAAGAGTGAGTACAGGATGTAATACTAGACATAGTGATACTAGATTGGTGTCTTTTTTGATCTGCAATTTGTTTTGTGGACTTAATATGATATGATGTGGATTGATCTAAGCTTTTGTTGCCTCTTTCCTTTTCCTGTTTTACACTGCTGTGATTATGATGCTGAATGATGAATAGATCTGCATATGAATGAATAGTGCGATGTTTTTTGCTTATGAATACTACCATCTTTTATATCTATTTTCTGCACTGGTAGAGCTACTAAAATGGTGAATGAATAATTCGACATGATGAATGGTTTTGTTTCTGAGCAAGCAAGTAGATTAGATCTGGAAATTAAACTCATGAATGTTTGATGCCCCAACCCTCCTCCATACTGCGTAAACTTGGTTCCAACAGCTCTCCCTTGAACATCACGAGTGAGACCTCATCCGCTCCATGGGTGTTGCTGGATAAGGTAAAATGTTGATGTAATTGTAACTTCGGAATGTATTCACTTGTATATATTATGTATTATACCCCAATGTTTATTCTGGGGTGTGGTTGTAATGTAATTGAGTCATTTCATGCCTCGATGTTCTGATCGGGAGTTTCTATAATGTAACAAGTCATGTAAAGTCATTGTGGGTAACCCTCCTATTTGTCAAGGGTTAAAGTCCCCATAGTTGTGGGGCCCTAGGGTTATTAGACTATCCTAGAGAAGTTGACCCTAGGTGATTCATTGTAAGTCAGGGCAATAGTCCCCACCATTATATTAAGGATAAACCTCCTTGTTGGTTGGAGGAGGCAAAGTCCCCACAAGTTGTGGGGCACTAGGGTTATTAGACACTCGTAGAGATGTTGAATCTAGTAAGTAATTATTAAGTGAGGTCGACATGTTGGAGTGTGTTTCAAGTGAACGAAAGAATATAAATAGAGAGTGAGCCTCTCTATTTATCACACACACACACTCACTCATTTGGGCGCATGAGTGAGAGAGGAGAAGCTCTCTCAAGGGTGAGAGAGAAACAGAAGTTGTGGAGATCATCTTTATGTTTTCGGGTTTTACTACTGCCATTGGTGCTCATTCTATCTCTAAGGAAGTTACGAGGTTTTATCCTTTATGTTTTACCCAAGGAAAATTATTTGTGTCTCTTGTCTCTTGTGTTTTATTGTTGTGCATGTTATTCTCTCAGTTAAAGATCCTAAGATAATAATGCTAGCTTGAATGATAAAAATATAACATGGTATCAGAGCTAACCTAAGAAGAATACATTGTGCAACAACAAAATCTAGGTCTTCTTAATTTTTGGGTCTCTCTCCACAATCCATCAACAAAATTATGCTAGGCTGACTCTCCATTGAAGGGCGCATCTTTCTGTCGAAGCAGAATTCGATTCCGAGCATTTTCAATTTTGGTGCGGAAAATTAGGGCTTCTTACAGAAGAGGAATTTTTGAGTGAGCCCAGCATAGGATTTCTCTCCTCATCAAAATCGAAGTTTAGAGACCTGGATCAAGTTTTTTGGTTGGGTGAAACTCCAGGAAAGTCAAACCCTAGTTTTACCCCAAGCTAGAAAAACCCTAAATACTAAAACTGCTAATTTTTGGTACATTCGCTATATCCCGAGATTGGAAAAGGATTGGGAGCTGAAATTTTTTGAGGACGAAGATAAAATCGTGTTTTACATTGTCTCAAAAATTCCACTTTAGATTCGCTACATTCTAGGAGATATGATCCCTCCAAGTTAGGGTTCCAGCCTCTTGCAGAATTCATCCCTAAAAAAGACAAGTGGGGAGAATTGCTATATCTTGGGATACAAAGGTCCAAATTAAATTTCTGAAGATGTTCCAAAAAGGGGACGGACTGTAATTTCTATGGTCCAAGTTTCAGACTCAGAAGATGAACCAGTGACATGTGGAAGCATGCACAACTTCGTTGTTCTGAATAGTTCTGAAACAGGTCACCTTGGGAAAATGATCATAAGTCCCAATTGGTTAAACCAATTCTGGTGAAACATATTGTGTTGGAACAGGGACATGCAAGGTTAAACCAGGACGGACACCTCAAATCGGTAAGATCTAATATTTTTCTATTTCCATTTGAGGTTTGCATTTCAAAGTGATCTATCACATCAGCTTGATGAGAAGCTTGGTGAAGTCGACAACTTCCAAGCATGGAAGTATATGATCTCTCTAAAGAAAATGAATTGGAAACCTACATGAGTATAGAGGTTCTAGTTCGAGAGGGAGATGAGGCTCAAAGCCTTACACAAGAAGAACTTGGTAAGGGCCAAGAAGATCATTGCTGATCCAATCACGGATCAACTTGTACCACAAGTGTCTTCCCTAAAGACACCGAAGATGTTTGATTTCTTAACCAAGCTATTTGAAGGGAAGAACATAAATCGAAATATGACCTTAAGAAACTAGTTGAAGAATGTGACTGCAGAGACCATGCAGTCATACTTTACAAGAGTCTCTCAAATCAAAAGAACAACTTGAAGCGGTAAAAGAAGAAGTGAAGAATGTAGAAGTGGTGATAGCCACCTTGAATGGCCTCCTAGGATCATGGGATTCATTCATTTGAGGAATGTGTGCTAGAAGGAAGTGATTACTTTCAGTAGACTCTGGGAAGAAGAAGAAGCTCGACTCATAAGAAGAGAAGAGAAGATGGGAGCAATTGAATTTCAAGCTCTCACCATCAAAAGAAGATCCCTCAAGTGATGAGGAATATGAAGAATTCAACTCTTGAAGAACCTCTTATCCATCTTAGCATTTGGATAAGAAATGATGAAGTCATGAATGAAGAAGATGATGAAGTGGAAGGATCAAGAAGGAATCTACCCACAAAACAAATAAAGATAAGTATTCAATTGTCATTTCATGATATTGTTTTTGTTATGCATTTGTTTATATTCAGTTGATGTATTATGCATGATAGAATGTTTGCATTAACGACAGCATACTACTAATATGCATGAGATGGGTAAGTAGCTCATGGTGCTATACAACTCTCCATTGCTACTTATCTAGAATGAAACCTCTTTGCTGACATATTGGATTAGTGCACAATCTCAATGTTGTCCTGGTAGAGATGGAAGGCATCTAGAAAGTTTTTGTGAGATATGGATGGATGTTGTATTGGCTAAAGTAGTTGCATGATCATATATTTATGCATAAGAATTTTTTTCATTATGAATATACCTTATGAGATGCTTCTAACCATACAACTGCATTTGAATTGTAGGAAAAATCACATACATAATCACCTACAAACAAAGAAGAATGAGACTTGTTCCGAAGAACAAGTGACGACATTTCAAGATGAAGAATAATAAAGACGAATGCAGCCACATCATAGATGCAGAACCTTCCAGACATGAAGAAGTAACCAAGAAGGAAGGTTCAAGAAGAATGATGTCTAGGATGCAGTATCGATACATAAAGAGAAGTTCGTAGTTCCATCATGTAGTAGATGGAAACATCATGGGATACAAGGCAATATTTGTAGCATGAGGCATAGACTACGAAGAGACATTTGCAGCCACTAGAAATACACATGATAGGAAGAATCATGTGTGCAGAAGACACCCATGGGATAACAAATACATGAGGAGCTTGATGAAGATTTGAACCTTTTCTACAAGGTTGATAGAGGATGACAAGCTTATAGATGGGTGCGAGAAGAAAATTTGAAAAAGTTCAAGATAGAGGATCTTGGTATCCAATGATCCTAGATGGATACTACTTGTCACTCCAGCACAGAATGTTTCAGTGCATAGAGTACGAAAGACAAAGGGATAATGATGCTCTGCTTCAGAGGGAGTGACTGTAGAAGATCCTAAGGTTCAACATGGTACGACAGGATGGATAGATTACTTATGACTCTAGGCTTTACTGAGAGTAAAGCGGATTCCAACCTTTGCTTCAAGGTTGAAGGCGGAAGACCAGTGATGCTCCTGTTATGTGTCGATGCACTACTTTTCTAGGCATGGAGGTGTGGCAGAATGTGGATGGAATATTCCTCGAACAATGGAAGTATGCAGTAGAGATCCTGAAGAGGTTCAGGATGATGGACTGCATGACCACACCTATGGCATCGAACCTGAAGCTATTGAGTGTTGCTTCATGAGAGTCGGTTGATGCCACGATGGTTCGTCAGATGATTTGTTCCTTGATATATCTGACAAATATGAGACCAGATATTTGCTTTGTTATGAACACATTGAGACATGTTCACCTGATGGTTGTAAAGCATGCAGTGAGGTACCTGAAGGGTATAGTTGAGTATGGGATCAAGTGTTATCTCTTGGTTTAGAAGGATGGAGTCCTACATGGCGCTGAGTACAGCTAAGGAAAAAGATGTTGCCACTTGCTATTTGGGAGGTAGTATGTTTCTTTTGAAAACTACTATTTGATTTGATTGATCTGACTTGCATTTTTGTATGATGCAGAGAGGATCCGTGATCCAGATTGAGATCTCTTGAAAGAAGGATTTCTAGCATAGCTTATGGGATAGGTTACCCTCAGATGTAATCGGTCTTGGTGAAGCTCATAGGTCATACTTGGACATAATCATCCCTGATGTGATTCTATGCTAGAAATGGCCAAAGTGAAGTTTGATTACTCCAGGGAGAAGCTTAGTGTTCTTGAGATCGAGGTTCCCTCTAAAGGGAATTGATGAGTCTGAGAGCCATTCTAACATGGGAGAGGATTAAGTTCCTTCCATGGTCAGATGTAAGGGCTGAGCCATTATGTCATGGTGAGAAGATTTAGGTTCCTTCCATGTCAGATATGAGTGCTGAGCCATTCTAATATGACTGTAGGATTGGTTCCTATATGATCATATATAAGGGCTATTTCCATTCTTGGAATGGAGGTGCCCGGTCAGTTACCAGGAAAACTCAGTCTAGGACTGAGAGCCATTCTGATGTGATAGAGGGATGTGTTCCCACTTGATCAGATGTAAGGGCTAAGCCATTCTGTCATGGTTAAAGGATTAGGTTCCTCCCATGTCAGATGTGAGTGTTGTCCATTCTGACGAGTAGGTCAGATGTAAGGGAAACTGCCATTCTTTGGGAGAATGGAGGCACCTGGTTAGTTACCAGGAATCCTCAGTCTGGGACTGAGAGCCCTTTTGATGTGATATGTTTACACATGGTTGAATGTAAGTGCAGAGCTTTTCTGATAGGATGAGGTCAGATATAAGTGCTGAGACATTCTGGCGTGATGTGTTTACACATGGTTAGATGTGAGTGCTGTGCCTTTCTGACAAGATGGGGTCAAATGTAAGTGCAAATCCATTGCGATGTGATGTGCTTGCACATGATCGGATATAAGTGCTGAGCCATTTTGGCGCGATGTGTTTACACATGTTCAGATGTGAGTGCTGGGCCTTTCTGACAAGATGAGGTTAGATGTGAGTGCTTGGCATGCCTTTCTAACAAGATGAGGTCAGATGTAAGAGCTGGGCGGGCCATTTTGACTTAAGTGTCAGATATAAGTGCTGATGAAGACCTCCATGGAGGCTAGGACTACAACCAGCATGAAAAAGGGCTGGCTCTGTAGAACTTCCTATGACGAGAAGAATGAAGAGATATCACCATTTGATTGAGATAGCAGAAGCAGTAATGATGATGATGATTCAATGATGATCCATCTTTGATGATGATCTAGATCAAGTAATGATCCAGACTTGATGATGATCTAGCAGTGACGATCCAAATCAAGTGATGATCTAGACTTGATGATGATCTAGTAGTGACGATCTAGATCCAGATGAAGATGACCTGAAGATGAATATGACTTGAAGATGACAAGAACTCGATGATGATCCAGATGATACAGAGAAGAATACTTTTGCTAATAAACTGTGTCAAGAGAATACCTTCGTAGTTAAGAGGGAGTGTTGATGTAATTGTAACTTCATAATGTATTCACTTGTATATCTTATGTATTATACCCCGATGCTTATTCCGGGATGTGTTTGTAATGTAATTGAGTCATGTCATGCCCCGATGTTCCGATCGGGAGTTTCTATAATGTAACAATTCATGTAATGTCATTGTGGGTAACCCTCCTATTTTTCAAGGGTTAAAGTCCCCACAGCTATGGGGCCCTAGGGTTAATAGAATATCCTAGAGAAGTTGACCCTAGGTGAGTCATTATAAGTCAGGGCAATAGTCCCCACCATTGTGTTAAGGATAAACCTCCTTGTTGGTTGGAGGAGGCAAAGTCCCCACAAGTTGTGGGGCACTAGGGTTATTAGACACTCTTAGAGATGTCAGCTCTAGTAAGTAATTGTTAAGTGAGGCCGACATGTTGGAGTGGGTTTCAAGTGAACGAAAGAATATAAATAGAGAGCGAGCCTCTCTATTTATCACACACACACTCACTCATCGGGGCGCATGAGTGAGAAAGGAGAAGCTATCTCAAGTGTGAGAGAGAAACAAAATTTGTGGAGATCATCTTTATGTTTTTGGGTTTTACTGCTGCCATTGGTGCTCATTCTATCTCTGAGGAGGTTGCAGGGTTTTCTCCTTTATGGTTTCCCCGATGAAAATTCTTTGTGGCTCTTGTCTCTTGTGTTTTATTGTTGTGCATGTTATTCTCTCAGTTAAAGATCCTAAGATTATAATGCTAGCTTGAATGATAAAAATCTAACATAAAACCTGTCTGGGCCGATGCTCAAAGAGATCACAGTGTGCTGAGCGTCGAGAGAGTGGAACCCCTATCTACTAGGTTTTGTTGGTCAGGATCGCACCAACAAATGGTTCCATTTCCAGGACAAATGCACTGGCTTGGACCATATCTTGTCAATTCTATTACCTCTGCGAGTGCAGTTCAATTACAGGAGTTAGATGGTGTGGTGCTGCCAAAGCTTGTGAATGGAAGCCACTTGAATTCCTACCAAATGGGGGACGGATCGTGCAATGCTTGAATCACTATGCAGTAAAAAAAAAGAGGAGAGAGAGATGGGATAGATAGAAAATGGAAAGGTGCACCTGAAAGTAGAGGCCATGCAAGATTAGGGGGTAGTTGACTCGAAAATAAGTAGCTAATTGGCCAGGAAGAGGTTGTACACCAGGAAAAGGTTGTGCACCAGGATGGGGATGCGATAAAGGGATGGGGTTTCACCAAGAGAAAGGGGCTATGCTCGAGAATGAAAAAGGTTGCATGATGGGAGGTCGCCATGCAAGAGTAAGTGGCACACATTATATGGAAGAAACCGTGACGGTGACCAAACATCACATCAATAAGTAATAACGGTTGTCAAAGAGGTAAATGATGGCACGATTGATGTCACGTCTAATGATAGCATATCCGAAAGGTGGAGTGGTAGAATCGGTGGTGTGTTTGGCACATAATGAATGATTTAGTCATAATTATGCATCCGAGTGATTCATGATGCAATCTGAGATGAATATGGGGTTATAATCCAAGTGCCAGAAACCGAACGAGCACCATTAGGCAGTGCTGCACTGAGAAAAGTTGCAAGAGGGTTGGGATCAGTAGTTGAAGGGAGCTCCACTGCATAAGGTAGTGGCCATGTAAGGGGAAATGCAGGCTACCCTTGATAAGGGGCATACTATGACTGAGAATGTTGTCTCAGCAGAAATTGATGAAGAAGTTGCAAGTATACAGGTTAGGTTGCCTGAGACGAAAGTATTTGGAAAATTCATCCTTGGCTATATTTCTCCTAGTTGGCTTGAGATGCAGACTAAGATACCCACGAGGAATATGGATGGGGTCAGAGTTCTTGCCCCACTTGACTAAGTCTATAGGAATAGGGAACCGGTCCGACGTCAGGAAGTCTGGGTTGATCCTGAATGCAAGGAAGGACAAGGGTGTGGAAGTAGGGATGGCTTCGGAATTTGCAGCTGTAGACAATTCTCGGCCAGTAGGACGCCTCTCGATGAATGACGACAAATGCAGAATGATTTAATATCCATGGTTGATGGAGAATGATGGCACTGCAGGACATAGAGGTATGCCAAGGTCTGCCTTAGAGGAGGCAGTTGCAACCAAATGCACAAATTGTCAAGTTCAGAAAAGTCACCCACTATGGCCTATGAGAGGTTTTCTGACCTTCAGGGTGCTGAGTACACCATGACCAGCTGACGTGGCTCGAGGAAGAGCTACAAGACTGCGTTGGGGGCTTGATGGAAAGGGGTTGGAGGTAAGTGAGTTGCGCATACTCACGAGGTGTCGTACAAGGCAAAGATAGCGCAATAGGAAAAAAATGGTCCACTTTTTATATTTTCATGTCAATTTTGGTACTCATTGACCATTTCTTCAAAATATTGGTCCTTAGTGGTTAAGTTAGTTAGAAGTTGTTGCAGTGGCAACATTTTCCCAAAATTCCAAAAAATTTCGGGACCCTCCTTTGCTTATATTAGCTTGATTTGCTTCGTTGTTTTGGCTTAATAATTCTTCATAGAGGTTTTTCCTGATGCTTGAAACAATCCATTGCTTGTTTTTTATTTTTTATTACCTTAGAAAGTGTTTTCAAGTTTATGAATCAGAAGAATATTTGCTTGAAGCCCCGCCATTGCGGAAGGATAATCAACTTTGGCTTCGTTATTTTCTTCGATGCTTTTGGTTTAATCGGCTGATCTTTTGTTTTACGTCGGAACATGTTGCTACTTTGGTCTCCACCGTTGCGGATGGCAGATTGCCAAGTCTTCCGATCGTCGCTTTGACTTGCCGGACCCCACTTTGTTACTTTCGTCGATCCATAAGTTTACGTTTCCACCATTGCGGAAGAAAGAAACACTAACCTCTCCGATCTTTCATTGGTTTTCTCTTCCGATTCAAACCTTCCATAGTGGATTGTGATATCCTTTATACCTCTGCTGTTGCGGCTCCCGTTTCGCTATCGCTCCGATGTGCTTTTGGTTTGTTTCCCGGTTATCCCTATAGATAGATTAGTGGTTTGGTCACCCGACGTTACGGAAGGAATTATCTTGCATCCTCCGATCCAGAGTTGTCCGCCGTCTGATATTTTGTCCCCCGCCGCATGTGGTTGACTATATATAGGTATGGGGTCCGGTTTATTTATTATTCCATTACTATTTCCGTTTCGACTTGCCCACTATCGCTCTCATTGTGTTGTCATTCTCTCGAACTTGCAAGGACCCCATTGTCGGTACCTGCATCTAGGTGGCTCAACTGTTAAAGCTTGACCACCCTTCTTCCCGTCGTCCACACAGCGTTGCCAGGTAGGCTCCTCATTGCATTATCTCGTTCCGTTCGAAGCTGTTGGTTGATTTTTTTTCTATGGTTGGGGTTTTCCATGGCCTTTTTCCCTTGGCCCGTTAGTTACCCGCCTATTTATTGAGGATTTTTTGTAGTATTACTGTCCGCGCGGGGGGGGGGGGGGTTGACCTACCAGGTAGTTTTTGCCCCACAGCCATTTGATTGCGACCCTACATTTAGTAAATGGGGGTTTGGTGCAGACAGCCATTACCCTGTGTGATGATGCTTTGGTAGGGGCTGGTTTCATGGTTTTCCTATGGCGCTTGGTGGTTGCTTCCCCGTTTTTGTTTTCATGCCCCCCGAATCCTTCAGACCAGTCGCGTTTCGCTGCGCTGGTCCTCGCAAAATTGGTTCACCAAGCTGGTGGAGGGAGATATATCACTGCATACAGTTATTGACCATAGTTTGCACAGACGACATTTCTTCCTGAAAACGCACCGTGAGAACTTGCATAGTCTCCCCTGTCATTCCCACGCAGCACGATGATCATGGTGCCCGCAAATGGTCCGAGTTTCCTTCATTTTTATGTAGATTTTCTTCCCACTCGATGTTATTGATAGAATTGTTTTGGTAGCAGATAGCGTTGTTAGCTTGCCCATCTTTACTTCATTTAACTAATTGTTGTTATGGTAAACATAGATGAAGTGAAATGTTGGACATGTTGTCTCAATGTTTGCAACGTAGTCAGGAATGTCTTAATGTTTACAATTTCATATATGGCAAGAATATTTCGACCTCGAAATGTCAAAGAGACAAAAGAAGAAGGCCCCTGTGGTCGAAGAGGACCCTGAAGTAGAATTTGTCACCAAAACCAAGTACATCTATGAAGACACCAAGTGCATATCTGGTGTAGAACCTGAATACTAGTGGGGAGAGATATACAGGCTGATCACATGCCAAGAGGTGCCTGATATGGGCTTGGAAGAAGAAGGCATTTATGCCAACATAGAGAGATCTTCACTGATGAAGATTTCTACCAGACCAGAGCTCTTCCCATGATCTGAAGTGATTGGTTGGATTCTGCCCCGGAAAATGTAACCACGATGATCGTGGAGAATGTTGAAAAACAGGGCTATGCTGCCTATAGCCCTGGATATGTAGCCCTGGCCTACCACCTGCCAGAAGCACAAGTATTCTTGTCCGACGATTGGTTAAATAACCTCAGAATGGACCTTGTTAAGACCCTTAAAAGAATGCTATTGACTGGAAAGCATTTCAGAACCAGGGCTACAGGAGAGTATGACATAGTAAGCTTGAGGGCCTCGTACAGGTTCATAGCTTTAATGCTTAACAGGATTTTTGGAAGAGCTCATGGCTGGTTCTTCAAACTGGAGTGGATACCCATTATTTTTTATGTTGCAACCCAAGGGACCATTTTCAACTGGGCCAACATAGTATCAAATAGTCTTTCAGCCTGTATGGCCTCAGCCTTGGGAGGAGTGTCCCAAAAGAGGTCTGAATTTTATATAAGTTCCATACTCGTCGATTGTATATTGTGCAATCAACCTTTCCATGGACTAAGGTGCATCTGGGATAGGGAGAGGATGCCTATTTATGCTACATACAAGCCACTATGGGTGCATAAATACCATAGTCATTACCGTGAGGTCTGCGAACAGTTCATCATGCCATTGTATACGCTCATTTTCCTGAAGGAGTGTGATTGCATGTCAGAGGAGGCATTACAAGTGATCGAAAATTATGCAGATTACTATCTGACTGAGGATGGCCTCTACTTCAGAATGTTTGGAGGTTCAAGAGCACCCTCCCTACTGCCCAAATACGCCATGAACTACATCATTCATAAAGAGGCAGTCAAGTAAGTATTCCTGGATGGCATTGGAAGTTTTTTGTTTGAACATAAAAAGACTGCCTATCACCCTTTGCCTTTCAAGTTAGGGAGCTATAAGTTTAACAGAGTAAAGAAAGCAGATGAGTTTGTAGAAGAACTGGACAAGTTTCATTTTGGTGAGATGCCCTTTCGTAGAAATGACTCTCACAACAAAGTGGCAGAACACTGCAAAGAGCACAATGTCCACTTCGAATACACCCACCATTGGGATAGAGAAGAATCTTTCTTTCGAAATGCATTGAACATGACAGCCTTAAGGAGAAGGTTCAAGAAGAAGATAACCACAAAAGGTGGGAAGGGGCAAGATGAACAAGCCAAAGCTGATGAAGAATCAAGGAAATGAGATGAGGAAGCCCAAAGACTGGCACAAGAAGCTGCAAGGTGGTTACAGGGAGAAGAAGAAGAAAAAAGAAGAGCTACCCAAGAAGTAGCCCAAAAGGTAGAAGAAGATGCTAGGAATGAAGAAGAAGAAAAGAAAAGAAAGCTTAATGAGGAGCTACAGAAGCAAGAAGCAGAGAGGCCAGAGCTGACACAGAAAGAGATAGAATAGTCAGCCACTGACACAACTGGAGGACAGACCCAGGACATTGAAAACCCCGAGGTTCAGGACCCAGAAGTACTGACTGCTAGTACATCTGAACAGTATGCGGTCCCTACACTGAAGCTGGTCCCCTTTGAACAGAAGAAAGGGGAAGAAATACCTGATTTTAACATTGTTTTCTACGACAAGGAAAGAAAGAGGATAGTGAAGAGAACAAAGAGGAAGGTTGAAATAGGAGGTCTACCAAGGAAAATGATAACGGACACGCCCGTTGTATTTGGAACAGACCAAGATCCAAGATTCACCATTAGATCTGAAGCCGCACTGATTCAAGCTTCAGAAGATAATGTGGACAAAATTATGACAGACTTGGAGCAATCCAAGAGGTCCTCTGCTCGACTAAAGGACACATTGAGAAAGGAGAGAGAGGAAAGCAATAAACTGAAGAGGAAATATGAGGACATGAATAAGGAGATAAGATCTTCAAAGGATGAACTGCAACTCCTCCAAGTGGAGAGACAAGTTAGGGAAACTACACAAGAATGTCTGGAGAGAGTGCAGCAAGAATATCAAGAGCTAAGGACAGAGAAGGAGCAGCTGCTGAAAAAAATAGAAGACTTAGAGCTGCAAAAGACCACCTTGGAGACAAATGAGAAGCAAGCCCAAGAGCAAAAGGAAAGACTGCAAGAACAGGTCACTTCCCTGACAACAGCTTTACATGCAGCAAAAGAACAGCAGGTTGACCTCAAACCTTTCAAAGAACATGTGTTGGCACAAAAGGCCAAGATGTTTCACCTGCAAACTACCATGGAAGAAGAGAGATGCAAAGTTTTGCAAATAGATGGCAAATTAGAAGAAATTATGGAGACTTCCTCTTATTTTGTTAATAGATCTCAGGATGTCATGGAAGTCCTGACCGAAAGAATGGCTAGGTTGGAGAATAATGAGGAAACTCTTGCAGAGCTGCCCTCAAAGAATCAACATGCCCTGAAGCAGGATTACGAATTGTTAGAGTTTGTCATAGGTACAACAGAAGATTTCAAAAAAACTGTTAGGAAGACTAAAGGATCATGCGCAGAATTCTTCAGAAGGCTCCTAATTACCTACAACCGGTGCCAAGTGGAAGCTGAGCAGAGGCTAGAGGTTTTTCCAGACCACAATTCATTTGTGGAAATTTTGCATAAGAGGCATCAAGAGGAGGAAGCAAAAGTACAGCACCTTAAAGCCCTTGATGACCAGATCTTACGGAATGAAGTTGATCATTCCACCATCAGCATGCAGCTATTGGAGGATCAGCTTCATCTAAGTGCGGCCAGAATTGAGGCCATCAAGAACCAAGTTGTGAAGTTTGAAATAAACATTCAGTTTTTGGAGCTGTGCACGTTTGAAGGCATTGTATCTGAGGCTTTGGCGTGGAAGAAATTCTTAAGTGCTCAGGCCGAGCCCTCCTCGTGAATAATCATTCACTTTTGTATGTAACGATTTTGTAAACATTAGAGGAAAGGGAAATTTTGGGAGGCGAAGAGTTGGGAAGCCCAAAAGTCATTTTTGGGCAGCCCAGCAGTCTCATCTTTTTGTATAAATGTAGAAGACTTAGAGGAAGAAAGGGCTTTTTCCCAGTTAGACATGAAAAGCGATATTGTAAGAAGAACTACTTTTTTTTTGCAAAAAAGAATTATTGTTTGCCTGTTGGAGAAATATTGGTGGGAATTTCAAATGTTATGCTGTGGATTGTGGAAAGATGAACTATTTTTTTTTTCCAGCTTTTGTCCATAAACCGTGAGATCGTTCTAACTCTTTGAGCCTATGTTCTTGTTTGAATGTTTTCTGGTTCATTCTGTGGATTTACCACCATGAGTAATGTATGTTGTTCATAAACAATTGGCTATTTGAATGTCTAAATATCTCTAATCATTCATGTGTTGTAGGAAGGAACATCAGCTATCTGTAATTTCTCTTAATAATGCATGCACAATACACATTACTCATAAATAAGTTACAATTTTTCTCCCCGGGGATAGATAGATGGATAGATAGATAGATAGTTAGTTTTATTTTATTACTGCATATGTGATCAAGATGCTTGTGAGTTCTAAGACGAGAGGTAAGAACCTGTGCATCACGTTGTGACTACTCCTTGCATCCTTTATCACCCTGCATGGTTAATTAGGCATATGTGTATCATACTTAAGTCAAAAAATACAAAAAATACACGGTGGACCAGGTCGTAACCGGTAAAACCTTTTGTTTTTGTTACTTGACCTACGCTAGCCGGACCACAAACCGGACAGATTCCCCATACCAAACAGTCACGGGCTAGTTGGGAACATTGACTGGGGAGAATCCCTTGCTGTTGTTGCCTGCGAATTTCCAGGCCTCAATACAAGTCTGTTAGGAGTTCATTTTAAGTGGAACTTGAATGTAAAGGCGCAAGTCTATAAATAGAAGAATTATGCATGTATAGATATATGGATATAGATAGATAGAGATAGCGAAACAGAGAGAGGATATAGAAAAAAAGAGTGAGTACTGGATGTAATACTAGACACAGTGATACTAGATCGATGTCTGTTTTTATCTACAAATTGTTATGTGTGTTGATGTAATTGTAACTTTGGAATGTATTCACTTGTATTTCTTATGTATTGTAACCCAATGTTTATTCAGGGATGTATTGTAATGTACTTGATTCATGTCATGCCCCGATGTTCCTATCGGGAGTTTCTATAATGTAATCAAGTCATGTCAAGTCAAGGTGGGTAACCCTCCTATTTTCTAAGGGTTAAAGTCCCCACAATTTTGGGGCACTAAGGTTATTAGACTCTCCTAGAGAGTTCGGCCCTAGTAGGGTTTAGTCAAGTCAGGAATTAGTATAAATAGAGAGCTGGCCTCTCTATTTATCACACACTCATCCACACTCGGTTGTAGCACATAGCTAAGGAAGAGAAAGACGCTAGGGCAAGGAAGAAAGAAGTTACTACTGTCGGGAGATCATCTTACTGTTTTGGGGTTTTATTTTTGGTGCTGATTCTATCTTTGAAGAAGTTCCAGGGTTTTCTCCATTTATGGTTTCCCCGGGGAAAAACACTGTGTTCATTGTCTCTTGCGTTTGATTGTTGTGCTCTTTGTTATCTCAGTTAAAGATCCTAATGTTATGCTAGCTTAATGTTAAAAATCTAACATGGTATCAGAGCTAACCTGAGAAGAAGACACTATGCAGCTGTGGGAACTAGGGATTCCTATTTTGTGGATCTCTCTCCATAGTTTTTCAACAAAAGTAGGGTGGAATAACTCTCCTCCACAGGGTGCATCTTTCTATCGAAACATAATCCAATTCTAAGGTTTTTCAGTTTTGGACCCGACATTACTGCCAAAAATTAGGACTTTTCACAAAAGAGGAATTTTTCAGTGAGCCCAGGCCTGGATTGATCTCCTCCCCAAAATCAAAGTTAGGGATCAATTTCAAAGCATTTGGTTGGACATAACTCTGAAAAAGAAAAACCCTAATTTGCTCCTGAACCAGCACTGCAGGATTTCAGGTCCAAATCCAGATCTGACATCTTGACTTGGTAAGATCTAAATATTTTGTATTTCCATTTTACGTTCTCAGTTAAGATGTTTCATCATACCAAGCTTGATGAAAAGCTTTAGGGAGCTGATAACTTCTGATCCTGGAAGCATAGAATCTCCCTGGTGCTGGAAGAAAATGAGTTGGACTCCTATATCAATGAGGAGGTTCCAGTTCCAGAGGGAGATGAGGCAAAGTCCTTACATATTGGTTATGGAAAAGAGGATCATTGTTGATTCTATCAAGGATCACCTTATACCACAGGTGTCCTCCCTCAAGACACCTAAAGCTATGTTTGATTCCCTACCCAAACTATTTGAAAGGAAGAACATAAACTGGAAGATGACTGTGAGAAACCAACTGAAGAATGTGAAGATTCAGAATGCAGAAACCATCCAGTATTACTTCACAACAGTATCTCAGATCAAGGAACAACTGGAAGCAGTAAATGAAGAAGTGGAGAATGCTGAGATTGTAATGACCATCTTGAATGGTATCCCTAGGTCATGGGACTCTTTCATTCAAGGGATCTGTGCAAGAAAGAAGTTAGTCAAGTTCAGCAAACTCTGGGAAGAATGCTCATAAGAAGAAGCTTCAATAGCAGCTCGAGAAGAAAAGAATGGAAGTGAATATCAAGCTCTCACAGTTCAATCCAAGAAACCTAGAAGGGACCATCATCATCATCATTCTAAAGGTAAGCACTCCTCCCACAAGAAATCTCAACTCAAATGTTATACTTGTGATGAAATAGGGCACTTTGCAAGAGATTGTCCTAAAAGCAAAAGGAACTCTCATAAGAAGAAAAACAATAAGAGAAGACATCATGTTCATGCTGCAGAGGATGATGGACCTTCCAAAAAGAAGACCAAATATGAAAGTGAATATTCTTCAAGCGAGAAAGAATATGTTTTGATTTCCGCTCTCACGGGAAACATTACTCATGGAAGCAATGATTGGATCATAGACAGTGGGGCTTCCAAGCATATGACAGGATTCAAGGAATCCTTTGTGAGATTATCAGAACATGAGTCACCTCACAAGGTGAAGCTCAAAGATGACTACCAATATCCAACAAAAGATAGTGGGGAATCCTCCTATAAGCTAGACTCTGGAAAGTCTATGACAATGAAGGATGTATTGTTTGTACCAGGACTAAAGAAGAACCTTCTCTCCATATCTGCATTAGATGCAAAAGGAATGAGGGTTGCATTTATAGATGGTCAAGTAATCATGTGGCCAAAAGGAAAGACTATCGATGATGCAGTAGGGATTGGAGAACAAGTAGGGGGATTGTACAAATTAAAGGGCCATCCAGAACAAGCCTTGGTCCATGACACAGTAGAGCCAAATGAGCTTTAGCATAGAAGGCTTGCACATGTGCATTACAGAGCACTACCACTTGCAAGCAAATTTTTTGAAGGTCTTCTAGAAATTCAAGCAAAACATGATGGGGTCTGCAAAGGATGTGCGAAAGGAAAGAATACAAAGAAGACATTTCCAAGTAGCAAGATCAAGGCAAAAGGAATCTTGGAAATCATCCACTCTGATGTATGCGGTCCAATGTCATCAAGTTCTCTAAGCGGGTATGTATACTATGTTTCTTTTATTGACAACTTTTCTAGGAATACATGGACTTACTTCATGAAGAACAAAGATGAAGTATTCAGCAAGTTCAAGGAATTCAAAGCCTTGATCAAGAACCACATTGAAAAGAAGATCAAGAACTTTCGATTAGATAATGGCGAAGAATTCACATCAAATGAATTCAAAGAGTTATGCAAAGACTCAGGGATTAAGAGGGAGTTGTCCACTCCTTATAATCCACAATAGAATTGGATTACAGAACATAAGAATAGAACTATCATGGAAGCTGCAAGAGCTATGCTTCATAATCAAGATCTTCCTATGCATATTTGGGAAGAATTTGCCAGAACAATAGTGTATGTATAGAACCATACTCCACACAGAGCACTCGATAACAAGATTCCTGAAGAAGTCTTCTCCAGCAAGAAACCAGAAGTCAGCCATCTCAGAATATTCAACTTTCCTGTGTACATACACATTCCAAAAGAGAAGAGAACAAAATTAGATCCTTCAGAAAAGAAGGGTATATTTGTGGGATACTTTGAAAGCTTGAAAGCTTACAGAATGCATTTCCCAAGATTCAAGAAGATTTATATCAGCAAGGATGTGACATTTGATGAAGACACAACTTACAACAAATCTAGAAAGAGACCTGCTAAAGAACCTGAAGAAGTAGAAGTACCCAGAATTCATGATACAACCATGAACGAAGAAACTCAAGAAGAAGATCAAGAATTTGAAGAACCATAAAGACATGTAGATCCACCTCAAGAGAAGAATCCTCACAAGAGGAAACTTGCTTGGGTACAAGAAATTATCCAAGGTGCGGAAAGATATGGGGCTCCAGAAGAGAATCACAGAGAAAGGAAGAGGACCATATCCTACTCCGGGTATGTATCTTTGCTATGTGATTTCGTCGATAAAGAACATTCCAATTATGAAGAAGTGGCAGATCGAAAAGAATGGAAGGATGCTATGATTGAAGAGTATCAATCAATCATGAAAAAAGATATTTGGGATGTTGTCTCAAGACCAGAAGGGAAGTCAGCTGTAACTTCCAAATGGATCTACAAGATCAAGCATGCTGCAGACGGTAGCATAGAAAAATACAAGGCAAGATTCATGGCTCGTGGTTTCTCACAAAAAGAAGGAATAGACTATGAAGAAACCTTTGCACCTGTAGCCAGATACACTTCCATCATATCATTACTTGCTCTGGCTACAGTGATGAAATGGAAGATACACCAAATGGATGTCAAGACTGCTTTCTTGAATGGTGTAGTGGAAGAGGAAGTGTACGTAGAGCAGCCACTTGGTTTTGAGACACATGATAGGGAGTCTCATGTGTGTAGATTGAAGAAATCCTTGTACAGTTTGAAATAGGCACCCAGGACATGGTACGATAGAATTGACATCTTTCTATCCAGTTTGGGCTTTACCAAGAGTAAAGCAGATTCCAACCTTTACTACAAGGTTGAATATGGCAACCCAGTGATGGTCCTACTATATGTAGATGATATGTTCGTAACAGGTATGGATGGGTTGATTTCTAATACGAAGAGAAAGCTTGCTGCAGAGTTCAAAATGAAGGACTTGGGAATGATACACTATTTTTTAGGCATGGAGGTGTGGCAGAATGTGGATGGAATATCCCTCAGACAAGGGAAGTATGCAGTAGAGATCCTGAAGAGGTTTGGGATGATGGACTGCAAGGCTATGGCCACACCTATGACATCGAACCTAAAGCTATTTAGTGATGCTTCATCAGAAGCAGTTGATGCTACAATGCATCATCAGATGATTGGGTCCTTGATGTATCTGACGAACATGAGACCAGACATTTTCTTTGCTGTGAACACCTTGAGCCAGTTCTTAACAGATCTGAGACATGTTCACTTGATTGCTGCAAAGCATATTCTGATGTACCTGAGGGGTACAATTTATTATGGGCTCAAGTACGAGGTGAATCAGAAGATTAACCTAGAGGGTTGTGTTGATTCAGATTGGGCAAGCAGTGCCATCGATAGGAAGAGCACTTCAGGGTGTTGCTTCAGTATGGGATCAGGTGTGATATCTTGGTTTAGTAGGAAGCAATCCTATGTGGCAATAAGTACAGCTAAAGCAGAGTATGTCACAGCTTGTTCGGCTAGTTGTGAGGTAGTATGGCTAAGGAAGCTATTGTCTAATTTATTTGATCTCCAGTTGGATGCTACTTGTATATATTGTGATAACTAGAGTTGTGTGAAGTTGTCAAAGAATCTAGTGTTCCATGACAAGTCAAAGCATATCGAGATCAAGTATCACTATATCAGGGATATGGTGCAGAGGGAAGCAGTGAAGCTCCAATATGTTGCGACGGAGGAACAGATAGCTGATGTGTTGATGAATCCATTGGATAGGGTGAAGTTTGAGTACTTCAGGGAGAAGCTTGGTGTTCTCCAGATTAAGGTTTCCTCCAAGGGGAAATGATGAGACCCAAAGCCATTCTGACATGGTGAGAGGATTAAGTTCCTTCCATGGTCAAATGTAAGGGCTGAGCCATTCTATCATGGTGATAGGATTGGTTCCTTCCATGTCAGATATGAGTGTTGAGCCATTCTGATATAACTGTAGGATTGGGTCCTACATGATCAGATATAAGGGTTGTTTCCATTCTTGGAATGGAGGTGCCTGGTCAGTTACCAGGAATACTTGGTCTAGGACCGAGGGCCTTTCTAAAACGATTGTAAGATGTGGTCTTACATGATCAGATGTGAGCGCATGGTCATTCTGATGTGATTGAGGGATTGGTTCCCACTTGATTAGATATAAGGTCTGATGCCATTCTCTGGGAGAATGGAGGCACTTGGTCAGTTACCAGGTAGCTCAGTCTGGGACTGGGGGCCATTCTGATGTGACTGTAGGAATGGTTCCTACAAGATCATATGTGAGTGCATGCCATTCTGACAAGTAGGTCAAATATAAGTGCTGGTCCATTTTGACGAGTAGGTCAGATATAATGGCTAATGCCATTCTTTGGGAGAATGGAGGCACCTGGTCAATTACCAGGTAGCTTAGTCTAGGACTAGGGGCCATTATGATGTGACTGTAGGATTGGTTCCTACAAGATCATATGTGAGTGCATGCCATTCTGATGAGTAGGTTAGATATAAGTGTTGGGTCATTCTAACAAGTAGGTTAGATGTAAGGGATAGGCCATTTTGACATGAGAGAGGATGAGGTTCCTTCCATGGTCAGATGTAAGGGCTGGGCCATTCTGACATGGTGAGGGGATTAGGTTCCTCTCATGGTAAAATGTGAGTGCTGGGCATGCCTTTCTAAGGATTCAAGGTCATATTTAAGTGCTGGATGGGCCATTCTGACTTAGGGTCAGATATAAGCACTGAGGAAGACCTACATGGAGGCTAAGCCTACACCTAGCATGAAAAAGGGCTGGATTTGTAGAACTTCCTGTGATGAGAAGAATCATGAGATAGCACTTGTGGTACTGATCTAGATCGAGTGAGGATCTAGATATAGTGATGATTTAGTAGTGATGATCCATATCGAGTGATGATCCAAATCCATTGATGATGTCTAGTGATGATCTAGATCCAGTGATGATGTCCAGTGGTGATCTAGATTGAGTGATGATCTAGATCTAGTGATGATCTAGATCCTGTGATGATCCAGATCCGATAATGAAAGATGCCTTGAAGATGAAGAGGACTTGAAGATGAAGATGACTTGAAGATGAAGATGATGAGAGCTTGACGACAACCTATATGATACAGAGAAGAAGACTTGTGTTGTTAAATTGTGTCAAGAGAATACCTTCCTAGTTAATAGGGAGTGTTGATGTAATTGTAACTTCGGAATGTATTCACTTGTATTCCTTATGTATTGTAACCCGGTGTTTATTCCGGGATGTATTGTGTTGTACTTGAGTCATGTCATGCCTCGATGTTCCTACCAGGAGTTTCTATAATGTAATCAAGTCATGTCAAGTTAAGGTGGGTAACCCTCCTATTGTCTAAGGGTTAAAGTCCCCGCAGTTTTGAGGCACTAGGGTTATTAGACTCTCCTAGAGAGGTTGGCCCTAGTAGGGTTTAGTCAAGTCGGGAATTAGTATAAGTAGAGAGCTGGCCTCTCTATTTATTACACACTCATCCACGCTCAGTTGTAGCACATAGATGAGGAAGAGAAAGACACTGGGGAAAGGAAGAAAGAGGTTACTACTATCGGGAAATCATCTTACTATTTTGGGGTTTTAATTTTGGTGCTGATTCTATATCTGAGGAAGTTGCAGGGTTTTCTCCATTTATGGTTTCTCCAAGGAAAAACACTATGTTCATTGTCTCTTGTGTTTGATTGCTTTGCTTGTTGTTCTCTTAGTTAAAAATCCTAATGTTATACTATCTTAATGTTAAAAATCTAACAATGTGAACTTAATACGAAGTGATGTGGATTGATCTGAGCTTATGTTTCCTCTTTCCTTTTCTTGTTTTACACTGTTGCGATTCTAATTCTAAATGATGAATATATCTGCATATGAATGAATAATGTGATGCATTTTTCTTATGAATACTACCATCTTTTAGATCTGTTTTCTGCACTGGTATATCTCCTAAAATGGTGAATGAATAATTCAACATGATGAATGGTTTTTTTTCTAAGCAAGCAAGTAGATTAGATCTAAAATTTAAATTGATGAATGTCTGATGCCCCAACCCTCCTCCATAGTACAAAAACTTGGTTCCGACAACTCTCCCTTGAAAAAATTGGGTGAGACCTCATCCACTTTGCAGGCGTTAATGGACAGGGTAAAACTTGTCCAGGCCGATGCTTAGGGAGATTGCGGCATGCTGAGTCTCGACAGAATGGAACCCCTGTCGACTGGGTTTTGTTGGTCAGGATCGCACCAACATGTGTAAGGATGATATCATAGGGAAAAAACTAGGGGAGAACAATAATTTACAAGATGCAATCACCTTAGCATAACAAAAATTAGGTGGTCATGTGCCCCAGTAAGTCACCCCTAGAAGCCTAGGACACCAACCCATGGGATTAAAGCACTTCATGGTGGGGACATCCAAATACCAAAGGTGCAGTCAATTGTGCCACAAAGTCAATTTCTTCTAAGAGTGAAACCAAGGGCGTTGGCCATGACCAATATAGGAAGACAACAATCCCTAATCCAAATATCCATACAATATGACCAACTTTGGCCTTTACGATAGAAAATTTGGAACCCTCACTCTAGGTTAGGCCCTACCGGTGTGCTATAGCTACTCTAATGTGTAACAATGGATTAAACTATGGGGCATGTGCTCTTCTTGAGAGTGTATGAGAACCCATAGGATTTTCAGGGTACATGTAGGCATATGCACATGTATAGCATTAAAAACATCAAACGCATCGAAGGAAGACACTTTCATCCTAGATTGTTCAAAATTGAATGAAAATAATCCAAAAATGAAATAAAAACAAGTGAAATGCATGGGTAATAGTAAATGTTGAACTCAAATTAAAATAGACCTAGATATCCTATTCATGACAATAGAGAACGGTCAAGTGAAGTCATACCACCAATGTATCCATCTAAGCATATAATTCATGCCATATTTTCTCCCTCTGTCTTTAGAAATAATCCAAGACAATATCTCATTAAGGATAAGTTGTGGACATACCCGTATCTTTGTTAGAATGGAGATGGAATGATGAAGAAACTTGGGAATCTAGAAGCCTTGATATTCCTATCATGGAAAATGATTTCTTTCACAATCTATATATATCAATGCCTTCATCGGAATCAGGTAAACATTGTCCCCATCATATATTTGTGTTGATAATTTTCCCACATAGATTTGTCTATTTCATTGTGGACTTGGGAGACCATTTTCAAAGATGGGCCTTGGAAAACTTTCTGAGAACCTTTGAAATTCGGCTATAATTTGTCATTGTACCTATTAAATCATTATTTTGTACATGTAAACTTGTTTTTCATCTTTGTAATCATCATGTTAGTATCATCAATAATTTTTAACAACTTGAAATTGTTAACCACAAAATATGTAGTTTCAAATTTTAAGAAAAAATATAAGTAACAAATATCATAGCAAGGACAAGTGAATACTATACCTCTCTGCATACCTATCTTGGTTCCACTAAAATGCATCATTTAATACATGCCAATATTAGATAGAAAAGGCTACTCAACTTTTGTAATGCTTGGGAGACATCCTTGGTAATGATAATCACGGTAATGACAATCACGGTGCACCCTAGGAGAGGGTAAATTCATAAGCTCACTAAATGTATAGGAACTCCCTATATGACACCGAATAATTCTCTTGATCCTAGGTAAGAATGACCAAAATAATTTCCAATAAATATCATCGAGAATGGGACTTCCAAAATCTTCAACTCCTAAATGAACTAGTGGCATGAGGTGATTGTCTGTAATAGCAAAAGGATTCATATCCAGAGGTGCTTCATCACCAATTGTAATAAAAAATGGTTGATCCAATATTAATCATTTATGCAACCAGGGAGAAGAATATTCATATCTTTATCAATCAGGATTTGATAGATCATGTTTTCAATATCCTTCCTCTAGGTGATTAATACCTCTTGATATTGTTTCAAATATGCATAAGAATCTGACTTGGACTGATTTATACTAACTTCTTCCTCTTCTATGAAGGGAAGGAAACATTTATTGACTTTTCTTCAAAGTGTGTGTAGTTGGAGGGATAAAAAAATATTGTTGGGTCTTGAAGAACTATATATGAATGTCCCCATGAACTTCCAATAATCATCATCTTCAACAATATTATCACTTTCCTTCAAGAGAACTGATATATCATAAGAAACTATAATACGAGGGTAAGGGGAACTCTCCCTTTCTTATGTCCTTCAATTGTTTCAAGTAGGGATTCTTGGCCTTCATTTTTCCAAATCTAATCATCTTTATCTGTAGGAGTACCTTCTTCTTCACAAATGGGGCTTAGAATTTTATCGCGAAATCCCTATGACACCTCATCATCATTGAAAAAATATTAAAAAATAGTCACTTCATGATGTTTTGGTACCTCTTCAAGAACATCGAAATTCTCTTATTTCCTAAATAAGCTCTTCTCATGTTTGACATGGCACATCCATTTGTTATTTATTTCTCAACACTAGTAGCTACAAAATGTCTCTATCAATTTTGTAAAAGAAGATATTTTTCCTTTGACTAGGCTCCCAAACCAACCATGATCCTTTCCTTCCAATTGAAGGACAAATAAACTCATGTAGACATATTCTTCTTTTATACCGAATTCCAAAGCCATATCGGAAAATTGGAAACGAGGTATTCGACATCATCACCATAATCACTTAAATATTTCCAAAATGTCTATGGTAATTCGTTTGATGCCCTAGAAAGTTTGATAAATCAATAGGATCGAATAGATCAATCAGAATAGGAAATTATTGGACATCCTCCTTATTTGGAAAAGAAGTTTTGGCTTCCAAATTTCTTCATCCATAGTGGAACCCAAGTCATTGTAGAATGCCTCGATTAATTGTAAGAATGAAGATATCCCCTTAGGAGGGACATTTATATACCATTTTCCAACATATTGGTTATTCTCCAAATCAAGGGCTATTACAAATAAACTCATTATATCATTCCCATCCATGATATCCCATTCCATGAGATGTTCTTTGAATGCCAAAATATGTCATGTAAGCATGTTTTCACATGTCTTAAACTTTGGGATATTTAAAAAAAACAAGTTTATTAAAAACATTTGGATATCCTAGAATGTTTGTGAAATACAGCAGATCAAAAATCCCCATATCATCTTCTTTCTTTGAACTGTATTTCTCTAACTCGCTTTCTTTAGTGGAGTCGCCTAGATAAAACCTACAAGGTTAGCCTTTAACAAAATCTAATGAAATGACAAAACAAATATTCCCTATTGGCCTTGTTATAGAGTACCTCTCTAAATTTTCTTCATTTCCAGTCACCAGGAGAGACCTGTCAAGTTGGAGTAAACAAATCTTGTCAAAGTTCAAAACATGATTCTACCTGAGATGTCACAAATGAATCACTTGCTGATTGGAGTCGCCAAATAAGATGTATAGTGTTATTCCTTAAATACAATATATCTTGAAATATAAAATGAAGGAATCATCTCGATTTCTTATGGACGTCCTTATTTTCCATGGTGATACAAAGGATAAACCACCTCAATTTTCTTAAAGGTCTTTGGAAACGATACCAAAAAATGTTACCATTCAAACTAGAAGTCAGAGATTTGTATCATGATATATTGTGTATGTTAGTGAATGGTAAGCACGGGAGAGATCTAAACCCAATGTCACATCATCTTAGTCTCTCAACTACTTTGGGTGACTCCTAAACCAAAGGGAGAACCCTATCAGTATACTTGGCATCACCAACAAATAAATACCTTTCTACAACCTTTATGACAGATATCAATGCCTTTACATGGAGTCAAATAATGAGATAAGAACACTACTAGATCTACTGAGTATTTGATTCGACCTAATACTTATACAACACAACATATAACAAATATTTGCAACACAATCTCACATTTTCCAATCAATTTAATATAAGCCGGAGGACACCTTAGAAAAGTGTTCCCTCAGTGGGATAAGGATACGGAGGTCAAAGCGAGGTCACATATGACCTCAAATGAAAAACGTTATCTATGGATTTCAAGATATGATAATTTTATGTTTCCCAATGCAAATGCTCAAATCAGGATTCCATTCAATATTTGTGGATAAATACATTAGGGAAAAATTGATGGGTGGACCAGATTTAGCAAATTCCAAATATTTGTATATTTTTTAATTTATGTAATTTTTTAGGGTTTTTTATACATAATATGATAATGCCCTTCAAGATCTGTGGATAAACACTCTAGGGAAATTTTATAGGGAGGACCATAATTACAAACTCAGCGTTATTTTTCGAGTTATGAATTTTCTAATTTTTAGGGTTTCTGGAATTTTTCATATTTTTAGGTCTTTTTATGAATAAAATTGCAAAAATAAATATAGTAGAATAAAATCTATAAAAAAAAAAGTGTAAAAATGACAACAAAGGGGATATGATTATTGTCTCAATCCCTATAGCACTGAGAGATCATGGCTAGTGTCCCTCTCTTGAAATGCCCCTCTAGCACTTACAAGCTAGGGCATGATCTAGAAACCTCTAGGATTCGGTAGGTGAGCATAACTAAGGAAAATGGAGAATTCCAAGGCCCCATAAGTAGTAGAAAACCCTTATGAAAGATGTCTCCTTCACACAAAGTTGATAGATTATTGGTAACACTACAAATAAAAGAGCCTCTAGCGGAGGACATAACAAAGGATTTTAGTGTTACAAGATTGATTTTTTTTTTTAAACCTTCACTACAACCTTGACCAATGGTAGCGGATGTTTTAACGGAGGTCCTAATGGATAAATGTTATAACTAAAAAAACTTGGCGGCTGTATGTTTTACCATATGCTTTTTTATCAGTGTGTTTTGTTCAAAATAGGAGTATGAGTGCGTTTCATACCACAACACACCTATGTTATACAATGTATGGTATCTGCATAGGTGTATTGAAAGATAGAGAAAATTGGAAATAATAAAATTTCAACGTTGTTTCGGTGCTCCCATATCGATTATATACACTAGTGATTTTTTACATAACAAACACACAAATGTGATTAGTCACATCATATGCACCATACAAAATTTATTTTTTAGTTTTTTTCATTACACTCGATTGATATGACCACATGCTTCTAAACAAATGATTTGCACCAATGCATATAAACCAATTATATGCACCAGTGCAAAAAACAAATGAAAACACATCGATGACTCCATCTGGCTAGTGAGAATCTTTATTTTAAAATTCAATTGTGTGTTTAATTAACATAACCTCATTGGTGTGTATTAGTTAACCTCATTGGTGCGTATTAGTTTTTAGGGCGCATCGAGGCTCCTATATAGGGTAGACGCATCAGTGCTCCTAATTATGGTAAATGCACTTATGCATAATTGATTACCAAAAACATTGAATATAGTTCTTCGAACAATGGTTACTAACATTGCAACCAAATATATCAATCTTAATGATTGTGTTTGTGAGTTTTATTACCGTTCGGGGATATGCACCAAAGTGACATTAATTATCAAAAGCATCGCATATGATTCTTTGAACATCAGCTACTTATATATATATATATATATATATATATATATATGAAATTGAATTATCATATATGCAAACATCAATTGTAATATTTAATCATCCATACATTTAATTACCAATGTACCATTTCACATCTAACATTTGACAATAAAATTGAAGAATGCAATTGAATACAAATCTTTATTTTATAATACATCAATAACACTTCCTTTGTTATACAAAATAGGACAACATAGAGATAACAATATTCAAAATGTCAACATGCATGTAATTGTTACACTTGTTGGTAACCCGTTGTTTTCCAATTCAGACAGTATGTCTAGTACATTATTATACAAAATGATCGATTTTCACACACACTTATTTCAAAATATAAACCAGACTACAACAACTTACATTAACATAAAAATTAAATATGGATCATCATTCTTCATTGGAACTTCTATCAATGCTTGAGCCACTTGCATCACTTGGGTTATTTTACCGAAAGTTTTGTTGATTGGTTGTTTTCCTCTTCTTTAGCGTCCATCTGCAAACATAAAGATAAAGTGTATTGAGTGTATCTACATTGTCAAGAATAATGAGAAATAAAATAGATAGTATACATGAATGTAAATTGAAAAGCGACATACCTATAAAGTAATAACTAGGCATGAACGATAAACATTCTTTCAAAACCATGTCTCATGCATTCCATCAACAAGTCTTCTTTTGGCTCCACTCCATACTTTTTTCCCTAAATTTTGTATGCCCTGTCACAATTAATCATAGATTTAATATAAAGTATTTTCTTAATTATAAAATGAGAGAAGTAAAACAATATAGATACTTATAAAATCTACAATTAATTTTTGATAAGCCAACATATACTTACAACCCTTGCTTAACCCAATTTCAATCAATTCATTTGATGGTTCCTCTCTATATGTTAACATCTAATTGAATACATCCAAGGATTGGCAGTGAAAAAAAAAAAATCAAACATACAAATCATAACCACTATGAAATCTTAATTTCTTGTAAGGAAATCACAAATACTCACAAACTTTGCTACCAACCCTTTTCTTCCTTGTCATCTTGTCTTATGTGCTGTTTGGGTTCCATTTTGTTTTATTTTTTGCATTAACAAAGCAATTGAAAATGAATATTTAATGATTAATTAATTAATGAGATTTGCATAATCCTAAGAATAAATGATTTCATACATTTGAATCACATTTCTATCCAGATGGCTCCTCTTGCGATGCAATTTTGTTTATTTCTTTTACCATCACATTGTACACTTCTTTGGACACCCCTACTAGCACATATATCACCTCATTCATCCTTTGGGATTTTAATTATCTTCTTGGAAATGTAAATGACTGCATTAAACAATTTTTATGTTGATATGAAAACAAAAAAACATAGAAGAATTAAAATTATTAAAGGAATGATACTTTGTATTATTTATACATACATATTCTACATAAACATGTTTAGGAATATTACATTTTCAATTATTCCTTTTTGTTGTTGTATTTTTTTTTCTATTGCAAGTCTGACAAGTCTCATTGACCAATGCTCTTGGAATTCTTTTGTAGTTTACATATGATCTAATTTTTCGAATCATTTGACTGGTTTTGGTATTGTACATGAAACGTACTGATGTACGTTATTTACACTATATACCTCATAGTATTATAAAATTATTTTCCCCTTCTATTAACTTTTAACACCACTCCAGAGGACATAAGGACCAAATGATCATCATTTGCATCTTCCATAAAAAAAATCTTATGATGATATTGAATTTTGTTGTTTTGAGCCCCTACATAACATTCAACATATGTGTACTAGATTATTTGAAACATATTAGTGGATAATCATAACTACGTTATTACTCAAATTTAAACAAATAATTCATATTGACATTTTTTATATTCACCTTATTCATCCCTCTACAACCTTTCCATCAATGTTTTACACTCTTCTCGAAATAGATTGGTAATAATCTTATCAAGCTTCCTCATATTTTGGCTCTACATTTCACACTTTAACGAATTCATATTAGTGGAATTTATAAATATTTGAAATAAATTAATTTTGAATACAAAAATTAATTAGAACCACTTGTCTTCTTTGTAATCCCAGATGTGTTTCCATCACGTTGACTAAAGTTTTTGTCCATTGAAATCATACCATGGATTTTTATCAATAAAAATCCTAGACCATTAAACATAGAAGCTATCAATTTATTATCCAAATAAATTACAAACCTTCAAAATAGAAAACAAGTTTCAAATAGGTGTGTTTTATCAAATTAACGGCACCGGTGCATATATTCACATTGATGCACCAGTGTGTGTCTACACTTAGAAGAATAGGTGTGCTTCAAGAACATAGGCGCCTTGATGCATTATACGAACATAAGTCTATCGTGAACACCCAAAAAATATTTATTATTTTATGAAAATAAAAATGGGAAGTTCATGATGTCATTATCGATGTTATTTTTGTATAAAGACAACGATAATAGATAACTACAAATATTATAAATGAAAAAAAAAATTGTGTTGTATTGTTGGAGTCATTATTCAACCCACACACCTATTTGGTCAATTTTGTCCTAATTACCCACTATCCTAAGTTTATTGACTCAAATTGGCATTAGCATCAGCACACCCACGCCCTCCTTCAATCAAGGAGGCCAACTAAGCCTTCTCCTTCAATCAAGGAGGCTAACTAGGCTTCTTCCTTCAATCAGGGAGAAATTATGGGGTGATCTAAGTGTCATAAGTGCAAAAATTAGCTAACTAAACGTTGTTTCACCTAACAATCAGTTAAGCTGAGTTGGAAAAGAGCATTCCTCATCAATTTGGCTATTTTGGGCTGATTTGGGTTAACTGGAGTGATTTAAGGCGCCTCCAACAACTTCTGGTGACTAGTATTAGTTCACTTCACTTCATCGAAGCTTACTTGAGTTTAAATGGTTTATAACTTTATTGCTTTTAAAATCAATTTAAAACTTTAGGGTTTGAAATTAATTCAAAAATCAACCTTTCAACCTTTGAAAACCTAAAATTAAGCTAAAAGATCACCTTTCACTAAAACTTAATTATAGCTAAAATTAAAATTCATTAATAAAAACAAATGTAATAACTTTAAGTTTTTAAGTTTAATATTAGGTTTCAAATTTGTTATTAATATTAATAAATTTAAGAACTTTAAGTTTTAAAATATTGTTATTAGGAATAATAAAATTCAAACTTTAGGGTTTTAAAGGGTTTTTAAAAATCTTAGGGCATTAAGTGGTTTTTAAAAATCATTTAAAAACTGGAAGGTTAAAAATAATTAATACCTTAAGAAAAATTTCTAATATTTTCATAATTGAGCCATTGTAAAAATTTTAATAATATAAACATTTCCTTTTTCCGGAAAATAGGTTTGGAGATTAATTTTTCCGCACATTTTGAAATTAAAAAAAATTAAAAAAAATTCTTTTTTGACCTAGCAAACCCTAGTCTCCGCGGCCGCCCTTAGACTTTTTACCCAGCTCTAGTATTTAACCTTGGTTTTCATTCTCTCCATATTCGACTTGTCCTGATGATGGATCCTGATATGGATTCGAAACGTCGACTTTGTCATTTCGATACTGTGGTTTCTCCGATTACATCACCAATAACCTATCACCACAGAAATTTAGCAACAGAAAATTGTATTTTGTTTTGATGAAATGTTTGAATTTCATATAGCAAACCTAAAGAATTGACAGCTACTGAAATGGTGACGGATTTGTTGACAAAATCACTACTTTGAAATTATTATTTTGAGTGGATTTGCATTGAAAATCAAGGGGTGAGTGTTAATAATTTGTATACCCTTTTATCATAACCTAATCTTGAAATATTATCCAAATATTTATCATTTGATTTTATTATGTGATTTTGTTATCATAAATATTGCTAAGGTTTTGGAAGGGTGATTATTGTATTTTTGGCACCTTATCAAAGTTCATTCGAATTATATTTCCAAGGCTTTTTGTTCAATCTAAGAATTACGCATAACACAACCTTATTATTTGATCTTGATTTTTATGATGGGCTTCATGTGTCATCATTATTATTGCATGTAAAGGTCGAGGTTGATATGTTATTGCTCTTGGTTCTTTGTGTATGAAGGTCCTCTCCAAATTATTTTTACATATTCATGATGGTCACATTTTATAAGCTGGTTTAAATTACTTACGTGAAACTATTCCTTATAATTCGAAGTAATTTTTGTTTTTATTAATTATTTATATTTCCAAAAATTAATTTATTCAAGGAATATATATTCACAATATATGGGGCCAAAGTGTATACATTTTTACGAAAATAAAATTCAAACTCTTGATTTTGTTTTACTTTCCGGACAACCTCACAATTATCATAATGTAATAATGATTTTATATAAATAAAAATTATGCATTTTGGTTATTGGTTTAAAGGGGATGGTTGATGCTGAAATGATTTTGTAATAATTTTTTTTCTTTTCTATGTACAGGTAGTACAAGAAGCCAGCTCAACGATCTCATTGAAATCAGGATGCCATAGATTACAATCAACCAACGCATTAATGGAGATCGCTATTGAATCTTGAGCGAAATCAGAAATTTGATTTAAAAGATTTTCAAGCTGATACAGGATACCGAATTGTTTGGCATCATTCTATTAATTTGCAGCTTTTGCTGGGAACGTGATATTCCCACGGATTGGGGAGAGTATTCGGATCATACCGATTATCTTAACAAACAGCGTGTTGATATAAATGAGGGAGTTTCCATTGCTAAAGGGGAGCTGGGGGCAGCGCTGTACAAGAAGATTTCTCTTTCAACAGTTCGTGAGTAGACTGGGGGCTGCCCAAGCACATAAGATTTTTCTTTTTGAAAGCTTTGAAGATGTTGTTACCATAGAGGCTGTGCTGAACAGAATTTGAAATTTCTTTTAATGTTCTGTAAACACTACTGCCAGGAGGTCCAAGAATTGAAGAACGCGTTGCACTGAGGCTGTTGGATGGAGGAATGTTTTTCTTCATACTTATGTTCTCTTTCTGCAAATGATTTTGAAGAGGGAGGCTAGTAGATTGAGTACGTGTAGGAGCAGATTTTCCAAGGAGATCCAGGTTTCAGGATTAAGATTGTTAGAAGTTTTCTGTAAATTATACACTTTCCCATTTCTGGAGAATTTTTGTGGAATTGAAATATCAAATGTTTTTGAGTTTTCTGTTTTAAAAAATCTTCATTACATGTGGTAACTGTGTATTTATTTTTTACCAATAATATGAACTTTGAATATTTTCAAGTTTCTATTATTTATATTTAAATACAACTCTTCTTTCAATTTTTTGTTGTTTCCAGCGTTGTTTTGATTATTATTTTTTTTAATTATAATGATTTATAATTAAAAATTATATTATCTTTTACATAAGAAAGGAATTACTTTACTTCTTTATGTTAATGATAGTTAATCAAGAATGCTGGAAATCTTTTATTCACTTTTCCTGGAAATGTTTTTATTACTTTTTCTGGAAAGGTTTTATTTACTTTCTCTTCTTTGAATGTTCACAATAACGAAATAGTTATAAGAAGAATGTACTCTTGAATTATTTCGTGGGTTACATTCTTTATTTCTATTTAATTAAAGTACATGAAAGGAAGTAAAGGTTCTTTTTAAATCAATAAATCTTTTAGGTTAGATATACTTTTAATAGTTTATTTAGTTTTATCTTCTTGGATTGATTAAAGTATTAATGGATGTTTCCATTATACTTTAATTCAATTATATTTACTTTATTTTCAGCTTTTCATTTTATTGGAAAATTAAAAAGATTATTCACAAAAATAGCAATTAGGTTTTCTATTCTTTTCAATATTGTAAAAGGTTATTACATATCTGTATATATAAATATATAGATTAGATTTTTATAATATTTTCTTTATTTTAGATTAGTTGTTGGTTTTCCTATACATTTGATTTAGTTTTATCTTTTAGGTTTCTTTTAGAGTAATTCTTTGGCTAACGGAGCCATAAAACCCGTCGGGAACAACCATCCCAAACAGCTTGGAACCTGCTTTAAGGATCCCGGTCTGGGTTGTCTCCCCTTGTTGCGAGCAAGTCACATTTGCCTGTCAACAAGTCTATATGTATTTTGATGGATTCCCAATTTTTTTTCCAGAGATCTATAGAGGAATGAACTCATATTGCGTTCACTCTATTCAAGTCTGCGGATGAATTCTCCAACTTCCCAACAACAGAGAAATTGATATTGTCAGTTATCAGTTCGATGATAAATGAAGAAAGATCTCAGAGGAGATTGAACAGCGGAGAAAGACCATGACGGAAATCGACGACCGCAATTTGTTCCGCATCTGGGAACATATCAATGGTTAAGAATCAACCCGCAGGAATCAACAGTGCAGAAAGACTGAGTTTGCGGAATCAAGAAATATGGAAATTGCGATCCCGCATCCCGCATCTTGCATGCAGAATAGACTATTGTGGAAAGGAAAGTTGCGGAAATATAGATCCGCGAAGCCCCATCCCGCATCCCACAAGTTGCAAAAAGGAGAGTTGTGGAAGAAAATATGCAGGGAGAAAAATTTACATTTGGACGTTTCCACATCCCACATCCCGCATCCCAGAAGTTGTGGAAAGAAGAGTTGTGAAAGGTAATCTGTCAGGAACATAATTTGCATTTGGATGTTTTATGCATCCCACAAGTTGTGGAAAGGAAGTTTCTGGTATGAAATTCAACCTTTTTAACTGAAGTCTTAGACAGATTTGATCATGCAGGCCATCACCAATCCAGGAAATCTAAGCCCCATAACATAATATAGAATGCATTGAACTTAAAAACATACACAGATGTGTAAAACATGCAATATATAGTGGAAGCAAATACATCCATCAAGCATTCAACATGTTCATCACAATTCATTAAACAAAATACAGTTGTAGAGATTACACACAAGAAATACTTATCTTGAAAGAAGTTTGTTCCGCAACCAGCTACGTCGCTACGGCATTCCACCCATCCATAGGCCAGTGCACTCATCATTCTCTCAAGATCACTTCCACCCCCGAGTTGGGAATGATTTCCACGAGGAATAAGGGAACACTAGTAGACTCACACATAGCCAAGGATATAACAAAAACTCAACCAATCCAACACATTTGGGTTTATCAGGCTGCAAGCAAACAAGCCAATATACTACTGGGTTTATCAGACTATAATCAGTCAATCCAACACGCACATTAAGGACCAGCCAAGACAACTAACAGATGGGTTTATCATGCTGTAAAGGGGTTGTAAAGGCTGACTTCTAAGCTAGTGATCTCAACCACAAACCTATGGACACCTACACCAGATCTAGCCTAACTTCTAAAACATCTACACACCCAACACAAGGAAGCATCTCATTCTTTGCTACATAGTCCCTCAAGCTATTCCTCCCATTCCATTGTTGTTCAGGGTGTGCAAAGAAGAAAACCAACCCCCTAGATCTGTCTGTGAGGTTCCTTATCACACTAGTTTTATCAAGATAGTTCAGACCACATTCCCCACTCCCAAACCAGTTAAGACCAAGGAAAAATATGCACACATAGAAAACCACAATGTCAACACAGCAAAACAAGCTTCAACTCACTCTATGACAGAGGAGACCATTGCACAACAACACTAAGGAAACCGCAAATGACCACTCTTTCTCATAAAATTGAGTGATCTCCACTGCTCATTCGTTCAGCAAAAAAAGGAGACCACCAAACCTTTGTGTGGCTGAGGATGGTAACAACAGACGAACAACCCAGAACAAACATGGTTCTATAAATAGGACGAACGCACAACATGCATGAATGGAATGGAATAGAGAATGATCTAAATGGACCATAACGTTTCAGTGAGAGCCAGATGATGGACTGGGAATGCACACTGAAGAATAGAAAAACTGAAAATGTGAAGGATAAAAACTCAGGACGGTTCAGCTACCTGAGAGCTCCATGTGAATGAAGGATGGATGATAAAAAATGTCCATCCACTCCCCAAAATGTGAGGGAAGATGAAAACATGAATGCATGGGGGAACGAACATACATTTTTGGGTGTTTTCTTTTGACACAAGGATTTTCTCCAATGGCTCAAGGTTAAACATCCCCCCCCCTTATCCTTAGGAAAACCATGCCCCCATCTCATTATTTGTTGCATTGACATAGCTTGTTGTGGATTTTTAATTAAATTTCATATCTATATTATGTCCAAAATTATAAGGTGTGGGATAGCACAAAATACCATCGGCATCGATTTTAATCACCGAAACATAAAATGCTAAATCAGTGGTGGTGATTATTTACAATCTTTCATCATATATATTGAATGCAAATGGGTTCAAAACCAGGGTGTTACATTCCCTTCCCCCTTCAACAGGAATTCCCTCAATGCTTTACAAACTTGAAAAAAAATGGATGTGCCAATCACATGGAATCCTCTAGCTCCCATGTATCCTCTTCAAGACTATAGTGCTCCCATTTCACCTTTACCTTCTCTATGTCCTGGTTCCAGAGCATTGTGACCTTCCTAGGGAGGATGTGCATTGACTCGATTTGGAATTCTCCCTCGGGTTCCACCTGAATCACATCCCAATTTTTCACATGGTTAGGATCATGTACATATCTCTTAAGCAAGGAAACGTGAAAAACATTATGAGCCCTAGTGCTAGCAGGAAATGCAAGTCTATATGCAGCTGGACCTATTCTTTCAAGCACTTCAAACGTCCCATAGTATCTAGGTGACAGCTTGGCACAATTTCCAAGCTTCAAGGAACTCTAAGTTTTTGCTCACTCCGAGGTAAACATGATCCTAACACTGAACTATCTATTCACCCTATGCTTATCTGCATAGATTTTATGTCTATCCTGGGTTGATTTCAGATTCTACCTGATCTTTACAACCTCTTGCTCCATCTCCTTGAGAAATTTTGGATCAAGCAAAACCATGCTCACTAGATTATCCCAATTCACTAGTGTCCTACACCTCCTGCCATACAATGCTTCATATGGAATCATCCCCAAGGATGCTTGCTGTCCATTGTTATAAGGAAAATCTACCAAGTGTAAATAATCTTCCCACATGGTTGGTTTGTCCATCACATACATGCAAAGCATGTCTTCAAGCACCTGTTTAACTCTCTCTATCTACCCATCAGTATGAGGATGATAGGCAATGCTGAAATTCAACTTTGTACCGAAATCTGCAAACAATCCCTTCCAAAAATTGGAAGTGAACTTGACATGTCTGTCAGAGACTATTTCCTTAGGAAATCCATGCAATATGAAAATCTCCTTCATGAATATATTTGCAATATCATCAGTCTTATGCATAGACTTAACTAGTATAAAATGTGTTTCCTTTGTCTACTTGTCGACCACAACCATCATGGAATCATGTTATCTCCAAGCCATTGGCAATCTTGTAATAAAATCCATGGAAATAACTTCCCATTTCCATTCTGGAACTAGAAAAGGCTGCAACAAACCTACTGGGCGTTGGTGATAAACCTTCACCTACTGACATATCATGTATTTTGAAATATATTCAGCCATGTACTTTTTCATTCCTGGCCAAAAGTACTGCTTTCTAGCTATAGCGATTGTCTTCTGATATCCTGGGTGACTAGAATATGGAGCTTGATGGATCTCATCCATAATGGCCCTCCTCAAATATGCTACATTTGGAATATAAATTCTATTCTTATAAATAAGGAGTCCATCTTCTTCTAATTTATATCCCTCATACTTCTTTTCAAGGATTTGCTGCTACAACTTGTCCTTGACCTGTGCATATAATTCATCTTTAGCAACATGATTAACAATCTGATGCCTCAACTCTAATTAGAAAATACTAATGGATGCCACATGCATTTCTTGCACCTTCCTGCTGAGTGCATCAACTACCTTATTTTCTTTTCCCTTTATGTGCTTGATTTCAAAATCAAACTCATATAAAAACTCTAGCCATCTAGCTTTTCTAGCATTTAGAGTAGGTTGATCAAACAAATACTTCAGATAACAATAGTCTGTCCTTAGCTCAAATCTTCTGCCCATCAAGTAATTCCTCCACATCTTGAGAGCATGTACTATGGCTGCAAGTTCCATATCATGAGTGGCATAGTTCTTCTCATGCTCCTTCAACTTTATTGACTCATACCATATTACGTGGTTGTCTTGCATAAGAACTCCTCCAAGTCCTTGACCACATGCATCAGTACACACCACAAAATATTTCTTTGGGTCTGCAAATTTCAAGACTGTTGCACTTGTGAGAAGATTCTCCAACTGCTGGAAGCTTTCTTCACACCTCGATGTCCATTCAAACTTTATCCCCTTCCTTTGCAAAGAAGTGATGGAATGTGCAACCTTGGAGAATCCTTCAATGTAGTATCCTGCAAGTCCCATAAAAGATCTTACATCTGTCACATTTATTGGAGTAGGCCAATTCATAATGGCTTCAATATTGTTAGGGTCCACAGCTATACCCTCTTTTGAGATAATGTGACCCAAATACTAAATTTTGTCTTTATAGAAGTCACACTTTCTCAACTTTGCATACGACCGATGCTCCCTGATCAATTGTAATTTCAATCTCAGATGCTCTTCATGCTCTTCCTCATTCTTAGAATAAATAATAATTTCATCAAGGAAAACAGGAACAAACTTGTCCAAATACCTGTTGAAGACACTATTCATAAGGCACATAAATGTAGCTGGCGCATTTGTGAGACCAAATGGTACCACTACAAACTCATAATGTCCATACCTTGTTCTGAAGGTTGTCTTATGAATGTCTTCATCCTTGATTCTCACCTGATGGTAATCAGACCTCAAGTCAATCTTGGAAAATAACTTTGCTCCTCTCATTTGATCAAAGATGTTGTCAATCCTAGGAAAAGGATATTTGTTCTTCACAATGACTTTGTTCAGTTGTCTATAATCAATACACAATTTGAGTGTACCATCTTTATTCTTCACAAATAGAACTGGTGCTCCCCAAGGAGACACGCTCGGTATGATATACTTCTTCTCCAATAAATCTTGTAATTGTATCTTCAGCTCTAGCATTTCCAGCGTACTCATTCTGTTGGGTTCCTTGGATACTGGTTCCACTCCTGGTATAATCTCAATTGTGAAATCAATGTCTCTCTTTGGAGGAATCCATGGAATCCCATCAAGAAAAACATCCCTGAATTCCTACAGCACATGAAAGTCATACAACCTAGGAGTTTCATTCCCTATTTCCTCCACAATATGAGCTGCATACAACTGGAAACCTTTCCTATAAAAATTCTTCAACTGCATTGCTGAAATATACCTCACATAAATCACTTTTAGAATGCCTCTTACAACTATTGGGTTCCCTTCTTCATCCATGCATTCAAAATTCTTATTATAGCAGTCGAGCTTTACTTTGTGAGCTTCTAACCAATCCATTCCAATGAGGACATCATAGGAACCAAGTGGTAGAACATTCAGATCTACACAAGTGACCAATCCATTCATCACCAATGGGAATTTCTCTACCACTTCACTAACCTTTCTCTTAGTTCCATTGGCTAGCTGAACTAACCATGATTTGCTATGCTTTACTTTCTTAAAACCAAAAATCTCCACTACTCTAGGAGAAATGTAACTGTGAGTAGAACCAGGGTCAATCAAAATAGAAACAAATTGCTCAACAATCTTACCGGTAAATTCAACCATAGTTGACTAGTGGTCTTCCTGGTGGTACTCTGTCGCTGCATAAATCCTAGTGACAGCTCTTTCCACTTGACCCATTGTTTCTGCTTCTTGAACATTATAAGTTGGCCTTGCATTCCCATCCTTAAGTGGACAAACCTGCCCAGATGGGGTCCTCCACATTTCCAACATTAGAGAGTTCTCTGTTCTGCTGTGGATCTCTTGGCTTCTCTCCCATCACTTTGGTTGGCTGCTTCTTATCTTATGCTAGTTGCTTCTACTGATTCCTGAAGTTAGAAGGTTTGAAACCTTTATTCCTTTGGTCATAATTCACTTTCTTCTTATCCTTCCATGTCTTATGATAATCAGGTTTTCCTTTTCTTTTCTCATAGCAATACTTAGCTTTCCTTATTGCTTCTTCGAGAGTTCTAGGTTCATAAACCTCAATTCTGTCTTTGTAAGTCTGAATAAATCCACTCAAGAAACGTTGGATTTTTACTTTTTCATCTTTAATGTACCCAACATACCTCAACAGCTCCAAGAACTTGTTTGCATACTCTTCCATGGTCCGCTATCCTCATTTTAGCTCACGGAATTGTTTGATATTATCATCATAGTACCTGTCAGAGAGGTACTTCTGCTTGAAATACTTCTGGAACTGTTTCCACACAATCTTTCTTTCATTAATCTTTTTCACTTTCTTGAAGTGCTCCCACCATATGGATGCTCTTCTAGTCAAATTGAAGATGGCTACTATAGTCTTCATATTTCCAGAGTATTCTTGGACTTGTAAATATTTCCTCATCCCAAGAATCCAAGCTTCAACTTCTTGACCATTCTTTATCTCACCATTGAAGGTAGGAGGCATTTCCTTCTTAAATTCATCACGTGAATGGTTCTAGTAGTGCCTCTTTCTCTTATTCTTGTTAGAAGACTAAATTGAACCACCATTGTATCCTTCAGAGTTAGATGATCCACTAGGAGATCTCTTTCTTCTTCTAGCAATGCTCTTACTTCCTTATGGTCTTACTGTCTGATCCCCAAAGTTCTCCCACCTCTGAATGTCTATAAAAATTTACAGCATGGCTGCATTCAGCTGATTATTCTCCTCCAGACCCTTAACTAATATTTCATTATTTTCCCTGTAACTTTGCATATCCACCCTTATGCTTCTCATGGTGGCTGAAAAATCTGTGGGAGTATCTTGAAACCTCCTCCCATTAGAATCTGTCTCGACATTTCCAATTTGGAAAGTTTCCCCCATGGAATCTTCCTCGCATTCATTAGGGTTCTGTGCATCATCACAAATGTCGGTTCTCATGGCTCAGCCAAACCAACTTTACCAAACTGCACTATCTGGAATGTTTCCCTTTGAAGGTGACTATAATTCTGCAAAATGTGTTAATAAACAAAATTGTTAGATAATTTTAGAATCAACCACTTACCCACTTCCCATGGCAGTTTTCTTTGTTATGCAGCTAACAATATGTTGAAACCATTTACCAAAAACTCTATTAACTGTTCAACTTGCCCATCAAGGCCCAATGTTGCAACCCGAAGCTCTGATACCACACTATCATGTCCCCTCCCATCCACTAGAGAGAAAACATGACCATTTCTACTACCTAATCAATGTCAAAGAATCCATCTCGAAGTTCATTGAAGTCTGTATGTATTTGATGGATTCCTGATTTTCTTTTCTAGAGATCTATAGAGGCATGAAATCATCTTTTTTTCACTCTATTGAAGTCTGTGGATAAATTCTCCAACTTCCCAACAAGAGAGAAATTGATCCTGTCAGTGATCAATTTGACGATCAACAAAGAAAGATCTCAAAGGAGATCAAATAGCGGAGAAAGACCGTGACGAAAATCGACGGTCACAATCTGTTCCGCATCTAGGAATAGATCAATGATTGAGAAACCTACAGGAATAAATGGTGTGGAAAGCCTGAGTTTGCAAAATCAGGAAATTTGGAAATTGCGATCCCACATCCCACATGCGGAATAGACTATTGTGGAAAGGAAAGTTGTGGAAATAGAATCCACGAAGCCGCATCCCGCAAGTTGTGAAAAGGAGAGTTGTGAAAGAAAATATGCGGGGAATATAATTTAAATTTGGATGTTTCTGCATCCTGCATCCCGCATCCCACAAGTTGTGAAAAGAAAGGTTGTGGAAGGAAATCTACAGGGAATAGAATTTACATTTGGACGTTTCCGCATCCCACAAGTTGCATAAATGAAGTTTCTGGTAGGAAATTCAACCTTTTTAACTGAATTCTTGGACAGATTTGATCATTCAATCCATCACCAATCTGGGAAATCTAACCCCCATAACGTAATATAGAATGCATTGAACTTAAAAACATACATAGATGTGTAAAACATGCAATATATAACAGATGCAAATACATTCATCAAGCATTCAACATGTTCATCACAATTCATTAAACAAAATATAGTTGCAAATATTACACACAATAAATACTTATCTTGAAAGAAGTTTGTTCTGCAACCAACTACGTCGTTGCAACGTTCCACCCAGCCATAGGCTAGTGCACTCATTAATATCTCAATAGCACTTCCACCCTCGATTTGGGCATGATTTCCACAAGAAATAAGGGAACACTAGCAAACTCACACATAGCCAAGGATACAACAAAAACTTATTCAAACCAACACAACTGGGTTTTTTAGGCTACAAGCAAACAAGCCAATATACTGCTAGGTTTATCAGACGACAGTCAGTTAAGCCAACCCTCAAATTAAGGACCAGCCAAGCCAACTAATATATGGGTTTATCACACTACAAAGACACTGGAAGGGCTGACTTCTAAGCTAGTGAGTTCAACAACAGAGCTATGGACACCTGCACTAGATCTAGCCTGACTTCTAAAACATCTACACACCCAACACAAGGAAGCATCTTGTTCTCTGCTACACAGTCCCTCAAGCTATGCCTTCTATTCCAATGTTGTTCAGGGTGTGCAAAGAAAAAAACCAACCCTCTAGATCTATCTTTGACATTCCTTATCACACTAGTTTTATCAAGCTAGTTCAAACCATATTCCCCACCCCCAAACCAATTCAAACCAAGGAAAAATATGCACACACAGCAAACCAAAATGTCAACACAGCAAAACAGGCTTCCACTCACTCTTTTACAAAGGAGACCATTGCACAACAACACTGAGGAAACCATAGATGACCACTCTTTCTCATAAAATTGAGTGATCTGCACTGCTCATTCGTTCAACAAACAAAGGAGACCACTGAACCTTGCGCGACTGAGGATGGTAATAATAGGAGAACAACCCAGAATAAACATAGCTCTACAAACAAGATGAACACACAATGCACATGAATATAATGGAATAGAGAATGATCAGAATGGACCACAACGTTTCGGTGAGAGCCAGATGATGGAATGGGCATGCACAATGATGAATAAACAAAAACTGAAAACGTGAAAGATAAAACCTCAGGATGGTTCAGCTTCCTGAGATATCCACGTGATGGATGATAAAAAATGTCTAGTCGCTCCCTAAAATGTGAGGGAAGATGAAAATGTTAATGCATGAGGGGATGGACATACGTTTTTGGGTGTTTTCTTTTGACACAAGGATTTTCCATAATGGCTCAAGGTTAAACAAATCCCCCCTGCCTTATCCTTAGGAAAATCATGCCCCCATCTCATTATTTGTTGCATTGACATAGCTGGTTGTGGGTTTTTAATTAAATTTCATATCTATATGATGTCCAAAATTATAAGGTTTCGGCTAGCAAAAAATACCATCGACATCGATTTTAATCACCAAAACATAAAACGCTAAATCAATGGTGGGGATTTTTCCTTTAGCTCCACACCATGATAATTTACAATATTTCGTCATATATATTTAATGCAAATGGAGTCAAAACTAGGGTGTTACAATAGTTGATCAAGCTTGCTTGATCAATTAAGCTGGGTGTGATGAAAACCTAAAAGGTGCAAGTTGTTCGACCTTACGGTTCCCTTTTGTGTTTTTGTAGGTTGCTTGAAAGTCTCTCACTGCATTCGCTACAGCAGAAATGTGGCCTCTTCTATGGAGCTTCTAACTCCTTTTAATTACCACCAACAGAAGGAGGACATGGAGATCCAGCTACGTGCTAAAGGACTCCACAGAGTCACTATGAACACCGAGGAAGAGCCAAACCATGTTGTGGACAAGGCTATATTTTGGAACAATATGGATGAATCTTTTGGGTTTCTATGTCTCTCGATTTCTAAGGACCTTCTATTCCATCTGACAGGATTGAAGACTTTGAAATAAATTTGTGATTAGCTTGCCACCCTGTATGATAAATAGGATGATTTGAGGATTTGTCAGCTAGAATGAGCTGATTTCTCTTCAACCAAGAAATTTAGAAACTCTCAATGAAGATGCCCCACAATAGAAGATGCCTACTCTCAATGCCTTCATTGAGTCCCTCACAAACGAGCATGCCAAGCTTGTGCAGATGGGGATCATCATATCCTCCAAATATCAACCACTCTTTGCTTTGGGACCCAAAGATATGAAGGGTAAGGGAAAGCAGAAGAATCAAAGGACTAAGTTTGATGCTCCTAAAACAAAGAAGAAGATGCAGCAGCAAGATGAGCCTTTAGGCTCAAGCAAGAATAAGAAAAAATGGAAAGGACGCAATGAGAGAATCAAGTGTTCCTATTACGGGAAGGGATTTCACCCTGAAGATTCCTATATGAAGAAAAATATTGATGATATTACTCTTCTCCTTGAGAAGAACAATATCAATCTTTTGGAAATTACAAGGAAGAGAGATAACCATGATCGAAACCAGCCAGAAAGAGGACATGCCCTCATGGCAAGCAATTCAAAGCCTAGATCTCTCCTCATAGAATCTGGTGCTTTGAACCATATGGTGGAAATAAAAGAATCCTTTCCATTCCTGGACTCCGACAAAATCATTCCCATCCACATGGGTGATGATTCTCATATCATTTCGAAAGGAAAAGGTACTGTAAAACTTGAATATGGCACATTCCATGATGTTTTGTATGTACCCTCATTGGCCTCCAATATGTTGAGTGTTTATCTAATGACACACACTAGAGTGCCCAATAGAGTCTCTTTTATCCCGAATGATGTTGATATCACTAATATTGCATCAAGGAAACTCATATCAACATGTCTAGCAAATCATCCTGCTAAGACCTATGAGTTTTCCAAGTTTGTGCTGGATGCAAAGCCCATCGCTCTTCTGAGTCATGGGAATGAGGTCAGTAGGATTTGGCATGAGATATTTGAACACTTGAACTTCAATTACTTTCAAAAACTTCATAAACATTCCATGGTTGAAGTCCTCCTAGCCATCAAAACTTCCGGTTGAATTTGCAAAGGTTGCATTGTCGGAAAACACCCTGAGCACAAGTTTGATCGGGGAAAGGAAATCTGTGCATAAAGTTTTTTGGGGTTGATACAATATGAAATAAGTGGACCTATGCCAACAAAATCCATGAATGGATCACAGTATGTACTCACCTTCATCGATCACTTCTCTCGATACACTTAGGTTTTCTTCCTAAATAAAAAATTTGAAGTTTTGGAAAGATTCATTGAGTTTAAAGCATCTATTGAGAATGCCTTTGGGGGGAAGATAAAGTCTATCAGATATGATAATGTATGGGATTATATCAATCCTTAGTTGATGCATATATGTTCTGATAGTGGGATCAATATCCAACACTCAATTCCCTACACACCCCAACAGAATGGTGTAGCGGAAAGAAAGATCCGAGCCCTCAAAGAGATGACTACCTGCATGATGGAAGCCAAAGGTTTGGCTGAAAAAATATGGGATGAGGACATTAATGTTTCTTCACACATTCATAATATATTCCCTCACTCTTCTATGAAATTAAAAACTCCTTTCGAATCTTACTTTGGACACAAGACGGATGTGTCAAATTTCAAGGTTTTCGGGTCCGCTGCTTGGGTTCGAATTCCACTTGACAAGAGGAAGTATTTGAAGCCGCAAAGCATTGAGTGTATGTTCATTGGATATCCAGAGGAGTCAAAGGGATATAATATTCTGAATATAATATCCAAATAGATATTCATTGAGCGAAGTTTCCGCTTCGAAGAACCTCTCCAACAGGTGGAACTAGTGGAGGAAAAATATATTGAAATTCCCTCCTGTTCTGCTGATCATTCGGATGAGGAAAATGGAAGTATGAACTCTGATATTGAAAATATGATTTCTGATATCAGTGAAATAAATGTATCAGATTCTGATTCATATTCATATGTGTTCACTCATCTCCCAACTTGGGCCAAAAAGACACTCTCTTCCATCGAGACAAACATTGGAAATCATGTTGATCCAAGAAGAACTTGGTCTGATTTTCAAAGAGTAGGGATTGCTATCTCTTGTCATGATTCCTTGCTGTCCAAGACCTATTATATTATTTTGGGTCAGATCCAAACTCCTACTACCATTCTCAAAATGATCCAAGATGGCAAGATGCTATGGACGAAGTGTTTAATTCTCTTCGAAAAAATGCAACTTGGGAGCTAGTTTCCCTTTCGCCTGGGAGGAAATTAGTTCAATGCAAGTGGGTGTATTGGCCTAAGGTTTTTGCATATGGAAAAACCTGCAAGTATAAGGAAATTATGGTTGCAAAATGGTTCTCCTAGTTCCAAGGAGTGGACTATCATGATACCTTTGCACCGGTGGCAAAGATGGACTCCATTAGACTAGCTTTGGCCATTGAGGCATCCAAGCATTGGGAGGTGAATCACATGGATGTAAAGAGTGCCTTTATTCATGGATACCTGCATGAGGAGATATACATGAAGCATCCCAATGGATATACATAAGATCCTTCTTTGGTTTGCAAATTGCAGAAATCATTATATGGGTTGAAACAGTGACAAGATCTTGGTATGCCAAAATGGATGCCTTTCTACTGTCACAAAACTTCCAAAGATGAAAATATTATCCAAATTTATATTTGCAGAAGTATGATGGTAATATTATTATCACAGTATTACATGTTGATGATGTTTTGGTAACAGGAAGTACACTTGCTTTTATTTCTTTCATAAAAACTTCTCTTCATGGTGCATTTGAGATGAGCAATTTGGGTCTGCTGAGACAGTTTCGTGGGCTCGAAATCGCACAAGATTTTGATGGGATAATGGTAAATCAGTATAAATATATTGCAGACCTGTAATTTAATTTTAACATGTCTGATTTCAAGGCTGCACCATTCCCTTTCCTCTCAGGAATCAGTCTTGAAGAGGGAAAATCAACTCCACCCATGGATCCCACTATTTATCACCAGTTGATAGGAAGCTTGATATACTTGACACATTCAAGTCCTCATATTTGTTATGTCATGAATGTTGCATCAATATATATGAAACAGCCTCACGGGCTCCATTGGAAGGAATCCAAGAGGATCCTTTAGTACATTCAAGGCGTTAGATCCTACGACATTCACTATGCTGCAGATTTTGATACTAGAATTGGTTGGTTTTACAAATTCAGATTGGGAAGGGGATTCCATAGATCGGAAGTCCACTTCTAGGTATGTGTTCATGTTTGGTGGTGGCCCCATTTTCTATTATATCAAAAATCAGGTTGCCATTTCATTGTCTTCAGCAGAGGTCGAGTACAGGGGAGCAGTGAATGCTTGCATCCAAGCAGTTTGGTTGCAAGGTATTCTTTCATAGTTTGGGATTGGTGGTGCTTTGTCCATAGTCATATTTTGTGACAACCAAAGTGATATCAAGATCTCCACAGATCCAATTCAGTAGCAGAGGACCAAACATGTTGAGATCCATATGCACGACATCAGGGAGTTGGTGCATGACAGGACAATTGTCCTACAATACTTCCCTACAGATGAGAAAAATGTAGATATTTTCACCAAGAACTTTACTGAGAAAAATTTCACTTACCTCTATTCACTGTTGGGGGTGAATCCATCAGGGTGACCAATTACTGCTTTAGTGTTCATCTTGAGGGTTTTTTTTCCCATTGGGTTTTCCCTCTTTCCTCACTTAGCATTTTATTTGAGCATTTTAGAGTTACTTTTTTTTGTACAGGGTGACCTATGGCCTTTGTTGCCAGGGCCCTAGCATTTTATGCATTTTATTTTTACTCCTCCACATGAGTATATCTTAAGGGGGGTCTTGGAGTCATTATCCAACCCACACAGCTATTTGGTCAATTTTGGCCTAATTACCCACTATCCTAAGTTTATTGACTTGAATTGGCATCAGCATCAGCACACTAGCACACTCCTGACATCAGCATCAACACACCCATGCCCTCCTTCAATAAGGGAGGCCAACTAAGCCTTCTCCTTCAATAAGGGAGGCCAACTAGGCTTCCTCCTTCAATCAAGGAGAAATTTTGGCGTGATCTAAGTGTCATAAGTGCACCAATTTGATAAATGAATGTTGTTTCACCTAAAAATTAATTAAGCTGAGTTGGAAAAGTGCCTCCCTCATCCATTTGGCTATTTTGGGCTGATTTGGGTTAAGTTGAGTGATTTAAAGTGCCTCCAACAACTTCTGGTGACTAGTATCAATTTAGTTCACTTCATCAAAGCTGACTTGAGTTAGATATGCGCCCCCACCTACTGATTGACATGTAGTTGAGTTCTATTTAGCTAGACTCAGTCATTATTGCACTCTGATCCAGTTAGGACTCGGTTAGAGTCAATTATTCCTTGATTAGTGGTTAACAAGGTTTGGTTAGTGTGGCTAACAGATAGTTACGCTACTCTCATCTATCCAATTCAAATTACCTCTATGGAATTTGAATTACCTTGCATTCATGCAAGTTTGTATGATTGTATGCAAGGAGGAAATTCAAAAACTCTTGGAAGCAGGGTTTATATACCCAATCTCAGATAGTGAGTGGGTTTCTCCACTCATGATAGTACCCAAGAAGAATGGAAAATGGAGATTCTACATAGATTACAGAGATTTAAACAAGGAAACATAGAAATATCACTTTGCTCTGCCTTTCATCGATCAATTACTTGATACCCTGTCTAGGAAGAAGTTCTTCTCCTTTCTGGATGAGTTTAGCGGTTACAATCAGATCCAGATTGCTCCTGAGGACCAAGAAAAAATCACCTTCACCTTTCCTTGGGGTACCTTTGCATACAAAGTACTCCCCTTCTGTTTGTGCAATGCACCAACCACCTTTCAGAGAGTTGTGATCGACATCTTTTCGAAGATGGTCAATGATAGTATGGAGATTTTCATGGATGACTTTACCCCATATGGTAGTGACTTTGAGGAGGCATTGAAAAACTTAGAGAAGATTTTAACATGCTGTGAGCAGACCCAGCTATCTTTGAGCACTAAAAAGTGCCATATGATGATGAGCGAGGGTGTAGTGCTGGGCACTTTATCTTTGTTGATGGTATCTAGGTAGATCCATCCAAAATTAGTGTAATTGAAAATATGCTTGCTCCTGGAACATAGAAATAGGTATGTAGCTTTTTAGGGCATGCTGGTTATTATAGGAGATTTATAGAAAAAATTTCCAAACTAGCTTCTCCTTTATTTGCCCTATTGATGAAGGATGTACAGTTTATTTGGAATGATGCATGCCAGAAAATGTTCACTGAACTTAAGAAGAGGCTTTCTACAGCTCCTACCTTAAGGGGGCCCAATTGGGCTCTGCCTTTCCACATTTCTTCAGTATCCTCTGATACTGCCATTGGATTAGTGTTGGGATAGTAGGATGGATAAGAACCATATGTAATTTACTACATCAGTAAAAAATTGGCTTCTACTGAACTCAATTATACTATTACCGAGAAAGAATTTTTAGCCATTGTCTACTCCATTAACAAATTCAGGAATTACATTACTGGATATCCCACCTTTGTACACATCGACCACTCAACCATCAAGTATTTAATGAACAAACCAGTTACAAATTCTAGGATAACTAGATGGTTGTTACTATTACAGGAGTTCGATATTACCATTGTTGACAGACCTGGGAAAGAAAATGTTGTTGCTAAATTTTTATCTCGTTTTACTAATAGTGATGACAACTTACCAGTTGAAGATTATTTCCCAGATGAACATATATTTGCAGTTTCAGCTCATTCCCCTTGGTATGAAGATGTTGCTAACTACTTGGCTGGAGGAAAGCTTTTAGCACATTTATCAAAGAGAGAGAAAAGGAAAATTATTCAACAAAGTGCCAGGTATTGTTGGATAGATGGTCATATTTTCTACACAAGTCCTGATCTTGAGATCAGAAGATGTGTTAGGGAGGATGAAGTATTTCATACTTGAATGTCTGTCATGATGAGCCATGTGGAGGACATTTTGCAAATAAAAGGACAGGTCATAAGGTGTTAAGAATGGGCTATTATTGGCCAACAGTTTTTAGGGATGCGAAGAAGTACGTCCAGGCTTGTGACAACTGTCAGAGAATGGGCCAACCTAACAGATTGGATGAAATTCCTTTGCAACAATAGTTGGTGGTTGAACCCTTTAACATATGGGCCTTAGATTTTTTTGGGCCGATCAACCCTTCCTCGAAGTAGAAAAATTACATTCTATTTTGCACTGACTACGTGACAAATGGGTGGAGGATGTGGCGTTGGTGAAATCCAATGACCAGGATGTAATAGATTTCTTGTATAGGGAAATATTCACTCATTTTGGAATACCCAAGGAAATAATCACAGATGGAGGACCATAGTTTGTGTCACAAAATTTGAAGATGTTCTATAGAAGTACCATATTCATCATAGGATAACTTCACCTTACCATCCCTAGGACAATGTCCAGGTGGAAAGTAACAATAAATGTATTGAAGCTATCCTTACCAAAACAGTCAAAAGCCATCGTAGAGACTAGGCTGATAGGATTCTGGAAGCACTGTGGGTATATTACACTACTTGGCGCAGTACTATAGGTTTCCCCCTACGTCTTGGTGTATGGTAAGAATGTTGTCTTCCCTATCAAATTCGAAATCAAGACTTTGAGGATGGAAATCGATGTAAAATTGGATGTAATTGAGGCACAAAGGATTAGACTGAATCAATTAAATGAACTTGATGAAAAATGTATAGCTACAGTGGATCAAACAACATTGATTCAACATCAGCGATCCAAATGGCACGACTGGTTCATCAAACAGAAAGTGTTTTGTGAAGGAGACTGGGAATTATTATACGATTCAAGGTTCAGAAGGGACTTCAAAGGTAATCTACACACAAGATGGTTGGTTCCATATCAGATAGACAGAGTGTTTGATAATGGTACATTCCGCCTAGATGTTTGTTGTTTTTATTTCTTCTTGCTTTTTTTCCCTTTATGCTTGATCATTTTTTTTTCAAAGAATCTATGCAGGAATTGACTTAAGGAGCAATGGTCATGACTGGGCCTGATGACTATGAACCCCTATTCTAATTTCCTTCCTTGGAAACAGATCCATAAATAAGAAAAGAATTCGAACGGTGAACAGTTCTACACAGCTAGAAATCCATAAAACCTGCCCATTTTTTCGTTCGGCGCAACTGCGACTCCGTAAAACCTACCCATTTTTCCATTCCGTGCAGCTGTGACTCCATAAAACCTGCCCATTTTTCCATTTCACGCAGCTGCATCTCTATAAAACTTGCCCATTTTTCCATTTCACGCAGCTGTGACTCCGTAAAACCTATCCATTTTTCCATTTCGCGCAGCTACGAATCCGTAAAACCTTCCCATTTTTTCGTTCCACGCAGCTGCAACTCTGTAAAAATCTGCCAATTTCCCCATTCTGTGAAACTTTGACTCCATAAAAATATTCCTATTTCCCCATTCCAAGCAGCTACAACTCCATAAAACTTGCCTATCTTTCAATTCATGGCTGTGACTCCGCCACATTCTAGCAGATTTCCTATCTTTCATGGCTGCGAATCCTCCATATTTATCCACAGAAGGGCTGCGACTCCTCATATTTGTCCAAAATTTCCGCCGCACATGATTTTGTTGATTTCGACTCACCTCGTGACCTCAATTATGTTTTCATCAAGGTTGAAAAGACAGTTTTTGGCTCGTTTTAAGGAACATCATCGCATCATGTGTGCAATTATGTTTAAAATTGATGGCATCATTTGACACATTGTATTATCTTGAGAATTCACGTATCATCACATAATTGCTAAGGTACGGTTCCAATTATTTACATGATTAAGCATTAAGTAGATTTGACAAAATTAATGATGCCCACCTTTTTATACCTATCACTATACCCATGCTTCGTTAACTATCCATCTGCACAATCTTATGGGTACTCGAGCTTATCTTATGGCATTCAAATTTTTCCTAATTTGGGGCCAAATCTTACCAATGATTTTCTGCTCACGACTGTCTTAAATTTCCTAATTTGCTCAACCCCAACATCAGTTGTTCATGCATGACCCTGTGTTGTAACCTCCATTACTAGGCCTATAAATTGTTGAACTGATACTAGCATTCAAGGAAAGGAACCATGGGTATCTCAGCCAGACACGAACCCAAAAACATGCAGGAATTATGTAGAAATGCTGAGGTTTTTGCTATCTTTGCAGCTATTGGTTGGACTTATTTTTTCCAACGATTAAGTGGTTTTCACCGAGAAACAGTTATGCAGTTTTCTTTGAATCTCATAGAAACCCATTTAGAGGTCATGGGTTTACATACAGAAGTTACCGAGGATATTGTAGCAGAGGTCACAAGCCTTCCTTAAAGTGGAAGATCCTGGTTTGGAAGAAAAATTCGAAATGTTGTTGCAATGCAGGAGTTTCTGCTAGCGGGTGAATAATTCCACCAAGCAAAGAGGGGGATAGCATTATAGTCATTGTCTCATCCCTAGAATTAATTGGCGGTATTCTTGAAGAAGTACATTACGTGTGAAGGTAGATATCAAACTCTGTATTTCTCTGAATTCCCTTTACTGTCTCATTTACGCCATAGGGCTTTAATCAATATGCCCTTTTATCTATATAAATACTTGCATCATATAGAGAGATTTGTGAAATCATCCAGACACCCATACTCGTCCCTTACCAATCATGACCTGATTAAATTTCTTATCTTAAGGGCCTTAGCTCATAAAAACCAAACCTGGGAGCAGTTTACTGGCCAACCTAAAATAAACCAGGGGCCTATACTTTTACCTGGTGTTCCAATAGAGTATGGAGCACTTGCACTCTTGGGGGGTGTTTAAACATAGGAAGAAGAGGAGGCACCAACCTAGTTGGGGGGAATGGTAGAAGAATAGGAGGATCAGAATCCCTCCTATTCAGTTGGGGGGGAAGATGAGGCAGAATCAGATAATCAGGAAGAAGGGGATGACACTGAATCCGATAACCAAGAAGAAGAATTAGGTGAGGATGTAGTAGCAACAAACACTGTAGAAGGGATAAATGATTTGGGGGCTCCCTCAGTAGAAGTTGAAGCTAAAGCAACATTTGATGTTGTGATAGTTGAAGCTAAAGTTTTAGGAGCTATTATGATAGAAGAAAATGTAGATGTTTTCACCTTTTAATCTTATCCAGAATGGATGGGAACTCTTATTGAGGAGGAAATAGAGATGGCACAGACCAGAGAAGATGTTGGAATAAGAAACATTCCTTCTACATCAGCTACAGAAATGGAAGCCCCTCTACCACAAAAGAAGAGTAGAAGATCAAAGGAGGAGGTGTAGGCATCAAGGCCAATGAGAAGAAGGAGAACCAGATCAGTCACATCAGCAAAAGAAGCATGGGAAAAATGGGAAAATATTGAAGAAAACGTTGAATTTCCGATCTTGAGACCTAAGGAAAATGTTGCCCCACAAGAACCTGTTGCAGAGGAACCTCAAATTGAGGGACTTCTATTTGAAAATGGTCTATTGAAGGAAGAGGTGCAAGTGCTTCGGAAGGAAGTGGAAAGATGGAAGGAAACATGTTAGAAATAGGTGGAAAGGAGATTGCACACACTAGTGGAAGCCCCAGATCAGATTGAAGGATCACTTTCGGCTGAGGAAGGTGATGAATTAAAAAAGTAGTTTCCCCTAACTGTGGAGAAATATTTAGTCAATCAGGATAAAAATTCACAGTGCATGCATTTGTGGCACAAAAACCCACACATATAGTTGGAGAAGAGAGAGGAACATCTACAGGAGAATTGAGAGATAAAGAAGAACCAAAAGTGGAAAGGATCCCCGAGGTAGAAATAAGGGAATGTGATCAATTTAAGGCTCAACAACAGCGTGTTGTTACATAAGAACCAAGAACCCTAGAAATGTTTGTTGAAGTTGACAATGAATTGGAAGTGATCAAGCCAGAGGTTGAGATAATCCCTAACCTTAACCTAGGAGTTTTTACTATGACCCCAGAACAATCCCAGGACACAGAACTAGTGGAGGGAGAACTTCAGCAACAAGGAAATGTTGAATTTGACCAGGATGTTGTCACACAAGAGAAAACATCCTTAGAAAACCTTGCTAGGACTCCCATTCATCTAGGGGTAACTGATCTTGAGGTGGGCATAATCCCCAATGTGGAATTAGGAGAAGATGAATAGATGCAGTCCTAGCCATCAGGGGACAATGAAGCATTTGGGGACCAGTCTCATCTATCCGGGGACACTAAAATAATTGGGGACCAACCTCATCTCTCATGGCATATGAAAGTAACTCAAGAGAAACCTAAGTTGCCACAGTATTTGGAAGAACAGGAAGCTGTTACATAAGCACCAGCCTCTCTGCAGCCACCTGTTGAAGCCACAGTTGAGAATCAATAAGTTCCAGCCGAAACTCAAGAAGATACTGAAACTGGAACACAAGAAGATGTTTCCAAAAGAACCAACATTTTCACCATTAGCTATTGAAGTTGAAAAAAATAGGTTTCAAGAAGGAGGTGCTGTCACACAAGAACCAGGACCCTTGGAATTGATTGCAGAAGTACACTGGTAGGAAGAAGTTGTTGAACCACTGGTAGAATAGGAGGTTGTTTCACTTCCAATCTAGAACAATCAGGATGGAAAATTTGGTAATAAGGTATGGATATTACAAGAAATTTCAACTCAAAATGGGCCTCCTAAGGAAAATTAATAAAATAATAAAATAATATTTATTAATTTTGGAGGAAGAAAAGAAAAAAACTACTTTTTTGTTTGTATTTTCGACATATCTCCATGTGTTTTTACTCAAATTTCGATCGAGATAGCTATTTAGATGTAGAATTAAATTCCGCATCCAACGAGTACCCACTCGGCATACTTTTGACAGGCCCCACTACCCTAAAAACAATAAATACCTGAAAAAATGTTATGATGACATCATCATCATGTTTTTCAGGTATTTCTTGTTTTTGGGGTAGCAGGGCCCATAAAAATTATGTTGAGTGGGTACTCGTTGGATGCAGAATTTAATTTCGTATCCAACGAGCTCTCCCGGTCAAAATTTGAGCAAAAAAACAGGGAGATATGTCAAAAATACGAACCAAAAAAGTATTTTTTTTAATGATACCTATCCCCAAATTTATATTAAAAAATTGTTCAAGAGGTGCTCCCTTTTTTAATTTTGATGCATTTTGATTGGCTAATACAAGATGACATGGAATTTGTATTATTTTTGGAAGGCCCATTTTAAATTGAAATTTCCTCTAATGCGCAATCTTCCCAAGAATTTTTCAATTTAGGAGGAGAAGGATGCAGGAGAGGAAAAGATTCAAGGTCTAATAAATGAACTCTCACTGCTGAAAATAGAAGTAAAGAAATGGAAAAGTGAGGTGGATAGATATCATCAAGGAATGATTCCCATTGTTCACCATAGGAATACTATCAGTGAATTGAGGGAAAGATGGGCAGAAGAGCTAATCTTCCAGAAATACCGTTGGGAAGAAGTACAGAAATAATTGAGTAGTTGAAGAATTTCAAGTCCATGCAAAAGGAGAAATACCAATTGTACATTATCTCCTGAGAATTGATGATCTCCAAAGCTCCATCTCCATCTTATCCTGTATTTTTACATGAATAGTTCACTTGGTTTAAGATGAAGGCACTATAAGAAGGGAGACCTTATGAAGTAACATCTTCAGACCAGTTTTTCAAAACCTTTATGAAAAGTAGCTTTAGCAAGTAGAATATTTTGTGTGAGCTTTATTTACATGAAATGATTTTCCCCTTGGACCGATATTCAAATTCTACTTCCCACCTAGGTGATGTTCAGCTGAGGGTGTTTTCTTCTTTTGTCAGCAACCATGTGAAATAGGACGATTCATTTCAGTCAAATTCTCATAACGAGGCTCACTCTAATCTCTGGATTCAGTGTGAACCTCAATCCCCTTGCCTTGTTTGTAATCATCAAATAGAGAGGCTTAAATCTCCCATTCAGACTTAGCAGTTGATCGAGTTTCAAGAGCAAGTCATCTCCACTTATGTTAGCTAGATTTTTAGGTAGCAACGTTTAGCTTTGGAGGGAAGTAAGCATAGGTGGTAGACTTCCCATTCATCAATTAAGAAAAGGGACCCTTATTGCTTCAAGAATTTTAAACAAGCTCTCCCTAGGGTTGAAGGGTATGGCGATTGTATGAGGAAATGTGGAGTTAACTGGTTGGGACTTAAATTCAAATTCTCGCTTATTTGGTGGCCATAAAAACCATATAGGGAAGATTTTTCATTGACAAAAGAAAAATAAAGGCAATGTTGGAAATATTGGGTTGCCCATAATGGATATCTAGATGGGAGGGAATCAGCTGAATCCTCCTACAACTTTTCATCTCTCCATGAGCGAGGCACAGTTCAAGATTCTGATTCAAACTAGTGGAGGTTGTTGCATGAGGACATGCAACAGAACAGTTGGGGGGAGATGTTGGGCCCCAAAATGCCCCTTTTTAACCACATCTCTTATACCCTGTTTTGTCTTGTCTTATTCCATTTTGCATGAAACAGACATTCTTTCCTCACTTGAGCCATGAATATTCACAGGTATGATTATTTATTGTTTCATCTTATTAATGGTTATGATTGTTATAATCAGGACTTTGCTTCTTGAATTATGCTAACTCATTATGATTTCACAAGGTAAGTGCAATCTATGAGAGGGTACAGGCGTAGCAGCCCAAGTGGTCCAAAGAGAATATGAGCATTCACTATTAGTTGTGAGTTGCCAGTCTCGTCTATACACACGGATCCAACCAAGGGTCATTATTCCATGCGGGTTGTGAAAGGCATGGCTGCAATAGACACAGTTGCAACAGACTTAGCTACAAGAATGCGCCACTGCTTAAAGTTAGCTGCAATCATTTGGGCCTCTCTTGAATTGATTTTGTTATTCATTTACTGGCTTAGGAAAAATAATTGCCTATATTCCTTGCCTCTATTTAATTCCACTCACAGTCATAACAGCGCATGTAACAGGGAATCCTGAAGATCGTAGATCTTCATCGATGTTCGATATTAGTGGGTCAGGGTTATGATTGTTGATGTATAAGTATGGAGAATTATTCAGAGACAGGAGTTGGACAATATCATATTTTATTGTGTAAGCTGTAATAGAGACTCTACCTTTATTTCACCATTTTAATACAAGAAGCATGATTCTTCATATCTCTGTGTTTTAACTGTGCTAGTTCTAGCGTCTTTGTTCGAAGGATGGGCCCACCTTCCCATGGAGATCGCTGAGTTAATTATATGTTTTCTTAATTAGTTTTGTGGTGTGGATATTACATTGTATGCATTTGTTTTAGTAGATGCAACAGTCATGCTAATCGTTGTGTTTCCCTGAATACTCAGTACTTTCATTTCCTGTAAGCTACAACAGTGTGGTGTGACAGTCGATTATGTAGGTTAGCTTCTTTTATGCATGTGTGTGATAGCTGTAACAGTCAAGCTCTCCCTTAGTTTCCTTTCAATTACTTGTCTTGCTCAGGTTTGCTAATTCAGGTGGACTATGGTTTAGAACTGTTGATTCAATTCCTGTTATTTCTCATTTCTAGATTAAGGTTGGATTAGCTAGTCACAATGCATCTACAAACAGTCTGGTAAATTAGGATTTAAATTTCTGCAAAAGTAATTCTAGATATTTAATTCAGGAATCATTACTGGATTGAAGTTGTAGGAAGTAATTGCAATTCTGGATTCTTAGATAGGTAGTTTAGATCAGTTTGATTATAGGAGGATATTGATAAAATAGATAAGTAGGACAGTTTATTCAGTCATCAAATACTTAGTGTTTAAGCCCAGATAGTGTAATTTATCTTTGAAATAAAATACTTCCCTGGGTTGACAATTTATATTGAGCATTATGCATGATGGTTTTAATTAACTCGCATATAGAGTGACCAACATTTTGGTGTCGTTGCCGGGGAACATAATTATTAGACACCATAGTAGTTGCATCTATTTATTTTTCTTCATTTTTTAAGTTTGCATGTTTTGGGTTGCATGAATACAAGAAGAGTACAACGTGACATTCTTATAACCCCTAGAACTCCCCAGAATACTAACATTGTAGGTGCTAGAGGTCGTGGCAGAAATCCAGCATTGGGAAGAATAAAATTCATCGAGGATCTGGTTGCTAGATCTAGTTCCTCTTCTAGAGCTCAACATCAAGGATCCTCTGTCAGAAGAAGTCCAATTACTCCCCGTGTGGAAGCATCAGTTTCCACAATGGAGAACACAGGAGGAGCTGCGACACCCTCATCTGTCCCTACGGAGGAAGACAGAGTTATCATTGTGGGAGCAGTTGATCGAGATGTGATTTATCACATTAATGGGAAGGAGGTGACAAAGGAGGAGTGGACACAGTTTCATCAGAATCAGGACGATCAAAGGAAGCACAGAGAGGAGAGAGAAGAGGAAAATATGAATAACAAACGTGAATCAAAAGACCATGAAGAAGAGATGGGAGAGAACCATCACAATGATGGTGATTCCCCGTAGGAGGGAATAGTTTCTACACTCCAGTTCCCCATTCGACTTCCAACTGGACAATCCCCCATGAAAAACATATCACCATCGGTATTACCTCATTTTCATGGAAAAGCCACAGAGGATCTGGATGAATTTATCTTCGAGTTTGACATCCTCTGTCGCAGCTACGACTACACTTCCAACGAGCAGAAGTTAAAACGTTTTCCTGCCACTTTGAAGGGTAACACACTACATTGGTTCATGAGCCTGGGTGGCGAAACTGTCACCACGTGGGATCAAATGAAACAGGTGTTCCTAGAGAAATACCAGGAGTACTGCAACACTAAATATAAAAGAGAAGATTTGTTCAAGATGGTACAAAATGACAAAGAAATTTTGGAATATTTTGTTGAAAGGCTCATGTACAATGTGCAAAGGGATGGACAAACTAATATGGGTCTATATGTGCTCAAGATAATCCTACTTCATGGGATTAGGGAAGACTACCTATGTATGTTGAACTGGATGGGAAAGGGGGATATCTCGAAGGAATATTTTGAAAATATTATTGAATTATGCATAAGGTATTCTAGAGGATCCTCCAGGACCAACAAACGGGACAAATTGGAACAATACTCCTTCGATAGAACACAAAAGCCATCCAATGGAGGAGCCACCTGACCAGAAATAGGCAATCTTCTCGAGAACTTCAAAACATATATGATGAGCTCCATCTCTTTAGAAATAGATGTCCTGAGGGAGAAGCAGAAGCAAGCAGTGGAATATCTAAAAATCGGTGTATTCTTCCCTAGATATAGGAAGAAGCATCCACTGAAGGGGTGTCCACTCGATAAGGTGGAAGTGTGCCAGCTCTATTAACTTGTTGGTGCAAAACATTAAACAAATTATAACATATATCCAATGATTTAATTGTCAACCTGGAGAGAGTGTAAACTTGTGAGGTACAGAAAAAATATATGCAGAGGAAGAGTTTTGCTAACCTATTATACAACTGAAATTGAATCTAAGTTATGAAAACATGAAATTGTATGAAAGTAAATCTAATTGCAGAAAACATGAAATTGCATAAATAAACTTGATAAAGAAAGATTGAAATCACATGAAATAAACTGATTGAAAATAACCAACATTAACTTGTGTGCTCACATAAAATCAACATAACTAATTCATAATCAAGACATCACTAAAATTCTATATTAACAATTCATAAGAAATAAATTGTTGAAAATATATATTAACATAGGAGAGTAACATGACTTGCATCAAAGCATAATCTCCATTACATAACAATCAAAATATACTCTATGACTAACTCTAAACTATTCTCTACTTCCAAACCACTAGAGATATCTATAACCAAAATGAGGAGAGAGCCCTCCTATTTATACATGAATTCAAGATAACTAATCATAATTATAGATCTACTATTCTCTCAACTTATCCCTCAAAATACTCAACAAATCCACTTTTCTCTCAACTTATCCCTTCAAATCCTCCAACAAATATTGGATGAGATATTCTCTCCACATTCCCATGATCTTGTCCTTGAAATTAGCCCACATCTTGAAGATGAAATTCGAATTTGAGGCTAGGTGGTGACTTTTGAGCTTGTTAAAGTCTTCAAATACACCTATAAGCATCACCAAACTCATCCAACTTTAAAGTATAATGAGAATATGTTATTTTTCTCAATAATTAACCACAAATTCACTCAAAATACTCAAAAATAAATGATTTGGAAAAGAACAAGGTAACCCATATTTAGTCATGAAAATGATGGATATTAATGGTTTTATGGAAAGATATAATAGGAATAAGGTGTGTTACAACTGATTTTACCACACATGGTGAATCACACCTTTATGGCCTTCCCTGTCCCTTTACAGACTCTTTAGACCCCATGGACCATTTTTGTACCTTTGATGTTTCCAAGATCATCCCTAAAAACATGCAATAATTGCCATACGCAACTTTTAATCCCTTTCTCGCGTATATGCACAGATTTGACCATTAAACCTGCGTACATCGGGATGTGTGCAAAAGGCCAAATGATTTTGAAGTTTTCCTTGATGTGGATCTAAGTTACTTGTCTCTTGGCCTTCCATATGCCTTGATATCACTCGGATTTGACCTTTCATTACCCCATTGAAGAGCTATATAAGGAACCCTTTGGATACATTGAAAAGAGAGGAATTGAAGAGCAAGAAAACTATAGTCCATTGTTGCTGGAGCTTATACTTGAGTCTACATCCCTTTGTCCCTTGGATAACTTTGTGTTCTTCCCAAGCTTGTATTTTGCTTGTGAGCTTGCTATCAAGAGATGGAGGATTGAAGTGGTGGAGGCCCAAGTGGGCGACTCAGTTTCTCCGATTCGTAGATGTGCCGATAGAGGTTGTTATTATTGTAATCTCTGTTTTATATCAATAGAAATATCTTTTCCTATCCAATAATCTGTATTTAAATAAGTATTTGATCCATGGATGCTTTTAAATGCTTATATTCTATTGATTATATATGCTATAGTAGGTCTAACACAATTATATATAGCCTTCTTGTCTTGTTTACTGAATGTTGAGGAAGCAGATTGCTAATACAAGCAAGAGTGGAAAAGATCAACGGGGATCTACGTCAACCGTCCAAAATAAGGTATGAATCAAGATCCTTTAGTGTTATATGTTTGGTTTCTCTTACATATAGGGAAGGATTGATTTCTGGAGTTAATCCATCTCTTGTGGTACCCCAAGCCATAGGAATTTCTCTTTATAACAGAATTGGTGACTCTGCTAGGGATTTCCTAGTTATTTTTCCTTTGGGGGTTTTTATCGGCATTCAATGTTCTTGAATTGCTCTGATTTCTCTATTTCTGAGTTGGGTATGGGGGCATGTTTTCCTGGTAGTGTCTGATAAGAGTGATTTTTCTCTTGCTTATCTGTTTGCCTCCATTTTTATCTCTTTTTCTTCCTGTACACAAGTTTTTGCCTTATAGTCACGTGTACACGCGGTTTTGACTGAGATATCCACATATATACGCGGGTTTTCTGCACATAGTAGCGTATGCCCTGAGTTATCCCTTTTAGAGGAAGATTGAGTGTTGCTGGGTGAGTTTTGATGATTGTTGAGTCTCCTTATATGCTTCTAGAGTCTGTATACACCTTTTTTTTTTACCAGAGACGCTTTTTAGGGTAAATTTTTCTTTAAGAATGTTCTTGTCATTGCATTTTCGATTTTTTGTTTTAAGATTAGTGCATTAGGTCTCCTTTACCTTAGTGCTTTGCGTGGGTGTTGTTTGATAGTGCTTGCAGAGTCTGGGGCTGGTTGATTCATTCTTTTGCTTTATTATCTTATTTTTATTCAAAAAATCCAGAAATATTTGCTTTTTTTGCATCATTATGCATCATTGCACTTTTCATTTTGCATGGTACTTGCACTAGGTTTGCTTAGAGAAGTATTAGTCAGGCTTACATATAGGAATGATTGCATTTGACATTTGAATAAAATTTTGCATTTCACGTAGTAGCATGCCCTGTTTTTCATTCGACACAATGCATTTGCATTGATTGTTAGGTGTACATTTTACTTCATGTTGCGTCATAACACCGTTGGTTGCACGATCATCTACCTTTTTGAGTAATAAGCCAAATAAATCAACGCTTAATTAAAATGGATTACACTATTTTCTTTTATAGGGTACACCAACAAGATTAGGTTTTAGGGTCTTGGAATAGTTCATTGTGAGTAAATTCTCCAAGACCACTAAACAACAACATGTATGTGTCTGTCCAGGTGAGAGTGTGAAATTCCTTGGTATAATTAGTGTTTCTCAGGATCCTCCTCTTACAAGGGAGTTAAGCACGAGGCAGTGTGGAAGGTTATTGATTTAGATGACCCTTAGTCATAACTAAGTAGCATTGGATATATTTCCAGGATTGTATTCATATCTGGGGACTCTTTCGAGAGTTTCAGGCTTTGCTACCCTGCCCATACGGTCAATCCCTCCTGCGACGGTCCACCTGAGCATTGAATATATTGAGGTGACCTTAGTTTCCTTACCTAGGTTATCAAGGAGGTACTTCACAGGGGTTATTCTGCAGGTGTCCCAGCCAAGTTGGGGTCGGACAGCACAGTCGCTATATACATTGAAGCTGAGGGCCACAATAATTGGTTATGAACCTCTGCTTGTTGTGTATGGGAGTTTCAATCCTCTCCTAGGTGAGACATACCTGCTTCATTCAGGAGCTCACATATCCTACCCTTGTTTGCTTGTGATTGGCTTTAGATTATATAGGTGTATGCTCTGTGCATGCTAACTTACTTAGGGTTCGCGTAATTAGAATAGTCTTTTTCATTTTTTGATTCATTGTGGATTTGGGTGCGGTACTTTAGCGTTCTCATCATTTAGCAAGACTTACACCTTCTACATCTCCTCCTCCTTTGGGAGAGAGAAACAGACAGTCCAGGCGGACTACTTCTCACATTGATTCACACACAATGGGAGATCATGAAGATGAAATTCCTGATTTGTCTTCTCCACCTCATGAGGTTGGGGAAGAAGATCCTAATCCTGTATATGATCTTTCACCTAATATACCTACACACTCTAGGTACGATCCTTCACCTGATAAACCTACACACTCTAGGTATGATCCCTCATTCACAAGTCATCGGTATTGGATGTCGGGCGATGAGACTCATCATGAACCTGCGAGCACTAGTTATGTTAGTTATGGCATGTCTGGTATCCCTGCACATGATCTGGCACACCATGCCGAGTCAGAGTTTGAACCTAACACTACACCTGGGGGCACTCCTATTCCTTTCCGTGTGGAGAGATTGAACACGAGTCACATTGCACCCTCCATCCCAGCAGTGGAGGCTACATCACATGTTCATCCTAGACCTGGTGTTAGTATCCCTATTTGGATACCAGAACCAATACAAGTGACTATAGGGAATACCACTTAGATCACTTCACATGTCCCTTAGTCCTCTATTCCTAGTTCTTCGAATGCTATTCCTCCCCCTCATTCACGTGGTCCTTTGGGCCGAAATGTTGCTACTAGTCATGTTCATACTACTACTAATCACGTAGTCATGTCTCAGATTCAAGTACCTCCTACTGTCTCGGGAGGTCATATTCCTACTTCTAGAACGTCCTATGGTCTATCGTAGGGGGTTCCCCATATTCCTACTTATGGAGTTTCTCACAGGACATCTTATGGAGCTTCACATGGACAATATTATGGACTGCAGTATGGATAGAGTTATTCACCTTATGGGTACGGGTATCAACAACCCGATTACTCCTCGAATTATGGCTTTGTAACTCCAAATAGTCAAGGTACACCACATTATGGTGCTTCCATGCCACCCTACACAGGTCAAACGGGAGGAGGATACTATGGCCATGGCCATGGTGGTTACGGTAATTAGCCTTATGTGAACCAAAACTATCAGGGATCATGGCATCGACCTGCTCAACCTAGGCTCCCATTCCTCGCAACATTAAATTTACCTGACTTGTCGAGACTAACGAATGATCCGGTATCTCATGACTCGGCTTAGCTGGCTGTCCCTACCAATATTCCCTCGAACATTCCCAAATTCGAGGGAAAACTAGGAGAATATCCTAGTGAACATGTTACTACATTTCACCTTTGGTTCTCTTGTAATTCCTTACACGATGATTCGATTCGTTTAAGGCTATTTCAACACACCCTCACTGGGCTTGCAGCGAAATGGTACATAGAGTTACCTAGGGGGGCATTCATTTTGTTCAATGACCTAGCTATGAATTTTCTCAATCACTTCCAACTACCAGTGCATTACAACGTTGGTACATAACTCTTATTGACATTTCAGCAAGACAAAGCCACGCATATCTCAAACCATATCCAAGAGTGGCGTAGACAGAAGAGATTGATTAAAGCTTTCATACCGCTAGAGTTTCTCCTCAAGTGGTTCCTTAAATCGTTACTACCTTATATAGTGAAATATGTTTCTATGTCTAGAGTTCAAAATGAGGAACAAGCCATTTTTAGGGCGCAGGAATTGGATTTGATTTATGCTCAATCCGGATTGTTATATTAGATCATTCTAACACTCCACATTCTAGTTTCAACCCTAAGATCAAACCTGGACCACATGTCGATGGCATTGTTGGTTGTACGAGTACCAATCCTATGGATTCGGTTGTGCAATAGGTGATTCAATTGTCTATCAACCAATCTACCTCAGGACAAACCATGGCTTCGTCTCAACCCACCCAAACAACGAATGTGCTTTCGGTACAATTGTCGAACCAGAAGGGTAACCAGCAACCCGGAAGGAATAAGAAAAAGGGTAAGAACAATTGTAAGGGTGGGAATAGGAATGAAAATGCCAATTTTAATGACAAGAATTCCCGCAATGTTTGGGGGACAAGCAGTCTAAATGTAAGGTTAAGTTTCCTTGCAAGTTGTGTAAGGTTGACCACCTCACTCACTTGTGCCCTCGTATGGAATACGTCTCGATGTTCATAGCACAGGGCCCAGTTGTGCTAACCAACCCTTTACCCCATAATCAAAACATGAACTCGAGGACCCATGATCAGTCTGGTGGAGATCAAGATCCACCGAAAGCTAGTAGTGGTCATGGTTGCATCAACATGGTGCGTGCTACTAAGGTTGTGACTCATGCGAAGGACTATGGTTCATCACAACCAGAGCTTGGAAAGAAACCTGCTCCACCCTGGAGTCCGTTGCATATTGAAAACCATGTGGATAAACTTGAAGTTGCACCTCACATTCCTAAGGGAGTCATAAAGAATTTGGGACACAATCCTAATGCTCGAGCTGCCCAGAACTATTTTGTTGTCGAGGATTTGGGCCACACTCCTTGTGCGATGTCTGCACTTGAAGTACTTCGGAGTTGTCCTTCACAAAGGAAGGCTTTGCTTTCTTCTCTTGGTGTTAACGATGATAATTCTTCCTCCGTCATCAAATTTGAAACCGCGGGACTACAGCCTCGTTTGCCTTACTATGTGTCTCTCTTGATTCATGTAGAATGTCTTAACATGACCGTCAAGTGCACTGTGATTGACGAAGGCGCTGCTGCTTCCATGATGTCTATGTCGTGTTGGAAGGATTTGGGTTCCCCCAAGCTATCTAAATCCACGACCATGTTGACTGCTTTTGATGGTAGATCATTTCAGCTGCATGAAATTCTTCCTTCTCTTAAGGTCCATTTAGGAGGGAATATCATCGCAATCGAGGTCGAGGTGGTTGATGTGCCCCTTGACTACAATCTGTTACTGGGTAGAAATTGGATGTATAGTATGCAAGCTGTAGCTTCTTCTCTATTTCAAGTTGTATGCTTTCCATTTAATGGGAATATTGTTACGATTGATCAGACATCATTCAAAAATTCGAGTGTTACTGCATCATCGAGAGCTTCTATCTCGATTATCGATCATTCTCAGTCGGCAACTGGGAGTGTGGGTGTTGGCATGTATCCATCCCTTACGGGAGCCTTTAGTTGTCCTGCACCTATTCTTATGATCGGGTCTAGTTTCAGTGGGGCTTCATCTTCATTGAAGTCGGTGTCTTTTCGCATGACCCATATGGAAGATCAATGGATTCTTCCTTCACCGAGTCCTTCGAGTAAGCCTATCGAAATAAACGTGCCATTGCCTGCAGCAATGATACCATATCAAGCGAATCTTGAATGTGTTGCAAAGACTAGCCCTTCCTCTTTGTGAATGGAGGAGGGAGAACCATATGTGATTCCTGCATGGGCAGTTAAGTCTTCTCATGCACATGATTTCCTTGATAGTGTTTTTCCATCAGATGAAGCTATTATTGAGGCCATGTCTAGAGTTGAGCCACCTTGGGAAGAGTTACATCATAGATCTTATTTTCTTCCTGAGCTTGACCATTTGGAGTGTGAAGAATTTAGGGAGATTCTTAGTGAGAGAATTGGTAGTCCCGTGGTTCAATTGAGCTGTCCTGGTCTGATGGCTGATGAAAACATGGCAAATATATCTCCTCCCATCCCTATCAATATCTCTCGTGATCCTGGCAAGATTGAGAATGTCTATATTGGGGCAGAATGTTCCCATGCTGAGATTCAAGAGTATACTAAGCTGGTCAAAGAGTTTTGTGATATATTTTCTTAGTCATACGAGGAAATTCCAGGTATCGACCCTCTCATTGTTGAACATGAAATTAAAACTTATCCCAATGTTAAGCTTGTTCGACAATGCTTGCGTGTGGTGAATCCTAGAAAAGCACCCACGATTAAGGCTGAGATAGAAAAGTTGTTAAATGTCGGTTTTATCTATACCGTTCCCTTGACGGAGTGGGTTTCAAACCCCATTCCGGTTGATAAGAAGTAGGGAGGGATCTGTATATGCACTGATTTCTATGACTTGAATCATGCCTGTCCTAAGGATAATTTTCCCACACCATTTATTGATCAAATTTTGGATGAGTTTGTGGGAAGCAAGGTATTTTCTTTTATGGATGGCTTTTCTGGATACAATCAGATCCAGATCAAACCCGAGGACCAGCATAAAACTACCTTTATTTGTCCTTGGGGTACCTTTGCATATCGAAAAATGCCTTTTGGCCTTAAAAATTTTGGAGCCACATTTCAGCGAGCTATGACCTTGATCTTCCATGATCTCAAATCGATTATTAAAGTCTTTTTGGATTACCTTGCTGCTCATTCTTGTCTGAGAGTGCGTCATTTGTTTGAAAGATGCTGCCACTACCAGGCTAGGTTAAATTCTCATAAGTGCATCTTTTATGTAAAGTCTGGTCACTTGTTAGGATTCATTGTCTCCAAGGAGGGTATAAGAGTCGATCTCTTAAAGGTTGAGGCAATACTTCAATTGTCTCCCCTGAGAAACATTAGACATCTTCAATGTTTGCAAGGCATGGCAAATTTCTTGTGTAGATTCGTGGTTAATTTTGCCAATTTGACTAGAGGCTTTATGTGTCTTTTGAAGAAGGACACTACCTTTTGCTGAGATGAGCAAGCCCATGAGTCCTTTGATGCACTTAAATGAGCCTTAGCATTGGCCCCCATGATTAGTCCACCCGACTATAGCCATGACTTTTTGCTTTATGTGGTCGCGTCCATGGAGACGATTGGTATGGTTTTGGTTCAAGAGGATGAGGAGCTCCATGAGCATGTCATATATTATTTGAGCTAGAACCTTGTAGATGCGGAGATCCATTATTCCCATGTGGAGAAACTTGCCTTAGCTACCGTTCATGCAGTTCAAAGATTGAGACACTACATTCTCCTTCACCAGACCTTGGTGGTAGCCCATGTCAATCCATTTCAGTTCATCCTCACTAGAAGGATGATCAGGGAAAGTATAATAAGTGGATTGTCATCTTACAAGATTCGATCTCGAGTTTGTTCTAGCAAAATAGAAAAAATCGTTGATTTTTGCAGAGCTTATATTTGATTTCCCAAGCGAGGAGGAGGAGGAAGTTTGGGAAGATACGTTTGTCGATGAGCACATTTTCCTGATATCAACTTTGGATCCATGGTATGGGAATATCATCATATATTTACAAACATTGAAGGTCCCTACTCACCTTTCACGAGATGAACGATGACGGTTACGTCACATATCCAAGAACTACCTTATAGTGGATAACACATTGTACCACCGTGGGGTGGATTCCATTTTATGTCGTTGTTTAACTCATGAGGAGGCTGAGCTTGTGCTGAATGATTGCCACAGAGGGGCATGTGGTGGTCATTTATTGGGGCTTTCTATAGCCCAAAAAATCTTGAGAGCAGGTTATTTCTGGCCTTCAATCTTTAAAGATTGTGTCAATGCGGTCAAGAAGTGCCACCCTTGCCAGGTGTTTGCATGCAATATGTGCTCACATCCTGCCCCATTACATCCAATTATCACCGCTGGTCCCTTCACTAAGTGGGGGCTTTATTTCATGGATTGCAACCCAGATTCATCTGGGGGGCATCATCATATTATAGTGGTTGTTGACTATTTCACAAAATGGGCCGAGGCTATGCCCACGACTAAATCTAATGGTGAGACAGCCACACATTTCGTATTCAACTAGATCATTACTCGGTTTGGTATTCTGAAGGAGCTTGTTACTGACCATGGTAGGCACTTTTAGAATCAAATGATGGAAGACTTGGCCTCGAAGTTAGGGTATAAACAGGAGCATTCCTCTTATTATTACCCTCAAGCGAATGGAGAGGTTGAAGTAGTGAACAAATCACTTAAGTCCTTTCTCCAATGAACCATCTCACAAAGCAAGACCAACTGGCATATCATGTTATATCCTGCTTTATGAGCTTATAGAACCATGGTAAAGACTACCACTAGTTTTTCTCCATATCAGCTTGTACATGGAGTGGAGTCTGTCTTGCCAGTTGAATGTGAAATCCCTTCATTAAAGCTAGCAAGAGAGCTTTTACCAGACACTTCCCCATTGGAGGAACGTTTGGTCCACTTAGAGCAGCTTGATGAGCAGTGTCGAGATGCTTTAGTGGCTCTAGAAATAAATAAGCCTCGCGTTAAGGTCCAGTATGATAAATTTGTTTGTCCAAGGAAGTTTAGTGAAGGAGATTTCATCCTTTTATGAGATCAAGATAAAGAACCCTTGGGGGCAGGAAAGTTTAACCCCATGTGGCATGGTCCTTACATTGTCAAACGTGTGTTAGAGAAGGGTGCCTATGATCTAGTATATTACAAGGGGGTAGCCTTGGCGGAGCCTAGAAATGGGCTCTATCTTAAAAAGTACTATGCATGATCCTCAGCTAGGGCTGATTATTGTATATTATTGTACAGTATTTTGCATAGTTAGGTTTTTCTTATGGTGATTGAGTTTGTTGATTAGCTTTCATTTCTTATGGTAGATGTCAATGGAGTCTTCCGTCTATATAGGATTCACTGATGGTGCTAGCCATCACACTCAACACTCAGCCTCTGCTGCTTGAGTGATTTATACTCCTACGGGTCAGGTATTGTCTTCAGGAGGCGTATATTTATGGGCCTCTTCAAACAATGTTGCTGAGTATAGTGCCGTTATCGAGCTTCTACGGGATGCCATTTTGCATGGTGTTATCTCTCTTGAGGTACGTCTTGATTCACAGTTAATAGTGTCACAGCTGAATGGCTTATATCATGTTAGGGATCCAAAATTATTACGAAGATTCTTACGTGTGAGATTGTTAGAACAAAAATTTGACAACATAACATACATACATGTTCCAAGAATTTATAATCAAGTTGCTGACTCATATGCTAACTATGTGTTAGATTGGCATTTGTTTCACATGCCATAAGCTCATCACAAACATACATTTTTACACATGTAAATAAATAAAATCGATCATCATAAAAAAAATTCATTAAACATCCAAAATGTGACGTCATAATACATAAATGTCATAATACAAAAATGGGGCTTTCGAGCCACAAAAATATAATACACAGTAGTACAAAAATATGTTATTCCCAGGTATCTAAGCCTGGGAAGGAGGAGGGTGGTTCTGATCGTGGAAAGTCACCACAGCTCTAGCTAGCTGTCAAAACAACTGTACCCATGCTCGTGGTACACCCACCACCTGACGCTGCATGGCCTCAGGCAAGTCCTCGACTTGCACCATGGGTACCCTATGTGTCAGCCGCACAAAGTTTGTGTGGATGCTTTGGAGCATCCATTCCACATCCACACCCATGATGTCATCTCCTTGTCCCCTCCATCTATGACAAGGGAAACTGTCAGGCCGTTGTGGTCCTACATCTGCACACACATGACAGGTTGTCACTATGTGTCGTCACACAAAAACATGTTTTTTGATTCCATATATCAAAAAACACAAAAAAATAGATAATTCAAAAAACTTAAAAAGAGGGTTGGGATTCGTTACCAATGTCACCGTATGCTGATCCTGGTGTTAGGGGCATCTATCCCCGCATAGGGGTAATCATCGATGGCAACTATCTGTCGTCACCACCATGGAAAGAAATTAGTTGGGTAGGGGTTGGACACCCTACCTCCACTCATTCTGTGCATTGCATCTGCCCAATCTCGTTGGGCCAAATCTTGAACCCCGTGAGGAGGAACGTCAACTCTAGGGTTGAGCCCCAAAACACGCTCGAAGAAGAATGTGCTTAGTATACTGCTGAAACCAAAGTTTCATACCCTGCCCATCTTGCATTCGTTGAGATGTTGCTTCATGTTACTCAACAGCATAGTACTCTAATCGTAAACTATGGGTCTCATGCACTCCACTGCATAGAACATCAAGGGTCGCGAGGCCTGGTGGAGTGAGGCTAACCCTGCTATCCTGTCGAGTGTCAGTAGTATGGCCTTCAGTCCTAGTACCTGTATGGAGTTTGTTGGGATTTGACTCCCAACCTTCTTCATGTCTGGATAACAGTATACAGCAATATACTCATCAATGGCAAGGCCACGTCCGGGCCTGTGAGAACGTAGGTTCACCACTTCTCCCCGTCGGGACAATCCTGTAATGAAGTATATGTCCTCCACCTCTATAGTGAGGGACATCCCGTCGATATGGAAAGACTCTAAGTCAAAATCCCAGTAGTCTACTAGCATCTACAACAGTCTTGGTTTGGCCTTTAAGCCCCCAAGACACCAAAACTTGTATAGCCCACATGCACGAAGAGCTTGTTGAGCCATTAGATCGCCCCGTACAGCATCTTCTGCATCCCCGTGTTCTCTCTCCCTCCATTCGAGAACCATCGTACACATTTACATTGAATTTTGGTCATTATTTGTCTTAAAAAACATTAAACGTGGCCGCATATGTGACTGTTTGTAAAACAGCCGCGTATGTACGCGACTTTGGGCCATTTTTCCCCATATAGCTAGCCCTATACGTGAAAAAATCCTTGATTTCAGCGTGGGCTGAGGCGACTATCTTAGAATGGCTTAGAAAATTATTTTGACCATGAAAATTTTTCAAAAAAATTTAGATGCAAATGGAAAAGCAGGGCATGGGAAGTTACCTAGAAAAAACGGTGTCGGATTTCGCCGGACGAAACTCCCGGAATTTGCGTTTGAATTTTTGAGCTCAATTGGGTAAAAATTTCAAATGATATATAATGTTTTGAATTTTTTACTATTTATAGAAAAAAATTCAAATTTTTGAAATTTTTTACCCCCTTTCTATAGTTTTGGACCGTTTCTTACCCTTTTGGACCATTTTTTACTAATATGATAATGTAGGAGACCGTTTTCAGCATCGTTTCGACCATTGTTTTGACCCGTTCGTGCAGATTTCAGGTATGATGTTTAAACTGGTATATAGGTTAGATTTCACCTTCATTTTCATTTTGCATGACCTTATGACCATTTCATTATAACCTTAGGTATGAACCCATTCTATCCTGTCACGGAGCCTTCTTGTTGTTTTAGAAGTGACATGATGTGAATTGTAGAGTTTGACCTTACATGGGTGCCCTAGTTAGCTCCTTGTTTTCATTTGGCACCCATGTCAAGAGTTTGTCATTTAGGGTGTGGGAGTCCATTTTATAGTATCGCGATGTCATTTTGCAAGAGCCTCATACTCTTGTTGATCTTTTACTCGCCTATTTCCCCAGGACTCCCATATGTCAAGTTGTAATTGCATTATCATGAGCTTTGCCTAGGCTTATTGAGCCTTATTTTGGATTCCCTGACTTTGAGTATCAGCCATATAGCTCGAGCTTATCTCATGTCTAGCCATGCAGAGCCATTTTGTATATCCTTTGCATCTTAATTCCCTATTTTTACTAGGAGGGGACTTTCCCCTAAGTGTCGTTATCCCACACGTGTGTCCTTGCATTGAGCATAGGTATGTTCTGCTGCTTGGAACTAGTTTGTTTGTCCCTTGACACTCGTATCCTCCTAGTTTGTAACTATAAAGCACTTTTATTCTTTTTAAAGCTTTTCAAAATATATGAAAAAGTCCAAAAAAAAAAAAAAAACCAAAAAGCCGGACATGAAAAGATGTTATCTTTGGCAGCAGTCGAGTCCTGTCTCCTTCGAACAGAGCACTGTATAGTGACATCCATTGGTTGGGTTAATAGTTTAACTTTAGGAGCTGTACTCATTTCTCTGAGTTTATCTCCACCGACTGGTTAAGCTTCCAGTCCCTATGGAGCCTCTGTCGATGCCTCCTGTGCCGCAAATATGTCCAAGTTTTGTATATCGATTTTATGCTACCTACATTCAGTCACATTCGCCTTTATTCTCTTGTTCGAAGGAAGTTGAAACCCGAGTCATCCATTCCTCAGTTATCTTGACTTTGCATGTCGTCCATTCCCGGTACAGTCATTGGTTCATGCACATTATGATCGAGTCCTTCCACATTATACATATTTGCTGAGTACCTCGTGTTGGATGATGGGGGATGCCTTAATGCTCTCCTTCCATCGGATTTCATCCCATCGACTTCAGATCATTTATTCTAGGATAGGAATCTAGAGTCATTTTTGAGTGCCTTGAGACTTGCAGTCATCAGTGGCAGGTTCTCTCGCCATAGACAATTTTTTGGGAATACATCAATGTCCCCTGATCAATGGATTCTCTCAAGTGTTCAACCTCAACACATTTATTCACACTTGTTAGTTTTCACTCTAGTACCTTGATTTCCATTTTCATTATCGGTGGGTGATCTCACGTCTGTTAATGGTATACATCAATGACCGGTAATCAGATGATGGACTACTATGTTCGAAACCTCTATTCACATAGTAGGACATGTACTCGTAGCGGTTTGTGTAGAAGACCTTCCAGACTGGTGGCATCTCATATATGCTACCTCCTTGATCGTGCCAATGTTCATGAGATTTCAGCTCTCGTGACTTGATTCCAGTATATGTCAGATATTTCCAGCCATTATGGAGATCTTGATCCAGTATATATCTTCAGCCTTCATGGAGATCATGATCCTATGTATATCTTCATCATGAAGATTCTGATCTATCTATATTGTACGTGGTGATGACCACACATGTCATATTTTGTATCATGCCTATTCATGGCCATTTTACTCTTATGTATCCAGGACTGCTACATCTACTTGTAGTTATGTGTAGAGTTTTGATCATTGTATTGTACTGATTGGATGGCTGGTTCTTCCACTGGGTTCTTCATCACTCCACTTCTGGGATGGACTTATAATGTATTTAGGCCATCGTATGACTCCTCTGAACTCACACATTAGGGGGAATCTGGTACAGCTGATTTTACCACACATGGTGAATCACACCTTTATGGCCTTCCCTATCCCTCTGCAGACTCTTTAGACGCCATGGACCATTTTTGTACCTTTAATGTTTCCAATATCATCCCTAAAAACATGCAATAATTTCCATACGCGACTTTTAATCCCTTTCTCGCGTATATATGCAAATTTGACCATTAAACCCACATACATCGGGATGTGTGCAAAAGTCCAAATGATTTTGGAGTTTTCCTTGATGTGGATTTGAGTCACTTGTCTCTTGGCCTTCCATATGCCTTGAGATCGCTCAGATTTGACCTTTCATTACCCCATTGAAGAGCTATATAAGGAACCCTTTGGATACATTGAAAAGAGAGGAATTGAAGAGCAAGAAAACTATAGTCCATTGTTTCCAGATCTTATACTTGAGTCTGCATCCCTTTGTCCCTTGGAGCACTTTGTGTTCTTCCCAAGCTTTCCTTTTGCTTGTGAGCTTGCTATCGAGAGATGGAGGACTAAAGTGGTGGAGGCCCAAGTGGGGGACTCAGTTTCTCCAATTCGCAGACGTGCCGAGAGAGGTTGTCATTATTGTAGTCTCTATTTTATATCAATAGAAATATCTTTTCGTGTCCAATAATGTGTATTTAAATGAGTATTTGATCCATGATGCTTTTAAATGCTTATATGTTATTGATTATATATGCTAAAGTAGGTCTAACAAAATTATATATAGCATGCTTGTCTTGTTTGCTAAATGTTGAGGAAGTAGATTGCTAATACAAGCAAGAGTGGAAAAGCTCAACGAGGATCTACATCAACTATCTGGAATAAGGTATGAATCGAGATCCTTTAGTGTTAGATGTTTGGTTTCTCTTGCAAATAGGGAAGGATTGGTTTCTAGAGTTAATCTGTCTGTTGTGGTACCCCAAGCCATAGGAATTTCTCTCCGTAACAAGGTGATAAATGGCATGTGAAAGATGAATAAAATGTGGTATTTTTGTGGCTCAACATTCCCCCTAACTTGACTGGTTGCATGTCCTCATGCAACTATGCACTGATTCTATTTAAAACTTTTGTCTTGTAGCTGGGCTTCTAGGATTTGAAATGGATGAGTGGAAACAATTTTCCTTATGGTTGGTTCTTGTGTGATAACCTAAGTATAACAAATGTTGGTTCTTGTGTTAACAACATTTGCTCATTTAACTTGTATGTTTTTTTTTGCTGTAATACATAAGATTTAAAAGTATACATGCATTGAAAATGATAAACCATCAATTTACATGAGAAAGCCTTTTCTTTATATTATGAATCATGCCAATATATATATCAACATTTTTTATTCAATGTGTAACAAAGCATAGTTTGGGAAATACATGTTGGATAATGGTAAATGAGATGATGAATTGGTAAAATGGTAATGAATAGTCCCCAATTATCCCCCCCCCCAACTTAAGATGTATTAGGTTTATGAAAAGGAGAAAGGGAATGTAGTGAGGGAATTTTCTAAATTCATTCATTTTGTAGCATTTAAGGAATTATGTGGTTAAATATTAGAAAACAACATACCTCTACTTACCCAAAAAGTTGATGAAGTATGCAATAGGAATGTGGCTGCTGCTTGGTTGGATGAAGTAAAAGATGAGAGCTGAAAGTAGAACTGTGGTACTCTCATCTAGATGGAGTATGCTGCTGTAAAACTGATGATCGAGTTATGAAAAGTATATAGTATTCACCTACTACAAAACCTGATGGTACAATTCTCACCATGCGAATAAATGTGTTGATTTCGAACATGGAAAGAATTCATTGGATTACCGACCATTAATGGATTTCATTAACCAATGCGAGGCAATCTCACCATTGACGTCAATGAGTGCCAAGGTACCTAAGTACATCTTGCAAAGTGTGAATAAATGAGTTGATGTCGAGCCACTTGCAAGATCTAACGATCAAGAGACATTGGTGTATTCCCATGATTGTTAGCGAGAGAACTTTCCATTAAGGCATGCAAGCCTCAAGGCACTAAAAATCAACTCTAGTATATATCCCAGATAAGGTGCTAAGGTCGATGGGGAAAGACTTGTTGAAAGGTGGGCCTTAAGGAATCCCACATCAGTCAACACGAGTTATACATACTGAGTGGTAGGACTATAGATAAAATATATGAGGGTCAAACAATTTTTATGGAAGGAATAACAAAGCAATGTAGTCATGGAAAGGAAGTTGAATGGTTTTATTCAAAAGGAAAAAAGATGAGTTGAAAATGAGGAAAATGTGTGCGACTCAGAAAGGTAGACATGCGGGAAGTCATGATGTATAAGGCAATGAAAATGTAAACTCTAACATGGATGACGAATAATATTGGAAGGAAAAATGATAAGTAATCATGACATGGCATAATTGGTTTCTAAAAGGCTTCTTTGTGGCAGCAAATGTTATGAGATACACAAGGGAAACTCAACTCCTTCAAGCTTTCAATGGAACATTTTTTTTGTGACTCTGAAAATTATTTCTTCATGCCATTTGTTCATCTTTAAGCCTGCAAAAACAAGGTTAGTATTTCCCTGCAACAAACTTGTGAGAGCATTGAAAATATACGAAAACATGTGCTTAACAAAAAGTTAAAGAAAATAAATAAAATGCTCTTATACCTGAAAGTAGCAACCCTTCTTGTCGAAACCTGTTTCTGAGTGACTTGCGAAAACAAGTTAGCACAGTAATCATAAAATTTTGAGAAGATTCTAAGTTCGTTTATAATTTATAATTTTATGATTTTATTTGTTACCTTATACTTTTTATTTATTTATATGTTTTGAATTTTTAAATTAATTTTATTATTATTTCTAAAGTGTTTTTGTATATATATTTTTATTTACCACAAGAACAATTTTTTATGTGTTTAATAAAATTGGAACAAAAATCAAAGTTTTTACACCCTCCTTTTACAAAGATGAATGCGTCCTTATATAACGATTGAGCAATAGAGAGAAACAGAGGGTCGACCCTTTCAGTTGTCGACCCCTCTAAAAACATACTATCTTAGAATAGAGAAGAGTGTGCAAACAAGCGATTTCTATGGTAAATTTGGCATGTTGAAACAAACACTACCTCCCCCCAAACGGAAGATGTGCTAGGTCCCACTGTTCAAAGATAAAAATTAAGAATAATCGCAGCTACCTTCGATTTCAAAGACGCATATTAATTTTATAACATTATTTTATATTTAACCTAAAAAATTTATTTTTTAAATGTGTTAGTGTATTTTAATTATTGTTAATCACACACACACATAAACTATTTAAACAAAGTAAAAATAAATTATACTAATCCAATTTTTTTAATATTTTAATATTATTAATGTTTTTTTTTAAACTAAAGAAACTCTTAAATGAGGCTATCCTCTAAACTGCTTCAAAGTAACAATAAAACATATTCTAAAAAATAACTTTGTGTTACATCATTATTATTATTATTATTATTATTATTATTTTATATATATATATATATATATAAAATTTTATTATCTCTTTTTATTTAAACTTTTCAAAACAAAACAAAATAACATTTTTTTTAAATGTCTTTTCTTATTATTATGATTAATTTTCTTTAAATGTGGTTTTTAATTTGTTATGTATATTGTTTATTTTCTTTCAATTTTCAATATTGTTGTATTTGTATTATAAAATAAAATATAAATAATAAAAAAATATCAAAAATACAACAACAAAAAAATCTTATTCGCTTATATGCATACATGCAAAACAATGAACAATTTTAATTGTTGTAACCTAGATCTGCACATAATCTTTCAAAATAGCTAGATAAGACCAATTGCGAGATTAATAAAAAATAGTAGATCTTACCATTTGAAATGGTAGATCAATTCATTAAACAATGATTTGAGGAGATCGAGGCAGATCTCTGATTCACTGGTGCACAATTGCATAGATCACAGAGTCTTGAAACTTCATCCTATAATCTGTATTTTGAGATGCGCATGATCTGTCCTTAAAAGACACTCCTTTCGAGCCATCAATGTCACACACCTCTTTCAATATAAATGCAGATCTGAATCAAACTCCATGGAGCGGAGCCATTTGAGAGGCAAGGCATCAGTGAAATGTAGAGATAAGGGAATTAACAATGGCTTTTGTGAGAGGTGATTTGTAGTTTTCTTATCAATTTTGTGTAGTTACATCAGTTTACTCTAAATTGGCAGTGGCGTTATTGCACTAGGTTTATTATTCTTCATTGACGTTTTGGTTTTAGGGTTTCAGGCAATCCACCGTACTATGAAGTAGAAATATGTCTTAATGCTGAACCTCAATCTCAGGAAACATCGTGATATAGACTCTTACTCTTTTGCCCAATGCATAAATACAATGACGCAGTGTAACCCCATCATATAGATTACCATTTGAGCACCTGGGTAACCCATTACTCACGGCCATTAATAGACCGAAAACAATGCAACTCTCCCTCCGAGCGTTTATAAAGCAGGTTGGTCAAGCTGCGTGCAACGGGGGAGCGCACCCACTCATCAGCACTCATGTCAGATGGGAAAGAGGAATGTTGGGATTCCAGATCAAAACTATATATAAATGAAACCAACGAAGCAAATGTACGAAAAATTATGAGTGTTGAAGCTTGGGAGATTTGAATCAATGGTTTGGAAAGCAAAAAAGACTAATGACCACCAGATCAGGTCTTTGGAAAACAAAAGGTATCTTTCCAGTCCTACCCCAACCTGTCTATTCAATTCTCTCGCTGCTTGGATCACAAGGGTACATGGCTTGCGTAAACCAAGTCTCACCAATAACAGTAGAGGCAGCGGCAATGGTAGCTAAGGTAGCAGAAGTAGAGGCGAAGGCAACCGAATAACCAACCAATTGATTGAACTGAACTTATTAGGTCATAATTAGTTAAGGGAGTCCACCAACAGCCTATAATATATGTAGTTTAAGTTTCATTCATTAAAAATCCCCCTCCATTCAGATATTTACCCACAACACCAAAATGGGAATGATAGAAATTCTCCTTCATTGTTATACGGGGTGGATAGTTGGGATTTCAAATCAAAACTAACTCCCATGATGGCAGCAACCTCCCATAAATTACGTGCGAGGCTAGCTAGATTATCTAGGATTTTCTGTTGCATCCAAATCGTGAGTTGGTTGCAACAAGCGCCAATTCACTAATGTATTCATTGGATTGAATGTCCAGTTATTGAATTCAACTAAAAATAGAACGAGCTGTTAGCCATCCAAAAAGGGAGCGTACAGGATCTTAAAATCACGGTGACAATATCCTTCTCTCCACGGTAAGCGCAAGAATTGGTTCCATGCACCATGATTTGTTGAACTATTAATTGGTTGTGGTTAAGGATTAGATAACTTCCAATCCTACCAAACTCAACAACTTCAACATGAATTATGATCATGTCAATCATCCAAAACCCTATATGAATGAAATCTCCTCTATCAGGTGGAGAAAGCAAATATATATCCTACAGGAGCGCTATCACCCCAAATCGCTTCATATTAGCTCACAGGAATCCAAGGGTCAGTTTTGTAAAGCTGCAATATTTTCAGTTTTGATTTTAATTGTTTTAATCGATTTTGCAGGTATGAAGTTTGGCCGGACAAAAAAAACATGCGCGCGCTGCTAGGTTGATGTTTTCTTTTATTAGTTTTTCTAATTTTTTTGTTTGTTTTTTTACAATATGGTTTTGGAAAAAGGTGGAATGAATAGATCAAAATATGGGCTGAAGGAATAGGCTGAAGGATAGGTCGTTCGATTTGCTATTTCGATTTTTTATTATATATGTTATTTTATTTTATATATATATATATATATTAAAATTTGCAGGTTTTGTTAATATTAATTAAATATATCTATATAAGTTCATTATATAGATATATAATTAAAAAATTATGATCTAGATATATTAATGTTTGATTTTTAATATTTAAATTTTAATGTTTAATATTTAAATTTTAAAATGTTTTAATGTTTATAGGTCTAGTTTTACTAACAAAAATAAATAAACATTGTTTTCTTATATTATGCCCAGTAAAAGATTTAAAAGGTACTTTTAGACTCAAAAGATTAAAATCTAAATAATTTTTAATGCAAACTATTATATATATTTATTTGTTTGTTTAGTATTTTTTACTTATTTATTAATTTATTTATTTTATTTTTTAATTGTTAAAAGAAACTAATTCTTAATGCATTTTTTTATTCCTTTGATGATTAGAAAATTTATTAAATGAAAAATGAAAATGAAAAGAGACCAAAAATTTCATAAAATTTTTAGATTTAAAAGATTAAAATTATTTTTAATTCCTAACAAAATTAAAAACTAATTAAGACTATTTAGAAATAAAATTTTAACAAATAGAAACATTAAAGTAAATTAAAACAAAGTTAATTTTCAGCTGAAAAATAAAAACTAATACCTACATACTCTATTCTAAATGAAAATGAAAGATAATTTACATAAAATGAAATTTCCAATGTAACCATCTATCTAACAAGAGTAAACCAAGATTAAGATTTAATTTTGAAAAACTAAATATAGAACATGCTGTAATATTGAAAATTAAATACTTAAAATGAAATTTAATAAAATAAAAGTGAAAACAAAACCAATCTAACCTAGTACTTACTTGAAAACATTGTTCGATGCAACATTTGTTTGCATGATATTCTTCATGATTTTGATCACCCGAGATCCCCTCTTCATCCTTCTCAATTTTCTCCTTGCAAAATTGTTCCTCATATGATGTGCATAATTCTTCAAATGTCGATTCTTCTTTTACTTCAAGAGGAGTACTAAATCTTTTAGCTACTATTAAGATCTCATCTTCTTGAGAAGAGGAGATCCATGCTTCTGCTAGGATCTGGGTGAGCTGCTTTGGGCTTACGCTCATCCTAAAATTATTTTACTAGAATCAAATATAGTACTAGAAAAAATGAGTGCATGACAAGCACAAAAAGAGTAGCACAAAATGAGTTCAAAAACATAAATAAAAAGGTGGACAAAAATCTGTACAGAACAAAGAATGAACAACTACAAAGTTAAAAGAAAGTTAGTATGAAATAAAGGCTAGCCCAAAAATGAAAGCAATATCAAATTTATACTACAAAACTGTAAAAGAAAACTTGCATAAAAACAAACTCGCATTTGCAGAAAAAGAAAAAGCTTTGTAGAAAAATAAACACGCTTATAGAAACAACAAGGCTTTGGGGTGACCCACTAAAGTGGATGCGTCTGGCTGTTACACCATGGGAATTCCGGAAATTCCGTAGTGAAGTCTTCCTTGCATCTTATAGTTTCCCCTCCCCCTTGATATATAATAAAAATGAGCTATCTACCTATCTAAACTCTGATCCCTTTTAGGAACTCCCCAGCAACAGTGCCAAAATGTTGGGGAAAAATATTAAACAAATTATAACATATAACCAACGATTTAATTGTCAACCCGGAGAGAGTGTAAAATTGTGAGGTACAGACAAAATATATGCAGGGGCAGAGTATTGCTAACCTATTCTACAACTGAAATTGAATCTAAGTTATGAAAACAGGAAATTGTATGAAAGTAAATCTAATTTTAGAAAACATGAAATTACATAAATTAATGTGATAAAGAAAGACTGAAATTGCCTGAAATAAACTGATTGAAAATAATCAACATTAACTTGTGGGATCACATAAAATCAACATAACTAATTCATAATCAAGACATCACTGAAATTCTATATTAACAATTCATAAGAAAGAAATTTTTGAAAATCTATATTAACATGGGAGAGTAACATGATTTGCATCAAAGTGTAATCTCCATTACATAACAATCAAAATCCATTATATGACTAACTCTAAACTATTCTCTACTTCCAAACCACTAGAGAGATATCTAACCAAAATGAGGAGAGAGCCCTCATTTTTATACATGAATTCAAGATAGCTAATCATAATTACAGATCCACTATTCTCTCAACTTATCCCTCAAAATCCTCAACAAATCCACTTTTATCTCAACTTATCCCTTCAAATCCTCCAACAAATATTGGATGAGATATTCTCTCCACATTCCCATGATCTTCTCCCTTAAATTAGTCCACATCTTGAAGATGAAATTCGAATTTGAGGCTAGGTGGTGATTTTTGAGCTTGTTAAAGTCTTCAAATACACCTCTAAGCATCACCAAACTCATCGAGCTTTAAAGTATAATGAAAATATGTTATTTTTCTTAATAATTAACCACAAATTCACTCAAAATACTAAAAAATAAATGATCTAGAAAATAACAAGGTAACCCATATTTAGTCATGAAAATGATGGACATTAATGGTTTTATGGAAAGATAAAATAGGAATAAGGTGATAAATGGCATGTGAAAGATGAATAAAATGTGGTATTTTTGTGGCTCAACAGTACTGAACCATGATACAAAGGATTTCCCTTCACTACCTCAAATGAAGGAAGTTACGCAGGAATCAACTCCGGATGTGGAACCAGCCTACTTCATTGCCTAGAAAAAGCCTTGGCAACCTTGAAACCAAGGTCTGAATCCAAACTCATTTCCATTTTTGAATAATATGAATAATTGGAATAATATGCATCACATGAATACATAATTCCCTTCACCTTATTCCAACCATCAATGGCATCCTTCTCAACCTCCTATACAAAATTTCAACTCCTGGAACCCTTGGACACAGTCACCTAGCCAACAAAATCCTTGGTCCCCTCAGTGGAGGAACTCCCATCAAGGAAACCAGTTTCCCCATAGCCAATCTCCTCAACAATACCCTCAGTTGTACCAATAGTACCAGCAGCCACAACTGCAACTCAAGAACTATGCTGCACCTAATATTCCTATACAGTCGTAGTTTCCTGCTTAACCTAACCCCAACCCAAATAATAAAGCAGTCCACCAGTTTGAGACTGCCAACATGCCCAGTTACTCCATTACTCTAGTTCCCTGTAACGACATACGCTTACGATCAGGGAGAGTTGTGGAGACTCTAGTCATTGAGGATCTTCCATCCTCTGTGTCTGAAGAAAGGATGAACCAGCAGTACTCATCCCACACAGCAGTCCCCATTATTGAGGATGTTGAAAGTCCTATCGAGACACCCGCTGAAACACATAGAGAAACAACTATTGAAACGTAGCCTACACAATTGATTAGAGAACCACCATATCTTGAAAGGATCACACTATAGAAAGCAGTGGAACAACCTCAGTTTAACCTCTTAGGAGAGTTGAAAAATATTTGTGTCAAAATTCCACTATTGCAGGCCCTCCGTGATGTGCCTATTTATGCCAAAAAAGTTCGAGATCTGTGTGTAAGAAAAATAGGTAGAAAACCTAGAGATCCTCCCACTATCCATGTCATGGGGAAACTATCTGAATTGATAATGGGAAAAAATATCCTAGCCAAATATGATGACCCTAGGAACCCTACTGTCACAGTGCAGATTGGGAACACACAGATACCGAATAAGTTGGTAGATCTAGGTGCAGCCATTAATGTTATGACCATAGAAACTGTACAAAAAATTGGGCTCACAAATATTAGGCCAACCCCTACCATTATAGAACTAGCTGACAGGCCCACTATCAAATCCGACGGAATCTTGGATGACCTTGTTGTCTCAGTTGACTCATGGGAGTACCCTATTGAATTCTTGGTTTTACAACCCAAGTCGTAGCTAAGCGGACACTTGTTGATCTTGGGAAGACCCTGGTTAGCCACAGCATATGCTTGCATCAAATTTCGGTCAGGGTCTATGACTATCTCCAATGGAACTGAAACAAAGAACCTGACCCTGTATCCTCAAGCTTGACCTAGTCTAGAAGCTGAAACTCCGTTATGGATGGAGCTATAGCAAGAGGAGGGCGTTCAACCACGATTAGAAGAAATTTGGGGTCTAAAATGGGCCTTATAAGAAAACGCACTAACAATAAGTTCTTGTGAGTTGGAATTGCAGAACCAATATAATTCCAATAAAATGAGTCAACCGTAATGGTTGAATTGACATACTTGTCATAAAAAAAAACTGCTTTTTTGTTCGTATTTTTGACATGTCTCTGTGTTTTTACTCAAATTTTGATTGGAAGATCTCGTTGGATGTAGAATTTGATTCCACATCCAACTATTACCCACAATACATAATTTTGATGGACCCCTCTACCCCAAAAACAAGAAATACCTAAAAAAATGTGATGATGACATCATCATCACGTTTTTTCAAGTATTTATTATTTTTGGGGTGGAGGGATCCATCAAAAGTGTGAAGTGTGGGTACTCTTTGGATGCGGAATCAAATTCCGCATCCAACAAGCTCTCCCGATCAAGATTTGAGTAAAAACACAGGGAGATATGTCGAAAATACGAACACAAAAGTAGTTTTTTTCCTTTTTCCTCCAAAATTAATAATTTATTATTATTATTTTAGCTATTATTTTATTATTTTCCTTAGGAGGCCCATTTTAGACCTCAAAATTACTCTAATGTATTTCCAATAGGGAAGGCCTTGACTTTCAAGGATGATACAGAGGACAATGCCATTAATAGTTTCATCAGTGAGCCCACTTATGTCAACAAACAAATTTATTAGATCCTGTAGTACCCTATGTGAAGAAGAGCAAGAAAATATCACAAGGGGACATTAGTCAATGACACCCACATAATTCTAGTTCTGAAAAAATTCAAAAAGTGCTCCAGTTGAGATAGAGCCAAGAAAAACACTGAATATCAATCCCAATCTCGCTCCTGATAAATAGGAACCCTTGATCACTCTCTTGAAAAAAGAATAAGGGGGCATTTTTCAAGGATTACACGGATATGAAAAGGTATCCCTTCTAATCTGTGCACCCACCACATTTATATCAAGAGTGACTCCTGCCCTATGTGCAAGCCACAACGAAGGATGAACCCCAACCTTAGGGACATTGTGAAGGAGGAAATTCAAAAACTCTTGGAAGTAGGGTTTATATACCTGATCTTAGACAGGGAGTGGGTTTCTCCACTCATGATAGTACCCAAGAAGAATGGGAAATGGAGAGTCTACATAGATTATAGAGAGTTAAACAAGGCAACACAAAAATATCACTATCCTCTGTCTTTCATCGATCAGGTACTTGATACCCTTTCTGGGAATAAGTTCTTCTCCTTTTTGGATGGGTTTAGCGGGTACAATCAAATCTAGATTGCTCCTGAGGACCAAGACAAAACCACCTTCACCTATCCCTAGGGTACCTTTTCATACAAGCTACTCCCCTTCGGTTTGTGCAATGGACCAGCCACCTTTCAGAGAGCTGTGATCGACATCTTTTCAGAGATGGTTAATGATAGTATGGATATTTTCATGGATGAATTTACCCCGTATGGCAGTGACTTTGAGGAGGCACTGAAAAACTTAGAGAAGGTTTTAACACGCTATGATCAGACCTAGCTATCTTTGAGCACTTAAAAATGCCATATGATGATGAGCGAGGGTGTAATGCTGGGGCACTTTATCTCTACTGATGGTATCCAGGTAGATCCATCAAAAATTAGGGTAATTGAAAATATACCCATTCCTAGAACACAGAAAGAGGAATGTATATTTTTAGGGCATGCTGGTTATTATAGGAGATTTATAGAAAATTTTTCCAAACTAGCTTCTTCTTTATTTTCCCTATTGATGAAGGATGTACAATTTATTTGGAATGATGCATGCCAGACAACATTCACTGAACTTAAGAAGAGGCTATCTACAACTCCTATCTTAAGAGGGGCCAATTAGGCTCTTCCTTTCCACATTTCTTCAGATGCCTCTGAAACTGCCATTGGAGCAGTGTTCAGATGGTAGGATGGCCAAGAACCATATGCAATTAACTACATCAGTAAAAACTTGGCTCATGCTAATTTTTTATCTCATTTTACTAAAAGCAATGACAGCTTACCAGTTGAAGATTCTTTCCCAGATGAACATTTATTTGCAGTTTCAACTCATTCCCCTTGGTATGCATATGTTGCTAACTACTTGGCTACAGGAAATCTTTCGACACATTTATTAAAGACAGAGAAAAGGAAAATTATTCAACAAAATTCCAAGTATTGTTGGATAGATGGTCATCTTTTCTACACAGGTCCTGATCTTGAGATCAGAAGATGTGTTGGGAAGGATGAAGACTTCCATATCTTTAAGGCTTGTCATGATGAGCCATGTGGAAGACATTTTGTAGATAAAAGGATAGGTCATAAGGTGTTAAGAATGGGCTATTATTGGCCAACAGTTTTTAGGGATGCAAAGAAGTACGCCCAAGCTTGTGACAGCTATCAGAGAATGGGCCAACCTAACAGATTAGACAAAATTCCTTTGAAACCATAGTTGGTGGTTGAAACCTTTGAAAAATGGGCCTTAGATTTTTTTGGGCCTATCAACCCTTAATCGAAGCAGAAAGTTTACATTCTATTTTGCATTGACTACATGACAAAATGGGTGGAGGCTGTGGCATTGGTGAAAGCTAGTGACCAGGATGTAATATATTTCTTGTATAGGGAAATATTCACTCATTTCAGAATACCTAAGGAAATAATCACAGATGGAGGACCACAATTTGTGTCACATAAATTTGAAGATGTGCTATAGAAGGAACATATTCAGCATAGGATAACTTCATTTTACCATTCCTAAGACAATGGCCAAGTGGAAAGTACCAATAAAGTTATTGAAGCTATCCTTACTAAATTAGTCAGAAGCCATCATAGAGACTGGGATGGCAGGCTTCTAGAAGCACTGTGGGCATATCGCACTACTTGGTGTAGTACTACAGGGTTACTCCCCTATGACTTGGTGTATGGTAAGAGTGTCATCTTCCCTATCGAATTAGAAATCAAGACTTTGAGGATGGCCATGGATGTAAAATTGAATGTAACATAGGCAAAGAGGAGTAGACTGAACCAATTAATGAACTTAATGAAAAATGTATAGCTAAAGTGGATCAAACAACATTGATTCAGTAGCAGCGATCCAAATGGCACGATCAATTCATCAAAAAGAAAGTCTTCTGTGAAGGATACTAGGCATTATTGTATGATTCAAGTTTCAAAATGGATTTCAAAGGTAAGCTGTCCACAATATGGTTGGGTCCATATCAGATAGATAGAGTGTTTGATAATGGTACAGTCCACCTGGTCACAATTGACGAAAACCATACACCATTATTTTCTAATGGTCACAAGCTGTGACTGTACCACAAACCAAGTTCGAGGGACACGTTTATTTCACATGTTGCAGTTGATCCGAGAAACTAGTTTGCACAAGGGAAGGAATATTTCTTTGCCCCTATCAATATTTAGGAAGTCACTGTGATTTCTTAAAAAATAAATTTTTGTACATAAATACATTGATGTTTGCTGTTTTTATTTCTTCTTGCTTTGTTTTCCTTTACGTTTGATCATTTTTTTTTCAAATAATCTGTGTAGGAATTGACTTAAGGAGCAATGGTCATGACTGGGCCTGACAACTATGAACCCGTATTCTAATTTCTTGCCTTGGAAAAAGCTCCATGAGGAGAAAAAGAATTCGAATTATGAACAATTATGCACAACTACAACTCTGTAAAACCTACCCATTTTCCGTTCCGCGTAGCTGTAACTCCGTAAAACCTGCCCATTTTTTCATTATGCACAGCTGTGAATCCATAAAACCTGCCCATTTTTCCGTTCTGTGCAGCAGCAACTCCGTAAAACTTGCCCATTTTTTCATTCCGCACAGCTACGACTCTGTAAAACCTGCCCATTTTTCCATTCCACACAGTTGCGACTCCGTAAAACCTACCCATTTTTCCATTCTGTGCAACTGCAACTCCATAAAAATATTCCTATTTCCCCATTTCGTGTAGCTGTGACTCCATAAAAATCTTCCTATTTCCCCGTTTCGAGCAGCTGCGACTCTGTAAAACTTGCCTATCTTTCCATTCCACACATCTGTGACTCCGCCAATTTTAGAATATTTGTTTTTCCTATTTTTCATGTCTATGAATCTACCACATTCCATCAGATTTCCTATCTTTTGCAACTGCAAATCCTCTAAATTTATCCACAGAAGGGCTACAACTCCTTCAGATTTATCCGAACTTTCTATCGCCCATGATTTTGTTGATTCTGACTCACCTCACGACTTCAATTATGTTTCCATCAAGGTTAAAAAGACAGTTTTTGGCTCGCCAAAAGGAACATTATCGCGGCACACGTACAATTATGTTTAAAATTGATGGCATCATTTGACACACTCTATTATATTCAAAATTCATGGATCATCGCATAATTGTTAAGGTACGGTTCCGATTATTTACATGTTTAATAATTAAGTAGATTTCACAAAATTAATCATGCCCACGTTTTTATATCTGTCATTATACCCATGCTTCGTTAAATGTCCATCTGCACGATCTTATGGGTACTTGAGCTTATCTTATGGTCGTCAATGTTTTCCTAATTTGGGGCCAAATATTACCAATGATTCCCTTCTTACGACTGTCTTAACTTTCCTAATTTGCTCAAACCCAACATCAGTTGTTTGTACACGACCCTATGTTGTAACCTTCATTACCAGGCCTGTAAATTGTTGAACTGATACCAACATTCAAGGAAAGGAACCATGGGTATCTCAGCCAAACACGAACCCACAAACATGCACGAATTGCGCAAAAATGCTGCGGTTTTTGCCATCTTCGTAGCTGCTGGATGGACTGTGTTTTTCCAACGATTAAGTGGTTTTCACCAAGAAATAGTTCTGCAGTTTGCTTTGAATCTCATAGAAACCCATTCAGAGGTCAGGGGTTTACATATAGAAGTTACTGAGGAGATTGTAGCAGAGGTCACAGGCCTTCCTGAAAGTGGAAGAGCCTGGTTTGGAAGATGAATTCGAAATGTTGTTGCAATGCAAGAGTTTCTTTTAGCCGGTGAACAGGTCTGCCAAGCGAAGAGGGGGACAGCATTACAGTCCCTACCTCATCCCTAGAATGAAGTGGTGGTCTTCTTCAAGAAGTACATTATGTGTGAAGGTAGATATCAAACTGTGTATTTCTCTGAATTCCCTTTACTGTCTCATTTACAACATAGGGATTTAATCAATATGCCATTTTATCTATTTAAAGACTTGCATCATATGGAGGGATTTGTGAAATGGGACAGACACCCATACTTGTCCCTTACCCATCACGTCCTGATTAAATTTCTCATCTTAAGGGCCTTAGCTCAGAGAAACCAAAAATGGGAGCAGTTTACTAGCCAACCTAAAATAAACCAGGGACCTCTGCTTTTTCCTGGTTTTCCAATAAAGTATGAAGCACCTGCACTCTTGGGGGGTGTTCAAACATAAGAAGAAGAGGAGGAACCAACCCAATTGAGGGGAATGGTAGAAGAATAGGAGGACTGAAGCCCCTCCAATCCAGTTGTTNAACAAACCCTGTAAAAGGGATAGAGGATTTGGGGGGTCCGTTAGTAGAAGCTAAAGCCGGAGCAGCATTTGATGCTACGACAATTGAAGCTGAAGCTGTAGGAGCTGCGATGATAGAAGAAAATGTAGAGGTTTTCACCATTGAATCTTCTTTGGAATGGATGGGAACTATTATCGAGGAGGAAACAGAGATGGCAGAGACCAGAGAAGACGCTAGAAAAAGAAACATTCCTTCTACATCACTGCAGAATTGCAAGCCCCTCTACCAAAAACAAAGAGAAGAAGATCAAAGGAGGAGGTGCAGGCATCAAGGCCAATGAGAAGAAGGAGAACCAAATCAGTCATAGCAGCAGAAGCAGTGCAGGAAAAATGGGCAAATATTGAAGAAAACATTAAATTTCCCATCTTGAGACCTAATGAAAATGCTGCCCCACAAGAACCTATTGTAGAGGAACCTCAAATTGAGGGACTTCTATTTGAAAATTGTCTGTTGAAGGAAGAGGTACAAGTGCTTCGGAAGGAAGTGGAAATATGGAAGGAAACATGTCAAAAATAGGTGGAAAGGAGATTACACACACTGGTGGAAGCTGTAGATCAAATTGAAGGATCACTTTCGACTGAGGAAGGTGATGAATTAAAAAACGTAGTTTTCACTCAGTGTGGAGAAATATTTAGTCAACCAATATACAAAGTCACATTGCATGCATTTGTGGCACAAAAACCCACACAGACAGTTGGATAAGAGAGAGGAACATCTGTGGGATAATTGAGAGATATAGAAGAACCAGAAGTGGAAAGGATCACCGAGGTAGAGGTAGGGGAATGTGATCAATTTTAGGCTCAACCATAGGGTGTTATTACATAATAACCAACAACCCTTGAAATTTTTGTTGAATATGCTACTTAAATGGAAGTGAGCGAGCCAGAGGTTGAGACAATCCTTGACCTGAACCTAGGAGTTTTTACTATGACCCTAGAACAATCCCAAGACATAGAAATAGTGGAGGGGGGACTTCAGCAATAGGAAAATGTTGAATTTGATTAGGATGTCACACAAGAACCAACATCCTCCAAAAACATTTCTGAGACTCCCATTCGGCTAGGGGTAACTGATATTGAGGTGGACATAATCCCGATGTGGAATTAGGAGAAGATGAACAGATGCAGTCCCAGCCATCATGGAACACTAAAGCATTTAGGGACCAGTCTCATCTATTCGGTCACACTGAAATAATTGGGGACCAGCCTCATCACTCATGGGATATGGAAGTAACTCAAGAGCAACCCAAGTTTCCAAAGGATCTAGAAGAGCAGGAAGTTGTTACACAAGAACCAGCATCTCTGCAGCTCCCTGTTGAAGTCACAGCCGAGAATCAAGAAGTTCCAGCCGAAACTCAAGAAGATACTAAAACTGGAACACAAGAAGATGTTGCCACACAAGAACCAACATCTTCACCATTGGTCGTTGAAGTTGACAAAAAAAGGTTTCGAGAAGGAGGCATTGTCACAAAACAATTAGCACCCTCATAATTGATTGCAGAAGTACACTGGCATGCATAAGTTATTGAACCACTGGTAGAAGAGGAAGTTGTTTCACTTGCGATCCAGAACAATCAGGCTGAAACATTTGATAATAAGGTATGGACACAATATTCCCAAGAATTTGTCAATTTATATTATGATGAGGAGAAGGACGCGGGAGAGGAAAAGATTCAAGGTCTAATAGAAGAACTCTCACTACTGAAAGTAGAAGTAAATAAATGGAAAAGTGAGGTGGATAAATATCAGCAAGGAATGTTTCCCATTGTTCACCATAGGAATACTATCATTGAATTGAGGGAAACATGGGCAGAAGAGCTAATATTCCATAAGTACCATTGGGAAGAAGTAGAGAAATAATTGAAGGAGTTGAAGAAGTTCAAGTCCATGCAAAATGAGAAAGACCAACTATAAATTCTCTCCCAAGAATTGATGAGCTCGAGAGCTCCATCTTCCTCTTATCCTGTATTTTATATGACCAGTTCACTTGGTTTAAGATGAAGGCTCTAAAAGAAGGGAGACCTTATGAAGTAGCATCTTCAGACTAGTTTTTGGAAACCTTTATGAAAAGTAGCTTCACTAAGTAGAATATTTTGTGTGAGCTTTATTTACATGTAATGATTCACCCCTTGGACCGATATTCAAATCCTACTCCACACCTAGGTGATGTTCAGCTGATGGCATTTTCTTCTTTTGTCAGTAACCATGTGCAATGGGAGGATTCATTTCAGACAAATTCTAATAATGAGGCTCACTCTAATCCCTAGATTTGGTGTGAACCTTAATCCCCTTGCCTTGATTGTAATCGTCAAACACAGAGGCTTAAATCTCCCATCCAGACTCAGCAGTTGGTCGAGTTTCAAGAGAAAGTCTTCTCCACTTGTGTTAGCCAGATTTCCAGGTAGCAACGTTTATCTTTGGAGGGCAGTAAGCATAGGTGGCAAGATTCCCCTTCATTAATTAAGAAAAGGGACCCTTATTTCTTCAATAATTTTAAATAGGCTCTCCCTAGGGTTGAAGGGTATCTCGATTGTATGAGGAAATGTGGAGCTAACTAGTTGGGACTTAAATTCAAATTCCCACTTATTTGGTGGCCAACAAAACCATATAGGGAAGATTTTTCCTTGACAAAAGAAGAAGAAAGGCAGTGTTGGAAATATTGGGTTTCCCATAATGGATATCTATATGGGAGGGAATCACCTAAAGCCTCATACAACTTTTCATCTCTGCATGAGCGAGGCACAGTTAGAGATTCTGATTTAGACTAGTGGAGGTTGTTGCACGAGGACATGCAATGGAGAAGTTGGGGGAAGATGTTGGGCCCTAAAATGCCCCTTTTTAACCACATCTTTTATACCCTATTTTGTCTTGTCTTATTCCATTCTGCACACCAAACAGACATTCTTTCCTCACTTGAGCCTTGAATATTCATAGGTATGATTATTTATTGTTTCATCTTATTAATGCTTATGATTGTTATAATCGGGACTTTGCTTCTTGAATTATGCTAACTCATTATGAGTTCACAAAGATAGTGCTAGCTGTGAGAGAGTACAGGTGTAGCTACCCGAGTGGTCCAAATAGCATATGAGCTCTCACTATTAGCTGTGACTTTCCAGTCTCGTATATACACGCGGATCCCACCAAGGGTCATCATTCCACGCAGGCTACGACAAACATGGCTGCAACAGACTTAGCTACAACAACGTGCCATTGCTTGAATTTAGCTGCAATCATTTGGGCCTCTCTTGAATTGGTTATGTTATTCATTTACTGACTCAGGAAACAAAATTTCCTATATTCCCTGCCTCTATTTAATTCCACTCATAGCTGCAACAACTTATGTAAGAAGGCATATTGAAGATCATAGATCTTCATGGCTTCCCGATATTAGTGGGTGAGGGCTACGATTGTTGATGTATAAGTATGGGGAAGTATTCAGAGCCAGGGTTTGGACAATATCATATTTTATTGTGTAAGATGTAACAGAGATTGTACCTTCATTTCACCATTTTAATACAAGGAGCAGGATTCTCCAGATCTATGTGTTTTAACTTGTGTTAGTTCTGGCATCTCTGTTTGAATGCTGGGCCCACCTTCCCACAGATATCGTTGAGTTAATTAGATTTTTGCTTAATTAGTTGTGTGGTGTGGATATTACATTGTATGTATTTGTTTCAGTAGTTGCAACAGTCATGTTAATTGTTGTGTTTCCTTGAATAATCAGTACTCGCATTTCCTGTAAGTTGCAACAGTGTGGTGTGACAGTCGACTGTGTAGGTTAGCTTCTTTTATGCATGTGTGTGATAGCTATAGCAGTCAAGCTCTCCCTTAGTTTCATTTGAATTACTTGTATTGCTCAGGTTTGCTAATTTAGGTAGACTATGGTTTAGAACTGTTGACTCAATTCCTATTATTTCTCATTTCTAGATTAAGGTTGGATTAGCTAGTCACAATGGATCTACATACAATTTGGTAAATTAGGATTTAACTTTCTACAAAAGTAATTATAGATATTTATTTCAGGAATCATTCATTACTAGATTCAAGTTGTAGGAATTAATTGCAATTCTGTATTTTTAGATAGGTAGTTTAGATCAGTTAGATTATGGGAGGAGCTTGAGAAAATAGATAAGTAGGATAGTTTATTCAGTCATCAACTACTTAGTGTTTAAGCACAGACAATGTAAGTTATCTTTGAAATAAAAGACTTCCCTGGGTTGACAATTTATATTAAGCATTATGCATGATGGTTTTAATTAACTGGCATATAGAGTGACCAACATTTTGGCGTCGTTGCCGGGGAAGGTAATTATTAGACACCATAGTGGTCGCATCCATTCATTTTTCTTCAGTTTTTAATTTTGCATGTTTTGGGTTCCATGAATACAAGAATATTACAACGTGACATTCCTATAACCCCCAGAACTACCCAAAATACTAACATTGCAGGTGGACGAGGTCGTGGCAGAAATCCAGTATTGGGAAGAAGAACATTCATTAACGATCTGGTTTCTAGACCCAATTCCTCTACTGGAGCTCGCCATCAAGGATCCTCCGTCAGAAGAATTCCATTTACTCTCAGGGTGGAAGCATCAATTTCCATAGTGGAGAACACAGGAGGAGATGCGACACCCTTAGGTGTCCCTGTAGAGGAAGACAGAGTTAGCGCTGTGGGAGAAACTGATCAAGACATGATTTATCATGTTAACGGCAAGGAGGTGAAAAAGGAGGAGCATACATAGTTTCATCAAAAGTGGGTCGATCAGATGAAGCACAGAGAGGAGAGAGCAGAGGAAAATATGAATAAAATACATAAACTGGAAGACCATGAAGAAGATATGGGAGAGAACCATCACAATGATGGTGATTCCCCGCAGGAGGAAACATTTTCTACGCTTTAGTTTCCCATTCGACAAAAAGCTTGATAAGACCCCATGAAAAACATATCACCATCGGTATTACCTCATTTTCATGGAAAAGCCATAGAGGATCTGGATGAATTTCTCTTCCAGTTTGACATCCTCTATCGCAGCTACAACTACACTTCCAGCAAGCATAAGTTAAAACTTTTTCCTGGCACTTTGAAGGATAATGTGCTACATTGGTTCATGAGCCTGGGTGGTGAAACTGTCACCATGTGGGATCAAATGAAACAGGTGTTCCTAGAAAAATACTAGGAGTACTACAACACTAAAGATAAAAGAGAAGAGTTGCTCAAGATGGTAGAAAAGGACGAAGAAAGTTTGGAATATTTTGTTGAAAGGATCATGTACAATGTGCAAAGGGCTTGACAGACTAATATGGGGCTAGATGTGCTCAAGATAATCCTACTTCATGGGATTAGGGAAGACATCCTAGGTATGTTGACCTTGATGGGAAAGGGGGATATCTCGAAGGAATATTTTGAAAAGATTATTGAATTATGCAGAAGGTATTCCATAAGATCCTCCAGGACAAACAAACAGGAAAAATTGGAACGAGATTCCTTCGATAGAACACATAAGTCATCCAATGGAGGAGCCACCTGAGAAGAAATAGGAAATCTTCTCCACAACTCAAAACAAATATTATGAGCTCCATCTCTTCAGAAATAGATGTCCTGAGGGTGAAGCAGAAGCAAGCAGCAGAAGATTTAACACTGTATATTCTGCCCCAGATGTAGGAAGAAGCATCCCCTAAAAGAGTGTCCACTAGATAAGGTGGAAGTGTGCCAGCTCTGTGAACTGAACCGTGATACAAAGGAGTGCCCTTCACTACCTCAAGTAAAGGTAGTTCTACAGGCATCAACTCCGAATGTGGAACCAATCTACTTCATTGCCCAAAAAAAGCCTTGGCAACCTCGAAACCAAGGTATGACTCTAGACTCATTTCCATTTTTGAATAATATGAATAATTGGAATAATATGAATCACATGAATACATAATTCCCTTCACCTTATTCCAACCATCAATGGAATCCTTCTCAACCTCCTATGCAATACCCTCCTCAACAATACCCTCAGCCATACCAGGAGTACCAGTAGCCGCAGCTGTAACTCAAGAACAATGTTGCACCTAATATGCCTATACAACCGCAGCTTCCTGCTCAACCTAACCCCAACCCAAATAATAAAGCAGTCCATCAGTTTGAGACTTCCAACATGCCCACTTACTCCATTACTCCATTTCCCTGTAACGACACACGCTTATGATCAAGGAGAGTAGTGGACCCTCTAGTCATTGAGGATGTTCCATCCTCTGTGTCTAAAGAAAGGATGAACCAGAAGTACTTAGCTCACACAATAGTCCCCATTATTGAGGATGCTTAAATTCCTACCAAGACACCAGCTAAAACACACAGAGAAACAGCTATTGAAACGCAACCTACAAAACCGATTAGAGAATCTCCATATCCTGAAAGGCTGACACTATAGAAAGAAGTGGAACAACCTCAGTTTAACCTCTTAGGAGATTTTTAAAAAAATTAAGTCAAAATTCCACTGTTGGAGGCCCTCCATGATGTGCCTATTTACGCCAAAATAGTCCAAGACCTGTGTGTAAGAAAACAAGGTAGAAAACCCAGAGATCCTCCCACTGTCCATGTCCTGGGGAAACTATCTGAATTGATAATGGGAAAAAATATCCTGGCCAAATATGATGACCCTGGGAACCCTACTGTCATAGTGTAGATTGGGAACATAATGATATTGAATGTGTTAGTAGATCTAGGTCCATCCATTAATGTTATGACCATAGAAACTGTACAAAAACTTAGGCTCACCAATATTAGGCCAACCCATACCATTCAAGAACTAGCTGACAGGTCCACTATCAAACCCGAGGGAATCTTGGATGGCCTTGTCGTCTCAGTTGACTCATGGGAGTACCCTATTGAATTCTTGGTTTTACAACCCAAATCGCAACTAGGGGGACACCTGCTGATCCTGGGAAGACCCTGGTTAGCCACAACATATTCTTGCATTAGCTGTCGGTCAGGGTTTATGACTATCTCAGATGGGACCAAAACAAATAACCTAACCATGTATCCTCCAGCTCGACCTAGTATAGAAGATGAAACTCTGTTATGGATGGAGCTAGAGGAAGACAAGGGCATTGAGCCACTGTTAACAATAGGGAAGACCTTGACTTTCAAGGATGAAATAGAGTACGATGCCATTAATAGTTTCATCAGTGAGCCCACTTCTGACAACAAACAAATTTATTAGATCTTGAATAGTACCCTAGGTGAAGAAGAGCAAGAAAATATCACAGAGGAGACATTAGTCAATGACACCCACATAATTCCAGTTCTAAAAAATTTGAAAAGTGATCCAGTTGATATAGAGTTGAGAAAAACACTAAATATCAATCCCAATATTGCTCCTGATGAATAGGAACGCTTGATCACTCTCTTGAAAAATCATAAGGGGAAATTTTCATGGGAGTACACGGATATGAAGGGTATCCCTTCTAATCTATGCACCCACCACATTTATAGCAAGAGTGACTCTCGGCCTATTCTCCAACTACAGGAAAGGATGAACCCCAACATTGGGGACATTGTGAAGGAGGAAATTCAAAAACTCTTGGAAGCAGGGTTTATATACCCGATCTCAGACAACGAGTGGGTTTCTCCACTCGTGATAGTACCCAAGAAGACTGGGAAATAGAGAGTCTACGTAGATTATAGAGAGTTAAACAAGGAAACATATAAAGATCAGTTACCTTTTCCTTTCATCGATCAAGTACTTGATACCCTTTCTGGGAAGAAGTTCTTCTCCTTTCTGAATGGGTTTAGCGGGTACAATTAGATCTAGATTGCTCTTGAGGACCAAGACAAAACCACCTTACCCTGTTCCTAGGGTAGCTTTGCATACAACGTACTCCCCTTCAGTTTGTGCAATGCACCAGCCACCTTTCAGAGACCTGTGATCGACATCCTTTTGGATATGGTCAATGACAATATGGAGATTTTCATGGATGACTTTACCCCATATGGCAGTGAATTTGAGGAGGCATTGAAAATCTTAGAGAAGGTTTTAGCACGCTATGAGAAAACCCAGCTATCTTTGAGCACTGAAAAGTGCCATATGATGATGAGCGAGGGTGTAGTGGTAGGGCACTTTATCTCTACTGATGGTATCCAGGTAGATCCATCCAAAATTAGGCTAATTGAAAATATAGTCGGTCCTGGAACACAAAAAGAGTTACGTAGCTTTTTAGGGCATGCTGGTCATTATACGAGATTTATAGAAAAATTTTCCAAACTAGCTTCTCCTTTATTTTCCCTATTGATGAAGGATGTACAGTTTATTTGGAATGATGCATGCCAGACAACATTCATTGAACTTAAGAAGAGTTTGTTTACAACTCCTATCTTAAGGGGGGGCAATTGGGATCTGGCTTTCCACATTTCTCCAGATGCCTCTGATACTACCATTGGAGTAGTGGTGGGACAGCAGGATGGCCAAGCACCATATGCAATTTACTACATCAATAAAAACTTGGCTCCTACTGAACTCAATTACACTGTTACAGAGAAAGAATTTTCAGCCGTTGTCTACTCCATTAACAAATTTAGGGATTACATTGCTAGATATACCACCTTTGTACACACTGACCACTTAGCCATCAAGTATTTAATGAACAAACCAGTTACAAATGATAGGATAACTAGATGGTTGTTACTATTATAGGAGTTTGATATTACCATTGTGTTGATGCGCATATGTGAATATGCACGTAACGGGAAAGACAACCCAGACCGAGATCCTTAGAGCAGGTTCCAAGCTGTTTGGGATGGTTGCTTCCGACAGGTTTAAAG
>LPNX010085308.1:1506405-1733830 GCA_001517045.1 Pseudotsuga menziesii
TTGGGTAGGGGCACAACACATTGTTGATAGACCTGGGAAAGAAAATGTTGTTGCTGATTTTTTATCTCGTTTTACTAACAATGATGACAGCTTACCAATTGAAGATTCTTTCCCAGATAAACATTTATTTGCAGTTTCAGATCATTCCCCTTGGTATGCAAATGTTGCTAACTACTTGGCTGCAGGAAAGCTTCCAACACATTTATCAAAGAGAGACAAAAGGAAAATTATTCAATAAAGTGCCAGGTATTGTTGGATAGATGGTCATATTTTCTATACAAGTCCTGATCTTGAGATCAGAATATGTGTTAGGGAGGACGAAGTCATCCATATCTTGAAGGCCTGTCATGATGAGCCATGTGGAGGACATTTTGCAAATAAAAGGATAGGTTACAACGTGTTAAGAATGGGCAATTATTGGCCAACAATTCAGGGATGTGAAGAAGTATGTCTGGAATTGTGACAGCTGTCAAAGAATGGGCCAACCTAACAAATTGGATGAAATGCCTTTGCAACCACAGTTGGTGGTTGGACCCTTTGACATATGTGCCTTAGATTTTGTTGGGCCTATCAACCCTTCCTCGAAGAAGAAAGCTTACATTTTATTTTGCACTGACTACATGAAAAAATGGGTGCAGGTTGTGGCGTTGGTGAAATCCAATGGCCAGGATGTAATAGATTTCTTGTATAGGGAAATATTCACTCATTTCAGAATACCCAAGGAAATAATCACAGATGGAGGACCACAGTTTGTGTCACATAAATTTGAAGATGTGCTACAAGAGTACCATATTCATCATAGGATAACTTCACCTTACCATCCCCAGGACAATGTCTAGGTGGAAAGTATAAATAAATTTATTGAAGCTATCCTTACTAAAATAGTAAAAATCCATCGCAAAGACTGGGTTGACAGGATTCTGAAAGCACTGTGGGCATATCGCACTACTTGGCGCAGTACTACAGGTTCCCCCCTGTGACTTGGTGTATGGTAAGAGTGTTGTCTTACCTATCGAATTCGAAATCAATACTTTGAGGATTGAAATGGATGTAAAATTATATGTAACAGAGGTGTAGAGGAGTAGACTAAATCAATTAAATGAACTTGATGAAAAACATATAGATGCAGTGGATCAAACAACATTGATTCAGCAGCAGCGATCCAAATGGCACAATCAGTTCATAAAAAAGAAAGTCTTATGTGAATTAGACTGGGAATTATTATACGATTCAAGGTTCAAAAGGGAATTCAAAGGTAAAATGCACACAAGATGGTTGGGTCCATATTAGATAGGCAGATTGTTTGATAATGGTACAGTCCTCCTGGTCACCATCAACAAAAACCATACACCATTATTTGCTAATGGTCACAGGATGTGACTGTACCACAAACCAATTTCAAGGGACACATTTATTTCACAGGTTGTAGCTGATCCAGGATACTAGTTAGTGTAAGGGCAGGAATCTTTCTTTGTCCCTGTCAATCTTTAGGAAGTCACTGTGATTTCCACACAAATAAATTTTTGTACATAAATAAATTGATGTTTGTTGTTTTTATTTCTTCTTGCTTCATTTTCCTTTACGCTTGATCGTTTTATTTTTGAAGAATATGTGTAGGAATTGACTTAAGGAGAAATGGTCATGACTGGGCCTGATGACTATGAACCCCTATTCTAATTTCCTGTCTTGGAAAAATCTCCATGAAGAAGAAAAGAATTCCAATGATGAACAGTTACGCGTAGCTGCAACTCTATAAAACCTGCCCATTTTTTCATTCCGCGCAGCTGTGACTCCCTAAAAGCTACGCATTTTTCCATTCTGTGCAGCTCTAACTCCGTAAAACCTATCCATTTCTCCATTTCGTGTAGCTACGACTCCGTAAAACCTGCCCATTTTTTCATTTCGCACAGCTGCAACTCCGTAAAAATATTCCTATTTCCTCGTTCTGTGCAATTGTGACTTTGTAAAAACTTTGCCTATTTCCTCGTTCCAAGCGGCTTCGACTCCTTAAAAATTGCCTATCTTTCTGTTCTGCGTAGCTACCACTCCACCAATTTTAGCATATTTTTCCTTGCTATGACTCCGCCACATTCCAATGGATTTCCTATCTTTCACAGCTACGAATCCTCTAGATTTATCCACAGAAGGGTTGCGACTCCTCCATATTTGTCCGAAATTTCTGCCGCCTGTGATTTTGTTGATTCTGAGTCACCTCACGACTTCAATTATGTTTTCATCAAGGTTGAAAATATAGTTTTTGGCTCGCTGGAAGGAACATCATCACAACTCGTGCGCAATTATGTTTAAAATTGATGGCATCATTTGACACACTGTATTATCTTGAGAAGTCACGAATCATCGCATAATTGCTAAGGTATGGTTCTGATTATTTACATGATTAAGAATTAGGTAGATTTGACAAAATTAATCATGCGTGGCTTTTTATACCTGTCATTATACACATGCTTTGTTAACTTTCCATCCGCACGATCCTATGGGTACGCGAGCTTATCTTATTGTCGTCAAATTTTTCCCAATTTGGGACCAAATCTTACCTATGATTCCCTATTTACAATTGTCTTAACTTTCCTAATTTGCTCAAACCCAACATCAATTGTTCGTGCATGACCTTGTGTTGTAACCTCCATTACTGGGCCTGTAAATTGTTGAACTGATACCAGCATTCAAAAAAAGGAACCATGGGTATCTTTGCTAGACACGAACCCACAAACATGCAGGAATTGTGCAAAAATACTGAGGTTTTTTCCATCTTCGCAGCTGCTGGTTGGACTGAGTTTTTCCAACGATTAAGTGGTTTTCACCAAGAAACAGTTATGTAGTTTGCTTTGAATCTCACAGAAACCCATTCATAGTTCAGTGGTTTACATATAGAATTTACTAAGGAGATTGTAGCAGAGGTCATGGGCCTTCCTAAAAGTGGAAGAGCCCGGTTTGGAAGACGAATTTTAAATGCTACTGCAATGTAGGAGTTTCTGCTAGCTGATGAATAGATCTGCCGAGCAAAGAGGGGGATAGCATTACAGTCCCTCCCTCATCACTGGAATGAAGTGGCAGTCTTCTTGAAGAAGTACATTACGTGTGAAGGTAGATATCAAACTGTGTATTTCTCTGAATTCCCTTTACTGTCTCATTTACGACATAGGGATTTAACCAATATGCCCTTTTATCTATTTAAATGCTTGCTTCATATGGTGGGATTTGTGAAATCGTCCAGACACCCATACTTGTCCCTTACCCATCATGGCTTAGTTAAATTGCTCATCTTAAGGGCCTTAGCTCAAAGAAACCATACCTGGGAGCAGTTTACTGGCCAACCTCAAATAAACCAGGGACCTTTTCCTGGTGTTCCAATAGAGTATGAAGCACCTACACTCTTGGGGGTTGTTCAAACACAAGAAGAAGAGGAGGCACCAACCCAGTTGGGGGGAATGGCAAGAGAACAGGAGGACCGGAGTCTCTCCAATCTAGCTGGGGGGGAAGATGAGGCAGAATCAAATAATCAGGAAGAAGGGGATGAAACAGAATATGATAACCAAGAAGAAGAATCAGGTGAGGATGCAGCAGCAACAAACCCTGCAGAAGGGATAGAGGATTTGGGGGCTCCGTCAGCAAAAGCTGAAGCTGGAGCAGCATTTGATGCTGTGACAATTGAAGGTGAAGCTATAGGAGCTATGATGACAGAAGAAAATGTATAGGTTTTCACAATTGAATCTTCTCCATAATTGATGGGAACTCTTATCAAAGAGGAAACAGAGATGGCAAAGACTAGAGAAGACGTTGGAATAAGAAACATTCCTTCAACATCATCTATAGAATTGGAAGCCCCTCTACCACAAAAAAAGAGAAGAAGATCAAAGGAGGAGGTGCAGGAATCAAGGCCAATGAGAATAAGGAGAACCAGATCATTCGCAGTAGCAGAAGCAACAAGGGAAAAATGTGAAAATATTGAACCAAACATTGAATTTCCCATCTTGAGACCTAAGGCAAATGGTGCCCCACAAGAACTTGTTGCAGAGGAACCTCAAATTGAGGGACTTCTGTTTGAAAATGGTTTGTTGAAGGAAGAGGTGCAAGTGATTCGAAAGGAAGCGGAAATATGGAAGGAAACATGCCAGAAACAGGTGGAAAGGAGATTGAACACTCTAGTGGAAGCTGCAGATTAGATTGAAGGATCACTTTCGGCTGAGGAAGGTGATGAATTAAAAAACGTAGTTTTCCTTACGTGTGGAGAAATATTTATTCAATCAGGATACAAAGTCATAGTGGATGCATTTGTGGCACAAAAATCCACAGAGACAGTTGGAGAAGAGAGAGGAACATCTACGGGATAATTGAGAGATAAAGAAGAACCAAAAGTGGAAATGATCCCCGAGGTAGAGGTAAGGGAATGTGATCAATTTCAGGCTCAACCATAGGGTATTTTTACACAATAACCAAAAACCCTGGAAATGTTTGTTGAAGCTACTACTCAATTGGAAGTGAGCGAGACAGAGGTTGAGACAATCCCTGACCTAAACCTAGGAGTTTTTACTATGACCCCAGAAAAATCCCAGGACATAAAACTAGTGGAGGGAGAACTTCAGCAATAGGAAAATGTTACAGTTGCTCAAGATGTTGTCACACAAGAACCAACATCCACATAAAACCTTGTAGAGACTCCCATTTGGCTAGGGGTAACTAATCTTAAGGTGGAAATAATCCCCGATGTGGAATTAGGAGAAGATGAACAGATGCAATCCCAACCATCAGGGGACACTGAAGCATTTGGGGACGTGTCTCATCTATCTAGGGACACTGAAATAATTGGGGACCAGCCTCATCTCTCATGGGATATGGAATTAACTCAAGAGAAAACCAAGTTTCCAGAGGATATGGAAGAGGAGGAAGTTGTTACACAAGAACCGGCATCTTTGCAACCCCCTATTGAAGCCACAGCCAATAATCAAGAAGTACCAGCCGAAACTCAAGAAGATACTAAAACTGGAACATAGGAAGATGTTGCCACACAAGAACCAACATCTTCACCATTGGCTATTAAAGTTGACAAAAAGAGGTTTCAAGAAGGAGGTGCTATCACATAAGAACCAACACCCTCAGAATTAAATGTATAAGTACACTGGTAGACAGAAGTTGTTGAAGCACTGGTAGAAGAGAAAGTTGTCTCACTTCCAATCCAAAACAATCGGGATGAAACATTTGATAATAAGGTATGGATGCAATCTTCCCAATAATTTGTCAATTTATATTCTGACGAGGAGAAGGACACAAGAGAGGAAAATATTCAAGGTCTAATGGAAAAACTCTCACTGCTGAAAATAGAAGTAAAGAAATGGAAAAGTGAGGTGCATATCAACAAGGAATGATTCCCATTGTTTAGCATAGGAATACTATTAGTGAATTGAGGGAAATATGGGCAGAATAGATAATATTCCAGAAGTATCGTTGGAAAGAAGTACAGAAAGAATTGAAGGAGTTGAAGAAGTTCAAGTCCATGCAAAAGGAGAAAGACCAACTGTACATTCTCTCCCAAGAATTGATGAGCTCTAGAGCTCCATCTCCCTCTTATCCTGTATTTTTATATGAACAATTCAGTTGGTTTAAGATGAAGGCTCTAAAAGAAGGGAGACCTTATGAATTAGCATCTTCAAACCAGTTTTGGGAAACCTTTATGAAAAGTAGCTTCACCGAGTAGAATATTTTGTGTGATATTTATTTACATGAAATGGTTCACCCCTTGGACCGATATTCAAATCCTACTCCCCACCTAGGTGATGTTCAGCTCAGGGCGTTTGCCTCTTTTTTCAGCAACCATGTGCAATGGGAGGATTCATTTCAGACAAATTCTCATAATGAGGCTGACTCTAATCTCTTGATTCGGTGTGAACCTCAATCCCCTTGCCTTGTTTGTAATCATCAAACACAGAAGCTTAAATCTCCCATCCAGACTCAGCAGTTGGTCGAGTTTCAAGAGAAAGTCATCTCCACTTGTGTTAGCCACATTTCCAGGAAGTAACATTTAGCTTTGGAGGGCAGTAAGCATAGGTGGTAGGATTCCCCTTCATCAATTAAGAAAAGGGACCCTTATTGCTCCAAGAATTTTAAGCAGGCTCTCCCTAGGGTTGAAGGGTATGTCGATTGTATGAGGAAATGTGGAGCTAACTGGTTGGGACTTAAATTCAAATTATCACTTATTTGGTGGCTAGCAAAACCATATAGGGAATATTTTTCATTGACAAAAGCAGAGGAAAGGCAGTGTTGGAAATATTGGTTTTCCCATAATGGATATCTAGATGGGACGGAATCACCTGAATCCTCCTACAACTTTTCATCTCTCCATGAGCGAGGCACAGTTCGAGATTCTCATTCAGACTAGTGGAGGTTGTTGCATGAGGACATGCAACAGAGCATTTGGGGGGAGATGTTGGGCACCAGAATGCCCCTTTTTAACCACATCTTGTATACCCTATGTTGTCTTGTCTTATTCCATTTTGCGCACCAAACAGACATTATTTCCTCACTTGAGCCCTGAATCTTCAAAGGTATGATTATTTATTTTTTCATCTTATTAATGCTTATGATTGTTATAATCACGAATTTGCTTCTTGAATTATGCTAACTCATTATGATTTCAAAAAGACAATGCAAGATGTGAGAGAGTACAGGTGTAGCAGCCCGAGTGGTCCAAAGAGGATATGAGAATTCACTATCAGCTATGACTTTCCATTCCCATCTATACACGTGGATCCAACCAAGGTTCATCATTCCACATGGGTTGCGACAGGCATGGCTGCAACAGACATAGATGCAACAAACCTAGCTACAACAGCGCGCCACTACTTGAAGTTAGCTGCAATCATTCAAGACTCTCTTGAATTGGTTATGTTATTCATTTACTGCCTCGAGCAACAGAATTTCCTATATTCCCTGCCTTTGTTTATTTCCACTCACAGCTATAACAGTGTAGGTAACAGGGCATCCTGAAGATTGTAGATCTTCATGGCTACCCGATATTAGTGGGTGAGGGTTACGATTGTTGATGTATAAGTACAAGGAAGTATTCAGAGCCAAGGGTTGGACAATATCATATTTTATTGTGTAAGTTGTAACAGAGACTATACCTTCATTTCACCATTTTAATACAAGGAGCAGGATTCTTCAGATCTCTATGTTTTAACTTGTGTTAGTTCCAGCGTCTCTAATCGAAGGCTGGGCCCGCCTTCCCATAGAGATTGTCGAGTTAATTAGATGTTTTCTTAATTAGTTGTGTGGTGTGGATATTACATTGTATGCATTTGTTTCAATAACTACAACAGTCATGTTAATCATTGTGTTTCCTTGAATACTCAATACTTGCATTTCCTATAAGTTGGAGTAGTGTAGTGTGACAGTCAACTGTGTAGGTTAGCTTCTTTTATGCATGTCTGTGATAGTTGTAATAGTCAAACTCTCCCTTAGTTTCCTTTCAATTACTTGTCTTTCTCAGGTTTTCTAATTCGGGTACACTATGGTTTAGAACTGTTGATTCAATTCGTGTTATTTCTCATTTCTAGATTAATGTTGGTTTAGCTAGTCACAATGGATCTACATACAGTTTGGTAAATTAGGATTTCACTTTCTGCAAAAGTAATTCTAGATATTTATTTCAGGAATCATTCATTACTGGATTGAAGTTGTAGGAAGTAATTGTAATTATGGATTCTTAGATAGGTAGTTTAGATCAGTTTGATTATGGGAGGAGCTTGATAAAAAAGATAAGTAGGACATTTTATTCAGTCATCAACTACTTAGTGTTTAAGCACAGACAGTGTAAGTTATCTTTGAAATAAAAGACTTCCCTGGGTTGACAATTTATATTGAGCATTCTACATGATGGTTTTAATTAACTGTCATATAGAGTGACCAACATTTTGGCGTTGTTGCTGGGAAAGGTAACTATTAGACACCATAGTAGTTGCATCCATTCATTTTTCTTGAGTTTTTAAGTTTTCATGTGGTCGAGGTCATGGAAGGAATCCAACATTAGGAAGAAGAACATTCATGGAAAATCTAGTTGTTAGAGCCAATTCCTCTACTGGAGCTCACCATCAAGGATCCTCCGTCAGAATATTTCCAATTACTCCTTGGGTGGAAGCATCAGTTTCTACAGTGGAGAACACAGGAGGAGCTGCGACACCCTTAGGTGTCCTTGTAGAGGAAGACAGAGTTAGCATTATGGGAGCAGCTGATTGAGATGGGATTTATCACATTAATGGGAAGGAGGTGACAAAGGAGGAGTGGACACAGTTTCATCAGAAGCGAGATGATCAGAGGAATCACAGAGAGGAGAGAGAAGAGGAAAATATGAATAACAGATATGAACCGAAAGACCGTGAAGAAGAGATGGGAGAGAACCATCACAATGATGGTGATTACCTGCAGGAGGGAACAGTTGCTACACTCCAGTTCCCCATTCAACAACCAGCTGGACAAGTCCCCATGAAAAACATATCACCATCGGTATTACCTCCTTTTCATGGAAAAGCCACAAAGGATCCAAATGAATTTCTCTTCGAGTTTGACATCCTCTATAGTAGCTACGACTACACTTCTAGTGAGAAGAAGTTAAAACTTGTTCCTGCCACTTTGAAGGATAACGCGCTATGTTGGTTCATGAGCTTGGGTGGCGAAACTATCACCACGTGGGATCAAATGAAACAGGTGTTCCTGGAGAAATACCAGGATTACTCCAACACTAAATATAAAAGAGAAGATTTGTTCAAGATGGTACAAAAGGACAAAGAAATTTTGGAAGATTTTGTTGAAAGGTTCATGTACAATGTGCAAAGGGAGGGACAGACTAATATGGGGCTATATGTGCTCAAGATAATACTACTTTGTGGGATTAGGGAATATTGTCTAGGTATGTTGAACTTGATGGGAAAAGGGGATATCTCGAAGGAATCTTTTGAAAATATTATTGAATTATGCAGAAGGTATTCTAGAGGATCCTCTAGGACCAAAAAATAGGACAAATTGGAATGAGATTCATTCCATTAGAGGAAATTTGAGGTCTAAAATGGGCCTCCTAAGGAAAATAATAAAATAATAGTTAAATTAATAAAATGATGGTTATTAATTTTGGAGAAAGAATGAAAAAAAACTACTTTTTTTGTTCATATTTTCGACATATCGCATTGTCTTTTTACTCAAATTCCAAGTGGGAAAGCTCGTTGAATGCAGAATTTAATTCTGCATCCAATGGTTACCCACACTGCATACTTTTGATAGACCCCGCTACCCCAAAAACAAGAAACACTTGAAAAAACGTGATGATGACATCATCATCACGTTTTTCAGGTATTTCTTTTTTGGGGGGTAGCAGGGTCTATCAAAAGTATGCAGTGTGTGTAATCATTGGATGCGGAATTAAATTCTGCATCCAACGAGCTCTCCCACTCAAAATTTGAGTAAAAACACAAGGAGATATGTCGAAAATACAAACAAAAAAAATATTTTTATTTTATGACAAATATGTCAATTCAACCATTATGGTTGACTCATTTTATTGAAATTCTATTGGTTCTTTAATTCCAACTCACAAAATTTATTGTTGGCACGTTTTCTTATAAGGCCCATTTTAGACCCCAAATTTCCTCTAATGGATAGAACAAATAATTCATCCAATGGAGGAGCCACCCGAGCAGAATTAGGTAATCTTATCTAGAACTTAAAAACAGAGATGATGAGATCCATATCTTCATAAATATATGTCCTAAGGGCGAAGTAGAAGCAAGCAATAGAAGATCTAACACTCAGTGTATTCTGCCCCAGATGTAGGAAGAAGCATCTCCTAAAGGAGTTCCCACTCGATAAGGTGGAAGTGTGCCAGCTCTATGAATTGAACCATGATACAAAGGAGTTCCATTCACTACCTCAAGTGAAGGAATTTCTACAGGCATAAACTTCGGACGTGGAACCAGCCTACTTCATTTCCCAGAAAAATCCTTGGCAACCTCGAAAACATGGTATGACTCTAGACTCATTTCTATTTTCGAATAATATGAATAATTGGAATAATATGCATCACATGAATACACAATTCCCTTCACCTCATTCCAACCATCAATGGAATCCTTCTCAACTCCTGTTCAGAATTTCAGCTCCTGGAACCCTTGGACACACCCACCTAGCCAACAAAATCCTTGGTCCCCTAGGTGGAGGAACTCCCATCTAGGAAACCAGTGTCCCCATAGCCAATCTCCTCAATGGTTCCCACACCAACAATTTCCTCACCAACAATACCCTCCTCAACAATACCCTCATCCATACCAGTAGTACCAACAACCACAGTTGCAACTCCAGAACAATGTTGCACCTAATATGTCTATACGACCGCAACTGCCTGCTCAACCTAACCCCAACCCAAATAATAAAGCAGTCCACCAGTTTGAGACTGGAAACATGCCCACTTACTCCATTACTCTAGTTCCCTATAACGACATACGCTTACGATCAGGGAGAGTAGTGGAGCCTCTAGTCATTGAGGATGTTCCACCCTCTATGTTTGAAGAAAGGATGAACCAGTAGTACTCATCCCACACAGTAGTCCCCATTATTGAGGATGTTGAAATTCCTATCGACACACCAGCTGAAACACATAGAGAAAAAACTATTGAAACACATCCTACATAACTGATTAGAGAACCGCCATATCCTGAAAGGTTGACACTACGAAAAGCAGTGGAACAACCTGAGTTTATCATCTTAGGAGAGTTGAAAAATATTTATGTCGAAATTCCACTTTGCAGGCCCTCCATGATGTGCCTATTTACACCAAAATAGTCCAAGAATTGTGTGTAATAAAACTAGGTAGAAAACCCAGAGATCCTCCTGCTGTTCATGTCATGGGGAAACTATCTGAATTTATAATGGGAAAAAATATCCTGGCCAAATATGATGAATTTGGGAACCCTACGGTCATAGTGCAGATTGGGAACACACAGATACTAAATGTGTTGGTAGATCTAGGTGTAGCCATTAATGTTATGACCATAGAAACTATACAAAAACTTAGGCTCACCAATCTTAGGCCAACCCCTACCATTCTAGAACTAGCTGACAGGTCCACTATCAAACCCGAGGGAATCTTGGATGACCTCATCATCTCAGTTGCCTCATGGGAGTACCCTGCTAATTTCTTGGTTTTACAACCCAAGTCGCATCTAGGGGGACACCCGCTGATCCTGGGAAGACCATGGTTAGCCACAACAAATGCTTGCATCAACTGTCAATCAAGGTCTATGGCTATCTCAAATGGGACCGAAACAAAGAACCTGACCCTCTATCCTCCAGCTCGACCTAGTCTAGAAGATAAAAATATGTTATGGATAGATCTAGAGGAAGAGGAAGGCATTCAGCCACTGTTAACAATAGGGAAGGCCTTGACTTTCAAGGATGAAACAGAGGACGATGCCATTAATAGTTTCATCAGTGAGCCCACTTCTGTCAACAAACAAATTTATCAAATCCTGAATAGTACCCTAGGTGAAGAAGACCAAGAAAATATCACAGACGAGACATTAGTCAGTGACACCCACATAATTCCAGTCCTGAAAAATTTGAATAGTGCTCCAATTCAGATAGAGCCGAGAAAAACACTGAATATCAATCCCAATCTCACTCCTGATGAATAGGAACACTTGATCAATATCCTAAAAACGCATAAGGGGGAATTTTCCTGGGAGTACATGGATGTGAATGGTATCCCTTCTAATATGTGCACCCACCACATTTATATCAAGAGTGACTCCCGGCCTGTGTACCAGACACAATGAAGGCTGAACCCCAACCTTAAGGACATTATGAAGGAGGAAATTCAAAAACTCTTGGAAGTAGGGTTTATATACCCGATCTCAGAAAGCGAGTGGGTTTCTCCACTCATGATAGTACCCAAGAAGAATGGGAAATCGAGAGTCTGTGTAGATTACAGAGAGTTAAATAAGGAAACACAGAAATATCACTTTCCTCTGCCTTTCATCGATCAAGTAATTGATACCCTGTCTGGGAAGAATTTCTTATCCTTTCTGGATGGGTTTAGCGGGTACAATCAGATCTAGATTACTCCTAAGGACCAAGACAAAAACACCTTCACCTGTCCCTGGGGTACCTTTGCATATAGGGTACTCCCCTTCGGTTTGTGCAATGCACCAACCACCTTTCAAAGAGCTGTGATCAACATCTTTTTAGAGATGGTCAATGACAGTATGGATATTTTCATGGATGACTTTACCCTATATGGTAGTGACTTTGAGGAGGCATTGAAAAACTTAGAGAAGGTTTTAACACACTGTGAGCAAACCCAACTATCTTTGAGCACTTAAAAGTACCATATGATGATGAGCGAGGGTGTAGTAATAGGGAACTTTATCTCTGCTGATGGTATCCAGTTAGATCCATCCAAAATTAGGGTAAATGAAAATATACCCACTCCTGGAAGAAAGAAAGAGGTACGTAGATTTTTAGGGCATGCCGGTTATTATAGGAGATTCATAGAAAATGTTTCCAAACTAGCTTCTCCTTTATTTTTCCTATTGATGAAGGATGTACAGTTTATTTGGAATGATGCATGCCAGACATCGTTCACTGAACTTAAGAAGAGGATTTATACAACTCCTATCTTAAGGGGGGCCAATTGGGCTCTGCCTTTCCACATTTCTTCAAATTCCTATGATACTGCCATTGGAGCAGTTTTGGGAAAGAAAGATGGCCAAGCACCATATGCAATTTACTACATCAGTAAAAACTTGGCTCCAACTAAACTCAATTACACTGTTACAGAGAAACAAATTTTAGCCATTGTCTACTCCATTAACAAATCCAGGCATTACATTACTGGATATCCCACCTTTGTACACACTGACCACTCAGCCATTAAGTATTTAATGAACAAACTAGTTACAAATGCTATAATAACTAGATGGTTGTTACTATTACAGGAGTTCTATATTACCATTGTTGACAGATCTGGGAAAGAGAATGTTGTTGCTGATTTTTTATCTGGTTTTACTAACAGTGATGACAACTTACCAGTTGAAAATTATTTCCCAGATGAACATTTATTTGCAGTTTCATCTCATTCCCCTTGGTATGCAGATGTTGCTAACTACTTGGCTATAGGCAAGCTTCAAATACATTTATCAAAGAGAGAGAAAATGAAAATTATTCAACAAAGTGCCAGGTATTGTTGCATAAATGGTCATCTTTTCTATACATGTCCTAATCTTGAGATCAGAAGATGTGTTAGGGAGGATGAAGTCATCCATATCTTGAAGGATTGTCATGATGAGCCATGTGGAGGACATTTTGCAGATAAAAGGACAGGTCATAAGGTGTTAAGAATGGGCTATTATTGACCAACAGTTTTTAGGGATGCGAAGAAGTACATCCAGGCTTGTGACAGTTGTTAGAGAATGGGCCAACCTACCAAATTGGACGAAATTCCTTTGCAACCATAGTTGGTGGTTGAACCCTTTGATAGATGGGCCTTATATTTTGTTGGGCCTATCAACCTTTCCTCGAAGCAGAAAGCTTACATTCTAGTTTGGACTGACTACATGACAAAATGGGTGGATGCTGTGGTGTTGGTGAAATCCAATGACCAGGATGTAATAGATTTCTTGTATAGGGAAATCTTCACTCGTTTCGGAATACCCAAGGAAATAATCACAGATGGAGGAACACAATTTGTGTCACATAAATTTGAAGATGTGCTACATAAGTACCATATTCAACATCGGATAACTTCACCTTACCATCCCCAGGCCAATGGCTAGGTGGAAAGTACCAATAAAGTTATTGAAGATATCCTTACTAAAATAGTCAATCCATCCCAAAGACAGGGTTGACAGGCTTCTGGAAGCACTGTGGGCATATCGCACTACTTGGTGCAGTACTACAGGATTCTCCCCCCATGACTTGGTGTATGTTAAGAGTATTGTCTTCCCTATTGAATTCGAAATCAAGACTTTGAGGATGGACATGGATGTAAAATTAGATGTAACAGAGGCACAGAGGAGTATACTGAATCAATTAAATGAACTTGATGAAAAACATATAGCTGCAGTGGATCAAACAACATTGATTCAGCAGCAGCGATCCAAATGGAATGATCGATTCATCAAAAATAAAGTCTTTTGTTAAGGATACTGGGCATTATTATACGATTCAAGGTTCAAAAGGGAATTCAATGGTAAGCTGCGCACAAGATGGTTGGTTCCATATCAGACAGACATAGTGTTTTACAATGGTACAGTGCGCCTGGTCACCATTGACGAAAACAATACACGGTTATTTACTAATGGTCACATGTTGCGACTATACCACAAACTAATTTCAAGGGATGCGTTTGTTTCCAAGGTTGCAACTGATTCGGGATACCAGTCAGTGCAAGGGAAGGAATCTTTCTCTGCCCCTGTCAATATTTAGGAAGTCACTGTGATTTCCACACATAATTTTTTGTACATAAATAAATTGATGTTTGTTGTTTTTATTTCTTCTTGCTTTGTTTTCCTTTACACTTGATCATTTTTTTTCGAAGAATCCATGCAATAATTGACTTAAGGAGCAATGGTCATAACCGGGCCTAACGACTGTGAACCCCTATTCTAATTTCCTACCTTGGAAAAAGCTCCACGAAGAAGAAAAGAATTCAAATGATGAATAGTTCTGCGCAGCTACAACTCCGTAAAACCTGCCTATTTTTCCATTCCGCATAGCTATGAATCCATAAACCCTGCCCATTTTTCTGTTCTGCACAACTGCAACTCCATAAAACCTACCCATTTTTCTATTTCGCACAGCTGCAACTCTGTAAAATCTAGCCATTTTTCCGTTCCCTACACCTGTGACTCCATAAAACTTGCCCATTTTTCCATTCCTCGCAGCTACGACTCCATAAAAAATACCCATTTTTCCATTCCATGCAGCTGCAACTTCGTAAAAATATGCCTATTTCCTTGTTCCGTACAGCTGCAACTTCGTAAAAATATGCCTTTTTCTTCGTTCCAAGCAGCTGCAACTCCATAAAAATTTCCTATCTTTTCATTCCGCGCACCTACGACTTCGCCAATTCTAGCATCTTTTTTCCTATTTTTTGCAGCTGTGACTCCGCCACATTCTAGTAGATTTCCTATCTTTCATGGCTGCGAATCGTCCAGATTTATCCACAGAAGGGCTGCGACTCCTCCAAACTTGTCCAAAACTTCTGCCGCCCGTGATTTTGTTGATTTCAACTCACCTCACAGCTTAAATTATGTTTTCGTGAAGGTTGAAAAGACAATTTTTGGCTCACTGAGAGGAACATCATTGCAGCATGCATGCAATTATGTTTTAAATTGATGGCATCATTTGACATACTGTATTATCTTGAGAAGTCACGGATCATCGCATAAATGCTAAGGTACGGTTCCGATTATTTATATGATTAAGCATTAAGTATATTTGACAAAATTAATCATGCCCACCTTTTAATACCTGTTATTATACCCACGCTTCATTAACTATCCATCTGCACGATCTTGTGGGTACTCAAGATTATCTTATGGCCGTCAACTTTTTCCTAATTTGGGGTCAAATCTTACCAATGCTTCCCTACTTACGATTGTCTTAAATTTCCTAATTTGCTCAACGCCAACACCATCTATTCGTGCATGATCCTATGCTATAACCTCCATTACTGGGCCTATAAATTGTTGAACTGATACTAGCATTCAAGGAAAGGAACCATGGATATCTCAGCTAGACACGAACGCACAAACATGCAGGAATTGCATAGAAATGTTGAGGTTTTTGCCATCTCCACAACTGTTGGTTGGACTGAGTTTTTCCAAATATTAGGTCGTTTTCACCGAGAAACAATTCTGCAGTTTTCTTTGAATATTACAAAATCCCATTCTGAGGTCAGGGGTTTACATCTAGAAGTTACTGAGGATATTATAGCATAGGTCACGGGCCTTCCTTAAATTGGAAGAGCCTGGTTTGCAAGACGACTTCGAAATGCTGCTACAGTGCAGGAGTTTCTGCTAGCCGGTGAACAGATCTGCCAAGCGAAGAGGGGGATAGCATTACAGTCCTTTCCTCATCCCTAGAATTAAGTGGCGGTCTTCTTGAAGAATTACATTACGTGTGAAGGTAGATATCAAACTGTGTATTTCCCTGAATTCCCTTTACTGTCTCATTTACGCCATAGGTCCTTAATTAATATGCCATTTTATCTATTGAAAGACTTGCATCATATGGTGGGATTTGTGAAATCATCCAGACACCCATACTCATCCCTTACCCATCACAACCTGATTAAATTTCCCATCTTAAGGGCCTTAGCTCAGAGAAACCAAACTTTGGAGCAGTTTACTAGCCAACCTCAAATAAACCAGGGACCTGTACTTTTTCCTGGTGTTCCAATAGACTATGAAGCACCTGCACTATTAGGGGGTGTTCAAACATAGGAAGAAGAGGAGGCACCAACTGTTGGGGCTCCGACCCTAAAGGTCCTTAGTTTTGGTAACTCCGCAGTTTTTGAGGAAGTGTAAGCGGAGTTACAACCTAAAATAGTCTTAGGGGTGTCGCGGGTGGGTCGAAACCCCTCTTTTTGTAACTAACTCTTGGGTTAAATCCAAGGTTAGGGTTTTGGGCGCCCATGGTGTAAATCCATGGTTTTGTAACAGTGCGCTATATAAATAGGCACTTATGTAAAGAAGGAGGGTTAGGTATTGAATGATTATCTTATGAAGCTAATGTAATGTGAAGAGAAGAGATTGTATAAGGGTTTTTGTAAGAAGGTTAAGTCCCAGCTGTGTGCGTGGACGACCTCTGCAGCTGTGTGCACAGAGGGGTTTTGTGGGTGAAAAGGAAGATCTGCAGCTGTGTGCGTAGAGGCCTGCTGCTATGTGTGTGGATTTGAGGACTGAAGGGATCTATAGCTGAGTGCGCAAATCAGAACTGTCATTTTAGTTGTAAAGAGTTAAATAAAGCGCAGATCTGTGGACGTAACCCCTACACTGGGGGTGAACCACGTGACATCTGGTGTTGTGGTTCATTTGTGTGATTTGTTATTATATTTTATGCGCTGTTAAGTAAATAACTGATAAAGTAAGACTGATGTTAATAACTAGCTTCGCTGTGAATTCCCAGATAAGGGTTGTGCAAGTAACTGTTTATTTATCTAATCGCGAAGCTGCATAATTGATATTGCAAGCATTGTGTTAAGTGATTGTTAATAGTTAAATACTAAAGGTACAGTAAGATTCTCTCTTTTGCTTGCAAAAACCTGATTCTGGAGCACCCCATAGCTGTTTCGGGTGAGACTGTAGCCTATTCGCAGGCTGCTGCCGAAAGGGCCAACACTGTGGGTCTTTTGTTGGTGCGAGTTAAAGGTGAAACCCGAGTCTGCCCATTTAGCCCAACAAATTGGTTCCGTTGCCGGTTGAACTCAGTTCCTGTTGAAGAGAGATATACGTCGTACCTCGAGGGCTATGTTTTGGCTGCCCTCTGTAAAATAAATTGGTGATTGGATCGAAGCGACCTATTTCAAGTTTGCAGAACAGGAAAATAAAGATCCCCGTCGTAGCGCGGAACAATTTTTGCAAAGGTACGTTTTTTCTGATGTTCATGAAATTTTCTTTGGTTCTATACACATAGAGTTGCACCAGTGGTTATCTAGGTTAACAGAAAGGAGGACGAACTTCCAAGAAAACCAGTTTCCTCCCTCGACCCCCGCAAGAATTGCTATCTTGAAAAGAGTGAACAACACGATCTCGCGAGCCGTGGATTTTTGGACTGCGCGAACTCTCGAAGCATTTGTGACAGAGTTCGCCGTCGACACAAGTACCTCCTTTAGCGAAGCTGAACGACAATTTTTCAAAGGACCAAGGGGTAAGTACTTGAACCTATTTAGTTTGAATATTAAAATACTATTGGCTGAAAAAGGAATCTTGCTTATCGAATCAGATTGTTAGATCTAGTATTGCTAACCTATGATTGGAAGTGACTGGGACTGCGACGAGTAAAGTGGTTTGCTGCGAAATGAAAAAAGATATAAGAGAGATCTCGGCTCCTCCACTGAGTATACCCCTTTAAGCTCTGAAGCCGCTGAGTCCGCCGAGGTCCCCTCTGTTAGAAACCCTCCGATAACCCCGCAGCAAAGACCTATTATCCCCGAGAACCTGTCGCAGTCTAAAAGTAACCCTAGCCGGAATATCCCTGTCACAGGTCAGTCATCCCCAGCTAGTTCAAACCCTTCTTCCCCCCCCTAGATCCCAGATGGCCCATGTTCATGATGACATCAAACTACCGGTTTTTAAAGGAACTGGGTCAGAAGATCCAGAACAGTTCTGGTTTCTGTACGAAGCTGTGTGGACCGCAAAGAATATTACGGACATAGATGTTCGACAAGCACAGCTGATCACTTCTTTCAGAGACCGAGCCCTAACTTGGTTTATGAAGTTTTCCAGCACGCAGAATCTTGTCTTGGCTGACATCAAAGCAGCACTGATCCGAGAATTTAAGAAACCTAAGTCAGAGTCGCAGTGCATCACTGATTTAAAAGAGATTCAGTAGCGGCGAGGTGAATCTGTATGGGACTTTGATCAAAGATTCAAAGTTCTGCTTGACAAAGTTAGCTTCACGATTGGAACAGCACAACATAAGGAGTGGTTTATTACCGCATTATTACCTCACATCAGAGCTCCACTCATGCAACAAAAGGTTGTTGATCAGCAAGAGGCCCTAGAGATTGCCATAAAGCTTGAAACTGCACATGTCGAAGATAATTTTGGCCTAGCTCAAATTCAAGCGCAGCTCGCGGAGATGGCTTTAGAACTTTGCGACATGAAAAAAGGGAAAGCCACCCATCAAGAGGTATGGTGTATACGTTGTCGAACAGAAGGCCACGACAAGGATCAGTGCCCGGCACTGAGAAACTATTTGAATACCGGCGCACCAAACCCAATGAATCCTAGTGTTCTGTATTGTGAGATCTGCCGAACTACTGGCCAGCATCGACCGGAAGACTGCTATCTGTTACAGAGGTATGTTCAAGTCTCGAAGAACCATTACTGTAAATTTTGTAAGTCTGTTGGCCACAATGAAGATGAATGTCGCAATTTTGACCTTATGAGGGAGCAGACCTACGACACTTGTAGGATCTACCCGGATGCACAAGGCAATGATGGATATGGTTACCGAGGTGGTCGAGGCAGTTTTAGAGGCCGTGGTCGTGGTATGACAGGCAGAGGTTGAGGTCAAGTTATTTGCTATAACTGCAATCAGACAGGACAGCTAGCTCGAGATTGTCAAAACCCAACCACGACATGCCGATACTGCAGAGCAGTTGATCATGTCATCGAGCAGTGCCCATAGTTACTAGCTAAAATCCAAGAAAGAAACAGCAAACCTAGTCTGAGTGTCCAGTTGATTGCTGTCGAGCCACGACCGATCCCATCTGTTAATGTTGTTACAAGAAGTGGAGCTACAACAGAGGTGCAGTGTCAGGAAAAGCAGCCTGACGAAGCTTGGGTTCGCAAAGCCGTAGAGAAAACTCTAGCATTTGATGTTCGACGGGAAAAAGAAACTTTTTTGGAGGCCAGACAAGACTTTGTTGATTCAAATTTACAAGCAGCATTAGCAGCTGCAATCCCAGGAAGACTCACAAGGCCAAGTAAGTACTCTGTCATCGTTTTTACAGAGTTGCATCAAATTGTTAAGAAATCAGAATGCCTTAAATGAATTACAAAAAGTTATACAGTCTTGTGAACCTCATCAAAGTCCTGATAGTGAAAGAGTTGTTAGTAGAGTTAGAAGAACTGGAAGAGAGATGAGACTACATGCTCAGGTAGGAGAGTATGACATGAAGGATATTATTTTAGATCTGGGTTCTGAAGTCAATATTTTAACTAAGCAAACATGGGAACAAATGGGAAAACTTACCCTTGATTGGTCACCTATATAGTTGAGACTAGCCAATCAGTAGAGGATTGTACCCTTAGGAATATTTCCTTGGGTACCAGTGGATATACATGGAGTCAGTACTATAGCATATTTTGAAGTTATTGAGATCATTGATGACAGTAACCCCTATCGAGCTTTGTTAGGAATTGAGTGGGCAATAGATAGTGATGCAGTTATCAATCTTAAAAAGAGACAAATGACTTTTGAAGGGAAGGGATTGAGAGCTATACTACCATTGGATCCTTCTCAAGGAGAAAGATATACGGAGCCAATCAGAGAGGAAGATCAGGATATTCTGGACCACATCTATAATATTACAGCTAAAGAAGAAGAGTATGTCGAGCCTAATGCTGAAGGTGTAATGGATTGGCAATGTGATAGCTCCTGCATGTCTAACTCAGATGATGGTCTAGAGAGTTGGAAGAATCGACTATACAAGCTACATGGCCATCGGTGCACACGAATTACCAAATCTCTTAGATGCCTTAGTGAACAGGCCAGAGAGTTGCCTACATATGATGGGTTGACAGACCCAAGAAAATTCATTGCGCAGTTCTCAGAACAAGTGCCAGAATCACAGAGAATGCAAACTCTGGAAGCAGCATTAAGAGCTACAGCAGTGAGATGGTGGAAAGGCCACGGGAAGTATATTCACAGTTGGGAAGCTTGCCAGAAATTTCTACGCCTCCGATTCCTAGACCAACCTCAAGAGGTGCGAAGCAAGTTCAATGGGAAGAATAGTCCTCAGGAACATTTGAAGCAATGTTATGCAGCATGGGAACATGTACCTCACGAGGAATGGGTGCATAAGTTTGTGCACACTTTGGAACCTATAGCAGAAAACTGGTATACGGAGGTCGAGCTTTGACACGGTACTGTAAGTTGGGATGATCTTGTTGATAGTTTTGTACTTACATTTTCTGTTAACGAAGTTTGCCCTACTTTAGATGCAGATGTCAGACTAATCCATGACAAGGCAGGTGATGATCAAGAAAGAACTGAGTACCAAACTAAGGAGCAAAACCAAGAAGTTAGTGCACCAAACCTAACAACCTCGTCACAGATCTTACCAGGACAGACCGCGGAGCAATGTTGTACCAAGGCTGCCAGTTGTGACGAAGCTAAGACAATGATTTTACCGGAGCACAAAAACACGGAAAAGCTTAAAATCAAGCCGTTGGAAAACAGTCGAATTGGTGGCATGGGCACTTTAATTACCTTAATTATCTGTACTAATGAGATCATGGAAAATCCAGTACCGGTCAGACAAGATTTTTATCGGATTTGGTGCCTTAAATGCATCATCCTAACATATTTGATTGATAAAGTGTATAAGAAGATTCCTAAGTTGGGAAAAATCTCATTCTGCATTCCCTTGACACTTACAAGTGAACCCATGACAGACGAGCGAGAGCTTCAGGATCTAGTAAGAGAGTTTGAGCAGAGGGGTCTCCAGAGTCGTTTCGACCCCCCACATATCTCTGTGCCCTGTGAAGAAGCTCACTCAGCCCCGCCACGGCCAATGCAGACACGGTCCGCCAGGAAAAAGTTTAAACCTGAAGTTCATTCTAAGCAGAACGAAGACCGACACAGGAAATCAGGGCAAACATCAGGAACTCACCAGATGGACCCGCCTAGTTCAGCACAGGTCCTGACTGGAGAAGAAGAGCACATTGAACCACAAAGGCCACCATATCTCCAGCCCGTCCGACCAGGCGTCCAACCACCCCGGCGGACAAAGTAGTTTACATTAAGCACGCTCTCGCTGCCACCGGGTGTACAGCTGGTCGGAACCATGACAGGAAAAATAGCCCGGCTCAAGTATGTCGACCATGACACAAATGATCATAGCAAGTTTCCACAGTTCGCACCTGCTCAATACTTGCATCGCGTCAAATACCCAGATAATAACATGACACTATTGGAAGTGCGACAGTGGACTGTCAGCTTGGACACAGCTGGCCTGTTAAAAATGCTTGATATTCCTCATTTTGGGCGCAGCACACAGGTGACCGTCGTGGTTAAGCAGCTGTTAGCATTAGTACATGACGGCCACCTGTGGATAGGATACCAGCAAATTCCTATCAATGGCGAGCTTATTCATAAGATCACAGGCTTACCGATAGCAGGGCCTGACCCGAGCACTGAATTTCCGTCAAAACACGAGGATACGAAGCTCGCGCAGAGCATGAAGGACCATTTTGGCCTGACCAAGGGGAAACGAGGGTATCACACTTCCACAATTGAGGACAAGAACATCCGCTTCGCAGCTGAGCTCTTAGCGTGCAAACTCCTGTGAAAGTGCAGGCCCAGTGAAGTACCTGCCCCAGTTATCAGAATCGCCATAAACTGCACTAAGGGTTACACTTACAATTGGTCCACATATCTTGCGAGGGAATTCTTGGAAGATGCCCGTGATGCGCATGAAAAGGTATACCTTTTCATTATTCCTGGCTATTAATACTTATTGCATTAATTGGGTGGAAATAAGCCACTGAGGCTCAGTTCGTGGAGGCACCCCCAAGCATGCCGGGTGCAGTAAGATACGCATCCCTCTGGCTGTCGTCCGACAGAACATCTCAGCAGATGACGAACACTATGTTCGCCTTTTATGGCATGAGTATACACTACGAGATCTTACGAATACCACGACTTACCCATGAGCTGCTCTCTCAATATGAAGGTGCCGCGAACTTCAGTGCCGACATGCATCATATTTTCATTCAAGCCCGTGCAGATCCAACACATCAGTGGTTTAAGTTACCATATGTCGTAACCAAAACAGACATCTTGGGCATAGTTCAACAGTGGACAGCTGACTAGTTGAAAGATGCAAGAAAGAAACCCACTATTCCAGTTCCCCCTGTTACCCAGACAGGCGCAGGTACCAGTCAGGCGCAGCAGCAAAGTCCACTAGAAGACAGCGAAGACCTAAGCGACTCGCAGCAAGAGGGAAACGACCAAGGTGGAGATGGTAACCATGAAGAAGAGGATGAAGAGTCATCCAAAACTCTATCCGATCTTAATCGATCGCCTAAGCGCAAATCACTAGAGGTGCAGGAGGTAAGCAAGCCTCAGTCTCGCAAGAAGACAAAGGCGTCGAAGGACAAAGATCTAGACGAAGGAGTCACTGTGTCGCTGGAAGAGCTTGAGCAAGCTCTTGACAGGTCTACTGAAACACTAACTCAAAAGTGGTCACAGTTCGCGGATGTGCATCTTGCTGCGCTCATGGGTGTCGCAAACAGGGTGTCAGAGCTGAAAGAGCTAGCAACAAAATCAGCGACTAATACAGCGACATGTAGTACCCCAGCATCCGCGCAGCAGGATATGAGACAATGGCCAACCAGAGATAACAGGGGCCAAGTGTCAAGCGTAGCTCTAATACTGGCTGATACAGATTCTCGACCACAGATGGGTATGACAGTTGGAATCGATTATACCAAGCTGTCTATGACAGAATTGCACCTCTGCCGGTTAGCCATCACGAAGGAGATCCACGCACGAGATAGCTACTCTCAAATACAGTTGCAAGACACCATGAAGCAAAGCCAGAATCTTGCAGCAAGGCTGGAAGAAGTGGCACAAAAGAAGAAAGAGGCTGAACATACAAGAGCTACACTGGCGCGAGTGCTAGATGAGGCATGTCGGAGTCTTCCTGACTTTGACATCCAAGATGAAGAGGAACCAGAGCAAAGAATTACCAAGTTTAGAGACTACGCCCAACAGTCTCACAGTGAAATTGAAAAGTTAAAAACAGAACACCAGAATCAGATCGCGGAGCTTCAACTTTGCATCCCTCCAGAAACTCTGCCTGAGGTCCAAGAACAGCGCCACAGGGACATCCAGGCCTCAGCAGCGAAAATATCAGATATTGTGGGTAGCGCAACAAAGCTGCTGGAAGACAGTATCGAAGCATGGGAGAACCTACAGGACCACCCAGATATAGGTAAGGTACAAGAAACCATCAATATGCGACAGGAAAAATTAGATGCAGTCAGAGCAGAAATTAAGACGCTACCTCCTATGCAGAAAATGGCTAAGGTGAAGCGAAGCAAGGAGCTCCAGCAGGAAATCGACTCCTGCCGAACGAAGGTAACACTACTGGAAAATTCACTATAGCCACTTGTCAATGAAGCATTGGAATTGAGCAATGCTGCGGAGAGTCAGCTCAAAATTTTGAAGAACTACGATACTTTTGCGCAGGAAAAGGCTAATGAAGTATCATCCTCAGTGTTGCAGGAATTGGTGGAAAAAGAGAAAGCAGCTGATGACATTATATACAACCTCAATAGTCATTTCCATATCCTTACAAAGAAGATCCTCCCACCAGAAGAGTCGCAGAGTGCCCCGGGACGGGCCACAAGTGAGTCTTAGGGGCCTGTTGGGGCTCCGACCCTAAAGGTCCTTAGTTTTGGTAACTCCGCAGTTTTTGAGGAAGTGTAAGCAGAGTTACAACCTAAAATAGTCTTAGGGGTGTCACGGGTGGGTCGAAACCCCTCTTTTTGTAACTAACTCTTGGGTTAAATCCAGGGTTAGGGTTTTGGGTGCCCATGGTGTAAATCCATGGTTTTGTAACAGTGCGCTATATAAATAGGCACTTATGTAAAGAAGGAGGGTTAGGTCTTGAATGATTATCTTATGAATCTAATGTAATGCGAAGAGAAGAGATTGTATAAGGTTTTTTGTAACAAGGTTAAGTCCCAGCTGTGTGCGTGGACGAGCTTTGCAGCTGTGTGCGCAGAGGGGTTTTGTGGGTGAAAAGGAAGATCTGCAGCTGTGTGCGCAGAGGCCTGCTACTGTGTGCACGGCTTTGAGGACTGAAGGGATCTGCAGCTGAGTGCACAGATCAGAACTGTCGTTTTAGTTGTAAAGAGTTAAATAAAGTGCAGATTTGTGGACGTAACCCCTACACTGGGGGTGAACCACATGACATCTAGTGTTGTGGTTCATTTGTGTGATTTGTTATTATATTTTATGCATTGTTAAGTTAATAACTAATAAAGTAAGACTGTTGTTAATAACTAGCTTCGCTGTGAATTCCCAGATAAGGGTTGTGCAAGTAACTGTTTATTTATCTAATCGCGAAGCTGCATAATTGATATTACAAGCATTGTGTTAAGTGATTGTTAATAGTTAAAGACTAAAGGTACAGTAAGATTCTCTCTTCTGCTTTCAGAAACCTGATTGTGCGGCACCCCATAGCTGTTTCGGGTGAGACTGTAGCCTGTTCGCAGGCTGCTGTCGAAAGGGCCAACACTGTGGGTCTTTTGTTGGTACAAGTTAAAGGTGAAACCCGGGTCTGCCCATTTATCCCAACACCAACCCAGTTGGGGGGTATGGTAGAAGAACATGAGGACCAGAGTCCCTCCAATTCAGTTTGGGGGGAAGATGAGGCAAAATTAGATAATCATGAAGAAGGGGATGAAATGGAATCCGATAACCAAGAAGAAGAATCAGGTGAGGATGCAGCAACAACAAATCCTGCAGAAGGGATAGAGGATTTGGGGGCTCCATCAGCAGAAGCTTAAGCTAGATCAGCATTTGATGCTGCGAAAGTTGAAGCTGAAGCTGTAGGATCTATGATGAAAAAAGAAAATGTAGAGGTTTTCACCATTGAATATTCTCTGGAATGGATGGGAACTCTTATCGAGGAGGAAATAGAGATGGCAGAGACAAGAGAAGACGCTGGAATAAGAAACATTCCTTCTACATCAGCTTCAGAATTGGAAGCCCCTCTACCACAAAAGAAGAGAAGAAGATCAAATGAAGAGGTGCAGGCATCAAGGCCAGTGAGAAGAATGAAAACCAGATCAATCGCAGCAACAGAAGCAGTGTGGGAAAAATGGGAAAATATTGAAGGAAACATTGAATTTCCCATCTTGAGACTTAAGGCAAATGCCGCCCCACAAGAACCCGTTGCAGAGGAACCTCAAATTGAGGGAATTCTACTTGAAAATGGTCTGTTCAAGGAAGAGGTGCAAGTGCTTCGGAAGGAAGTGGAAAGATGGAAGGAAACATGTCAGAAATAGGTGGAAAGGAGATTGCACACACTGGTGGAAGTGCAGATCAAATTGAAGAATCACTTTCGGCTGAGGAAGGTGATGAATTAAAAAAAGTAGTTTTCCATGAGTGTGGAGAAATATTTAGTCAATTAGTATACAAAGTCATAGTGCATGCATTTGTGGCACAAAAACCCACACAGACAGTTAAAGAAGAGAGAGGAACATCTGCAGGAGAATTGAGAGATATAGAAGAACCATAAGTGGAAAGGATCATTGAGGTAAAGGTAAGGGATTGTGATCAATTTCAGGCTTAGCCATAGGGTTTTGTTACACAATAACCAACAACCCTGGAAATGTTTGTTGAAGCTGCTACTTAATTGGAAGTGAGTGAGCCAAAGGTTGAGACAATCCCTAACTTGAGCCTAGGAGTTTTTACTATGACCCCAGAACAATCCCAGGACACAGAACTAGTGGAGGGAGAACTTCAGCAACAAGAAAATGTTGAGATCAGGATGTTGTCATAGAAGAACCAACATCCTCCAAAAACATTTATGAGACTCCCATTCAGCTAGGGGTAACTGATATTGAGGTGGACATAATCCCCGATGTGGAATTAGGAGAATATGAATAGATGTAGTCCCATCCATCATAGGACACTGAAGCATTTAGGGACCAGTCTCATCTATCTAGGGACACTGAATTAATTGGGTACCAGCCTCACCTCTCATGGGATATGGAAGTAACTCAAGAGCAACACAAGTTTCCAAAGGATCTGGAAGAGCAGAAAGCTATTACACAAGAACCAGCATCTCTGCAGGCCCTTGTTGAAGTCACATCCGACAATCAAGAAGTTCCAGCCAAAACTCAAGAAGATACTTAAACTGGAACATGGGAAGATGTTTCCACACAAGAACCAACATCTTCACCATTGGATTTTGAAGTTGACAAAAAGAGGTTTTAGGAAGGAGTGTTGTCACATAAGAACTAGCACCCTCAGAATTGATTACAAAAGCACACTGGGAGGCAAAATTTGTTGAACCAGTGGTAGAAGAGGAAGCTGTTTCACTTTTGATCCAGAACAATCAGGTTGAAACATTCGATGATAAGGTATGGATGCAATCTTCCCAAGAATTTGTCAATTTAGATTCTGATGAGGAGAAGGACATGGGAGAGGAAAAGACTCAAGGTCTAATAGGATAACTCTCACTTCTGAAAATAGAAGTACAAAGATGGAAAAGTTAGGTGGATAGATATCAGCAAGGAATGATTCCCATTGTTCAGCATAGGAAGACTATCAGTGAATTGAGGGAAAATGGGAAGAAGAGCTAATATTCCAAAAGTAACTTTGGGGAGAAGTACAAAAATAATTGAAGGAGTTGAAGAAGTTCAAGTCCATGCAAAAGAAGAAAGACCAACTGTACATTCTCTCCCAAGAATTTATGAGCTCCAGAGCCCCATCTCCCTCTTATCATGTATTTTTATATGAACAGTTCACTTGGTTTAAGATGAAGGATCTAAAATAAGGGATACCTTATGAAGTAGCATCTTCAGACCAGTTTTGGGAAACCTTTATGAAAAGTAGCTTCACCAAGAAAAATCTTTTGTGTGAGCTTTATTTACATGAGATGGTTTGCCCCTTGGACCGATATTCAAATCCTACTCCCCACCTACGTGATGTTCAGCTGAGGGTGTTTTCTTCTTTTGTCAGCAATGATGTGCAATGGGAGTATTCATTTCAGACAAATTCTCATAATTAAGCTCACTCTAATCTCTGGATTCTATGTGAACCCCAATCCCCTCGCCTTGTTCGTAATCTGCAAACACAGAAGCTAAATCTCCCATCCAGACTCAGCAGTTGGTCAAGTTTCAAGAGCAAGTCATTTACACTTGTGTTAGCCAGATTTCTAGGAAGCAACGTTTAGCTTTGGAGGGAAGTAAGCATAGGTGGCAGGATTCCCCTTCATCAATTAAGAAAAGGGACCCTTATTTCTTCAATAATTTTAAACAAGCTCTCCCTAGGGTTGAAGGGTATGTCGATTGTATGAGGAAATGTGGAGCTAACTGGTTGGGACTTAAATTCAAATTCCCGCTTATTTGGTGCCCAACAAAACCATATAGGGAATATTTTTCATTGAAAAAAGTAAAAGAAAGGCAGCGTTGGAAATATTGGTTGCCCATAATGGATATCTAGATGGGAGGGAATCACCTAAATGCTCCTACAACTTTTCATCTCTCCATGAGTGAGGCACAGTTCAAGATTCTGATTCAGACTAGTGGAGGTTGTTGCACGAGGACATGCAACAAAGCAGTTGGGGGAAGATGTTGGGCCCCAAAATGCCACTTTTTAACCACATCATTTATACCCCGTTTTGTCTTATCTTATTCCATTTTGCACACCAAACAGACATTCTTTCCTCACTTGAGCCCTGAATCTTCATAGGTATGATTATTTATTATTTCATCTTATTAATGCTTATTATTGTTATAATCAGGACTTTCCTTCTTGAATTATGCTAACTCATTATGATTTCACAAAGATAGTGCAAGTTGTGAGAAAGTACAGGTGTACCATCCCAAGTGGTCCAAAGAGGATATGAGCATTCACTGTCAGCTATGAATTTCCAGTCTCGTCTATAGACGTGGATCCAACCAAGGGTCATCATTCCACGCGGGCTGCGGCAGACATGGCTACAATAGACACGACTGCAACAGACTTAGCTACAACATTGCACCACTGCTTGAAGTTAGCTGCAATCATTCGTGCCTCTCTTCAATTGGTTTTGTTATTCATTTACTGGCTCAGGCAACAAAATTTCCTATATTCCCTACCTCTGTTTAATTCCATTCACAGTTGTAACAGCACATGTAACAAGGAATCCTGAAGATCATATATCTTCATGGATGCCTGATATTAGTGGGTGAGGGTTATGATTGTTGATGTATAATTACAAGGAAGTATTCAGATCTAGGGGTTGGACAATATCATATTTTATTGTGTAAGCTGTAACAGAGACTGTACCTTCATTTCACCATTTTAATGCAAGGAGTAGGATTCTTCAGATCTCTATGTTTTAACTTGTGTTAGTTCCAGCGTCTCTGTTCGAAGGCTGGGCCTATCTTCCCACAGAGATCACCGAGTTAATTATATGTTTGCTTAATTAGTTGTGTGGGGTGGATATTAAATTGTATGAATTTGTTTCAGTAGCTGCAACAGTCATGTTAATCGTTGTGTTTCCTTGAATACTCGGTACTTGCATTTACTGTAAGCTGCAACAATGTGTTGTGATAGTTGACTATGTAGGTTAGCTTCTGTTATGCATGTGTGTGATAGCTGTAACAGTCAAGCTATCCCTTAGTTTCTTTTCAATTACTTGTCTTTCTCAGGTTTGCTAATTTAGGTAGACTATGGTTTAGAACTGTTGATTCAATCTTGTTATTTCTCATTTCTAGATTAAGGTTGGATTAGCTAGTCACAATGGATCTACATATAGTCTGGTAAATTAGGATTTAACTTTATGGAAAAGTAATTCTAGATATTTATTTCAGGAATCGTTCATTATTGGATTGAATTTGTAGGAATTAATTGCAATTCTTGATTCTTAGATAGGTAGTTTAGATCACTTTGATTGTGGGAGGATCTTGATAAAATAAATAAGTAGGACAGTTTATTCAGTCATCAACTACTTAGTGTTTAATCATAGATAGTGTAAGTTATATTTGAAATAAAAGACTTCCCTTGGCTGACAATTTATATTGAGCACTCTGCATGATTGTTTTAATTAACTGGCATATAGAGGGACCAACAGAGTGGTCACAAGCCCAATGTTTCTCATTTCATGGTTTTTGGCTCAAAAGCTTGGGCTAGAATTCCTCCCAAGAAGAGAAAGGCCCTGAAACCTTAAAGAAAGGATTATGTTATGGTTGGATATGATAAATATGAAAATGGCTAGAATCTCTTTGATCCCTCATCCTACAAAACATCCATTGAGAGAAGTGTATAGTTTGAAGAAGATCACATGCAAGAGATCGAACTCGTCAAGGGGGATTTCTCACACTCTCCACTTAATGATGATGTAAGTGATTATTCTCTATCTCATTTTTCTAATTATGATATGGAATATGAATATCATGACTCACCCATAAGGCCAAAATGGGCTGATAAAACCATACAAGCAGCTTGTGATCTTTCTCAAGATCCACTAGACTCTAGGAAGACTAGATATCAGTCTCACAATTCTTTCTCCACTTGTGATTCAAATATTCTAGAGAGTTTAATTATGATGTTTATATATGAACCTCATGCATATGAGGAATCATAACATGATCCAATATGGAAAACAACCATACAAGAATATTTCAAGACTTTGCAAGACAATGAAACTTGGGAGGTTGTTCCTCTACCTTCCAAGAGGAAACTAGTGCAATGTAAATGGGTTTATAGAACCAATATGGTTGATGATGGTTCATATATGAAGTATAATGCCAGGTTGGTTGCAAAAGGATTCTCTCAATTCCATGGAGTGGACTATACCAAGACATTTGCACCGGTTGCAAAGATGGACTCTATCAAGCTAGTTTTGGCCATTGTTGCATCTAAGCGATGCCAAGGTGCACCAGATGGATGTGAAGAGTTATTTTATTCATGTTATATTCCATGAGGATATTTATATGAAGCATCCTAAAGGTTTCAATAATTATCCTTCACTTGTTTTTTGGTTGAATAATTTTCTCTATGGCCTCAAGCAAGCACCCAGGGCTTGGTATGCCAAGATGGACAACTTTCTTCTATCACAAGGATTTGAAAGACGCAAACCTGATCCTAATCTATATTTGTAGAATTTAGATGACTCATTTCAGATCATAGTATTTTATGTTGATGAAATTTTGATCACTTGAAGTTGCATTGTTGATATATGTTTAATTAAGTCTTCATTGCACAATGTGTTTTCAATGACTGACCTTGGATTATTGAAACAATTTCTTGCCTTTGATATTGAGAAATATGATGCAGGTATTAAGGTTATCCAATAAAAGTATGTTGCAAACCTGTTATTGAAGTTCAAAATGGATGAATGTAAGGTATAAAAGTGTCCCTTCCTTTCAGTAGTTAAACTAGGTGATTTAGTTTCATCTCCATTGGGGGACAACTCACTATACAAACTGCTAGTTGGGAGCTTGTGTATCTCACACACTCTAGAACTGATTTGGATTATACAGTAGATGTTTTTGAAAGGTATATGTAGGAGCCTCATGAGATCAATTATAAGGCTACTAAAAGGATCTTGTATTATGTCAACGGGACCAAACACTTAGAGATACACTAAGTTGCTAGTTCTCCACTAGAACTAGTTTGATTTACTGATTTTGATTGGGATGGGGATTCCATTGACAAAAATTCCACTTTAGGTTATGTATTCATGCTTGCACATGGTCCCATATTCTGGTCAAGTAAGAAAAAACACACTATATCCCTTTCATTAGATGAGGCCAAGTACAGAGGAGCAGTGAATGCAACTACACAATGTGTGTGATTGCAAGGCATTCTTGGAGAAATTGGTTTTGCATTTTATTCACCACTGTAATTTGGCGTGAAAACCAAAGTGAAATAAATATATCCACTAATACAATAAATAGAACGAGGAGCAAGCACATTGAGATACACATGAACTACATCTAGATCTTGGTGCATGATCATGTGATAACATTGCAGTATTGCCCATCTGTAGAGAAAAATGCTAACATCTTCACAAAGAAGACATTCAGCTATATGAGGTCACTTCTTGGAGTGGGTGACACATGGTGATGACTAATGTTCACTTTCATATTTTTCTCCATGTTCATTTTAGAGGGGAGGTTTTGTTCCCATGTGGTTTTCCTTCTTACCTCGGTTATATGGACAATTACAGTTTTGGCAGAGGTGACTTGAGCCTTAGTTTCCAAGGCCTCAACTTTTGATGTGGTTACACTAAGTCAAGATTAAGGGGGTGGGGTTAGAGCATCATACCACCTAGTACCATGGTCAAATACCACCTAGGACACACCTTCATTTTTTTTCACTCATGTTGTATCAACCAAACCTTGGTTATGTTGGTTTCCTAAGGTATTTGGGGATTTTGGACTAATAAATGCACCTAGGTGCTCAAATTTTATCACTCAAGAGATCATACGCCCTAATTATTGACATTTTTGTCCTTGGATAACTCCCACTCCTTAAAATAAGGAACTGGTTTGACCATAGGCGCTCATGCATTGTATTTGAGTGTTTTTGGCTCTTTTGGACCATTAAATGTTTCCTACATACACTCCCACTCACCCATGCACTCCAACACGCCTATAGTACCATTATTTATGTTCTATCATGCTTCACCCACGTTCACATGTACATCTGTGATCATTTGAGGTTGTTTGGGAGCTCATTGGTCAACCTAGGGGGTTTGAGGTCCAATCTAAGCCGACCACGTGTATGCCACCAATTTTCCTCCAAAGGTTAACGATTTTATTTGATTGTATTATATTCATGTTCTAGACATATTTACATGTTGTAAATTAATAGAAAATTTAGTTATTGACACCATCTCTATGTGTTAATATTTCTCTTTTTCATTGTTTTCTGCATAATTTGTGAAATTCTTGAGTAGTGAGGATTCTCTTAGCTCCTAGATCTTGTTGTGATTCATATTTTCACAATAATGCATGTATAAATATCCTCAACCAAATGTTGAAAACGGTTTCTCCTAAGGGATTTGTAGTGGAGATTATTTCATGTTGTGTTTATTGTTGTTGAGCATTGATGCATTTAATATCTTTAAGCACACCAGTGCATGTATATAAGAAGAGACACGACACTAAAAAAAATTAATGTTGGGCTTTGTGGTTCCACTTAAAACTATATATTCATCTCAATTTTATTTAATTATTCAACAACACCAATTACAATATTTCATAGTATATATATGCTTCTTAAACTCACCTTGTTTTTATAGATTGGTTTTCAAAGTATATTGGAAGTTAGATAGGAATATAGTTCTTGAAAAAAAATTAGGATTGCAAAGACATATATTGATTTTTTATCTGGCTCAAATGCAGGGAGAAAAATTTGTAGTATCAAATGGTCAATTCTTCATATTCCAACTCATCCCATCATCTTCAAAGTTTGACGAGTTCTCTCTTTCCATCCCCAGTAAGTTCATGTTTTAGTTATATTTTGACTAGTTATTTGAATTTATGCTATCCAGGTGAAATTGGATATCAATTTATTCTTTATTGCAGGATCTTGATTCAGGATCGAGTTCGGATGCACAAGACATTCCATCAGTTTCAAAATGTTGTAAGCTCTTATTAGGAGCAATATACTGCAAGCATCTTGTAAATGAAAATGGGAAGTCACTTTACCCCGTAAATTGTGACATGTCGTCTTCAAGACTCAATCTTGGTTCATCAATGATAATTATTCATGAGCTAGAACTCTTTTATGACACCCCTTTAGTTTGTGGTTGTTCAAAATATCAAGGGTTGAAGAAGAACCCTCAGTGTGTCATACTCACCCATTATACCAATGATATATTATCAAATGTTGATGGTCTAATAACCCCTACTGCAGTAAAGAATATAATAGGTGATATAGAAAATACACACATGAACACTTAACTATACTCTCTTTTTTTAAATTTGGAAGCCAAAACAACCATGTCTCATCCAAAATTGATGAACCCCTTTGCTTGTGTGTTATAGAGTGATTTTCCACTCCTTATGCATCATGCCTTAATGGCCTTCCCTTGTCCCTATGCAAACTCACTATACCCCCCCTTACTCAGTATAGCCTGATGCTTCAGTATAACCCTAAAAAGTAAATTTTTGAAGATACACGTAAGTCAGCAGCTATTTAGCTCATGTATACATAGATTGCACCATTACATCTCACGTACATCATATTTTGTGCTCAAAAATGTTGATGTATTTGTAACTTTGAAATGTATTCATCTATGTATCTTATGTCTTGTAACCCGATGTTTATTCTAGGATGTGTCTATAATGTAATTGAGTCATGATGTCATGCCCTGATGTTCCGATCGGGAGGATCTATAATGTAAACAAGTCATGTCAAGTCATTGTGGGTAACCCTCCTATGGTCTAAGGGTTAAAGTCCTCATAGTTCCGGGGCACTAGGGTTATTAGACTCACTTAGTGAAGTCAGCCCTAGTAGGGTTTTAGTCATGCCGGGAAGTAGTATAAATAGAGAGGTGGCCTCTCTATTTATCACACATCACATACACACTCAAGTGTAGCACATATTTGAGGAAGGAGAAGACACTGGGGCTAGATAAGAAGAAGGTTACTGCTGTTGGGAGATCACTTATTGTTTTGGGCTTTTCTATTTTGGTGTTGATTCTATCTCTGAGGAAGTTGCGGGGTTTTCTCCATTTATGGTTTCCCTGAGGAAAAACACTATGTTCATTGTCTCTTGTGCTTGATTGTTGTTCTTGTTATTCTCTCAGTTAAAGATCCTAATAATTCTAGCTTAATGTTGAAAAACTAACATGGTATCAGAGCTAACCTGAGAAGAAGACACTTTGCAGCTACGAGAACTAGGGCTTCCTAGTTTGTGGACCTTCCTCCACATATTTTCAGCAAAAGTAAGGTGGAATAACTCTCCTCCTAAGGGCGCATCTTTCTATCAAAGAAGAATCCAATTCTGAGGTTTTTCAGGTTTGGACCCGACACTACTGCCGAAAATTAGGGCTTTTCATAGAAGAGGAATTTTTCAGTGAGGCTAGGCCTGGATTGATCTCCTCCCAAAAATCGAAGTTAGGGATCAATTTCAAAGCAATTGGTGGGACAGAACTTTGGAAAAGCAAAACCCTAATTTGCTCCTAAACCAATACTGTAGGATTTTAGCTCCAAATCCAGATTCAACATCTTGACCTTGTAAGATCTAAATATTTTTTATTTCCATTTGAGGTTCTCAGTTAAGATGTCTCATCATACCAAGCTTGATGAAAAGCTTGAGGGAGTTGATAACTTTTGAGCCTGCAAGTATAGGATCTCCCTGGTCCTGGAAGAGAATGAGTTGGACTCCTACATCAATAAGGAGGTTCCAATTCCAGAGGGAGATGAGGCTAAGGACTTTCATATGAAGAAGTTGGTTATGGCAAAGAGGATCATTGTTGATTCTATTAAGGATCACCTTATCCCACAGGTGTCCTCTCTCAAGACACCTAAAGCTATGTTTGAAGGGAAGAACATAAACCAGAAGATGACTCTGAGGAATCGAATGAAGAATGTGAAGATACATAATGCAGAGACCATCCAGTCTTACTTCACAAGGGTTTCTCAGATCAAGGAACAATCAGAAGTAGTAGATGAAGAAGTGGAGAATGCAGAAATTGTGATGACCAACTTGAATGGTCTCCCTAGGACATGGGACTCTTTCATTCAAGGGATCTGTGCTAGAAAGAAGTTAGTCAAGTTCAGTAGACTATGGGAATAATTTTCTCAAGAAGAAGCTCGGATACTAGCTTGAGAAGAGAAGATGGGAAGTGAATATCAAGCTCTCACAGTACAATCCAAGAAACCCAGATCCAGCCATCACGGAAGTAAGTACTCTCATCAAAGCAATACCTCTGTAAATCCTAGAGATAAGTCTAAGTTCATTTGCTATACATGTGATGAGAAAGGACACTTTGCTAGAGATTGTCCTAAGAACAAAAGTAGCTCTCACAAGAAGAAGGGAAACAAAATAAGACATCATGCTCATGCTACAGAGGATGATGAACCTTCATCAAAGAGAACCAGATATGAAAGTGAAGATTCTTCAAGCGAGGATGAATATGTTCTAATTTCTACTCTCATGATAAACATTACTTATGGAAGTAATGATTGGCTTATAGATAGTGGGGCTTCCAAACATATGACTGGGTTCAAGGAATCCTTTGTGAGACTTTCAGAACATGAATCACCTCACAAGGTGAAGCTAGGAGATGACTACCAGTATCCAATAAAAGGTAGTGAGGAATCTTCCTATAAGCTAGACTCTGGAAAGTCTATAACAATGAAGGAAGTATTGTTTGTGCCAGGACTCAAGAAGAACCTTCTCTCCATATCAGCATTATATGCAAAAGGAATGAGGGTTGCATTCATAGATGGTCAAGTCATCATGTGGCCAAAAGGACAGACTACTGATGATGCAATAGTGATTGGTGAACAAGAAGGATGTTTGTAAAAATTGAAGGGCCATCCAGAACAAGCCTTGGTCCATGACACAATAGAGCCAAATGAACTTTGGAATAGAAGGCTTGCACATGTGCATTATAGAGCACTACCTCTTGCAAGAAAAGTTGTTGAAGGTATTCCAGAAATACAAGCAAAACATGATGGGGTCTGCAAAGGATGTGCGAAAGGAAGAACACAAAGAATACATTTCCAAATAGCGAAAGCAAAGCAAAAGGAATCTTGGAAATCATCCACTCCGATGTATGCGGTCCTATGTCATCAAGCTCACCAAGTGGGTATGCATATTATGTTTTTTTTATTGATGACTTTTCTAGGAAGACATGGGTTTACTTCATGAAGAACAAAGACGAAGTATTCAGTAAGTTCAAGGAATTCAAAGCCTTGATCGAGAATCACACTGAAAAGAAGATCAAGACCTTTCGATCAGATAATGGCGGAGAATTCATTTCGAATGAATTCAAAGAGCTATGTAAAGAATCAGGGATTAAGAGGGATTTGTCCACTCCTATAATCCACAATAGAATGGGATTGTAGAATGGAAGAACATAACTATCATGGAACCTGCAAGAGCTATGCTTCATGATCAAGATCTTCCTATGCATCTTTAGGTGGAAGCTGCCAGAACAGCGGTGTATGTACAGAACCATACTCCACATAGAGTACTCGAGAACAAGACTCCTGAAGAAGTCTTCTCTGGAAAGAAACCAAAAGTCAGCCATCTCAGAATATTCAGTTGTCATGTATACATACACATTCCAAAAGAGAAGAGAACAAAATTAGATCCTTCAGGAAAGAAGGGTATATTTGTGGGATACTCTGAAAGCTCGAAGGCTTACAGAATATATTTCCCAGGATACAAAAACATTGACATCAGTAGGGATGTGACATTTGATGAAGACACAGCTTACAACCAATCCAGAAAGAGACCTGCTGAAGAACCTAAAGAAGCATAAGCACCCAGAATTCATGACACAACCATGAATGAAGAAACTCAAGAAGAAGATCGAGAATTTGAAGAACCACAAAGACCTGTAGATCCACCTCACGAGAGGAATCCCCACAAGAGGAAACCTACTTGGGTACAAGAAATTATCCAAGGTGCAGAAAGATATGGGGCTCCAGAAGAGAATCACAATGAAAGAAAGAGGACCAGATCCTGCTCCGACTATGTAGCTTTACTATGTGATTTCATTGATAAAGAACCTTCCAGTTATGAAGAAGCAGCAAAACGAAAAGCATGGAAGGATGCTATGATCAAAGAGTACCAATCGATCATGAAGAATGATGTTTGGGATGTTGTCCCAAGAACAAAAGGGAAGTCAGTTGTGACTTCAAAATGGATCTACAAGATCAAGCATGCTGCAGAGAGTAGCATTGAAAAATATAAAGCAAGGTTTGTGGCTCGGGGTTTCTCTCAGAAAGAAGGAATAGATTATGAAGAAACCTTTGCACCTGTAGCCAGATACACTTCCATCATATCAATACTTTCTCTGGCTACAGTGATGAAATGGAAGATACACCAAATGGATGTCAAGACTACTTTCTTGAATGGTGTAGTAGAAGAGGAAGTGTATGTAGAACAACCACTCGGTTTTGAGACACATGACAGGGAGTCTCATGTATGCAGATTGAAGAAAGCCCTGTACAGTTTGAAATAGGCACCCAAGACTTGGTACGGTAGAATTGACAGCTTTCTATCTAGTTTGGGCTTTACCAAGAGAAAGTAGATTCCAACCTGTACTACAAGGTTGAAAATGGCAACCCAGTGATGCTCCTACTATATGTAGATGATCTGTTTGTGATAGGTATGGATGGGTTGATTGCTGATACGAAGAGAAAGCTTGCTGTTGAGTTCAAAATGAAGGACTTGGGTATGATGCATTATTTCCTAGGCATGGAGGTGTGGCAGAGTGCAGATGGAATCTCCCTTGGACAAGGGAAGTATGCAGTAGAGATCCTGAAGAGGTTTGGGATGATGGACTGCAAATCCATGGCCACACCTATGGCATCAAACCTGAAGCTATTGAGTGATGCTTCATTAGAGTCGGTTGATGCTACGATGTATCGTCATATTATTGGGTCCTTGATGTACCTAACGAACACGAGACTAGACATTTTCTTTGCTATCAACACCTTGAGCTAGTTCCTAACATATCCAAGAAATGTTCACCTGATTGCTGCAAAGCATATTCTGAGGTACCTGAGGGGTAAAGTTGATTATGGGCTCAAGTACGAGGTGAATCAAAATATTAACCTAGAGGGCTATGTTGATTCAGATTGGGCAGGCAGTTCCATCGATAGGAAGAGCACTTCAGGGTGTTGCTTCAGTATGGGATCAGGTGTGATCTCTTGGTTTAGTAGGAATCAATCATGTGTGTCACTGAGTACAGCTGAAGCAAAGTATGTCGCAGCTTGTTTAGCTAGTTGTGAGGCAGTATGGCTAAGGAAGCTACTGTCTGATTTATTTGATCTCCAATTGGATGCTACTTGTCTACATTGTGACAACTAGAGTTGCGTGAAGTTGTCATAGAATCCAGTGTTCCATGACAATTTGAAGCATATCAGGATCAAGTATCACTATATCAGGGATATGGTGTAGAGGGGAGTAGTGAAGCTTTAGTATGTTGCGATGGATGATCAGATAGCTGATGTGTTGACAAATCCATTGGCTAGGGTGAAGTTTGAGTACTTCAGGGAGAAGCTTGGTGTTCTCCAGATCGAGGTTCCCTCCAAAGGGAAGTGATGAGCCTGTGAGCCATTCTGACATGAGAGAGGATTAAGTTCCTTCCATGGTCATATGTAAGGGCTGAGCCATTCTGTCATGGTGAGAGGATTTAGGTTCCTTCCATGTCATATATGAGTGCTGAGCCATTCTGATGCGACTGTAGGATTGGTTCCTAAGTGATCAGATATAAGGGCTGTTGTCATTCTAGGAATGGAGGTGCCTGGTCAGTTACTAGGAAAACGCAGTTTAGGACTAAGAAGCCATTCTGATGTGAGAGAGGTATGTGTTCCCACTTAATCAGAGGTAAGGGTTGAACCATTCTGTCATGGCTAAAGGATTAAGTTCCTCCCATGTCAAATGTGAGTGTTGGCCATTCTGATGAGTAGGTTAGATGTAAGCACAACTGCCATTCTCTAGGAGAATGGACACACCTGGTCAGTTACCAGGTAGCTCAGTCTGGGACTGGGGACCATTCTGATGCGATGGTAGGATTAGTTCTTCATGATCAAATGTGAGTGCACGCCCTTTTGATGTGATGCATTTACACATGGTCGAATGTAAGTGCAGAGCCTTTCTGACAGGATGAAGTCGGATATAAGTGCTGAGCCATTTTGGTGTGATGTGTTTACACATGGCCAGATGTGAGTGTTGTGCCTTTCTGACAAGATGGGGTCAGATGTAAGTGCAGAGCCTTTCTGATACGATGTGCTTGCACATGATCAGATATAAGTGCTGAACCATTTTGGTGCGATGTGTTTACACATGGTCAGATGTGAGTGCTGGGCCTTTCTGACAAGATGAGGTCAGATGTGAGTGCTGGGCCTTTCTGACAAGATGAGGTCAAATGTGAGTGCTGGGCCTTTCTAACAAGATGAGGTCAGATGTGAGTGCTAGGCATGCCTTTCTGACAAGATGAGGTCAAATGTAAGAGCTGAGCGGGCCATTCTGACTTAAGTGTCAGATATAAGCACTGATGAAGACCTACATGAAGGGTAGGCCTACAGTATTGACTCTATGAACTTCCTATGACAAGAAGAATCGAGATAGCACCATTCTGAGATAGCATGTGATGATGATCCAGACTTGATGACGATCCAGATGTGATGATGATCCAGACTTGATGACAATCCAGTTGTTATGATGATCTAGACTCGATGATGATCAAGATCAAGTGATGATCCAGATGTGATGATGATCCAGAATTGATGATGATCTAGATCGAGTGATGATCCAGTAGTGATGAGCCAGTAGTCATGATGATGTAGATCTCGTGATGAAGAAGACTTGAAGAATAATATGACTTGAAGACTCGAAGACGAAGAAGACTTGAAGACTAAGAAAACTTGTAGATGAAGATGACAATATGATCTAGTCGATACAGAGAAGAAGGCCAGTGCTGAAAATTGTGTCGAAAGAATACCTTCCTAGTTAAGAGGGAGTGTTGATGTATTTGTAACTTCAGAATGTATTCATCTATGTAATTGAGTCATGATGTCATGCCCCGATGTTCCGATCGGGAGGATCTATAATGTAAACAAGTCATGTCAAGTCATTGTGGGTAACCCTCCTATTGTCTAAGGGTTAAAGTCCCCGCAGTTCCGGGGCACTAGGGTTATTAGACTCACTTAGTGAAGTTGGCCCTAGTAGGGTTTTATTCATGCCAGGAAGCAGTATAAATAGAGAGGTGACCTCTCTATTTATCACACATCACATACACACTCAAGTGTAGTGCATAGTTGAGGAAGGAGAAGACACTGGGGCTAGATAAGAAGAAGGTTACTGCTATTGGGAGATCACTTACTGTTTTGGGCTTTTCTATTTTGGTTTTGATTCTATCTTTGAGGGATTTGTGAGGTTTTCTCCATTTATGGTTTCCCCGAGGAAAAACACTGTGTTCATTGTCTCTTGTGTTTGATTGTTGTGCTTGTTATTCTCTCAGTTAAAGATCCTAATAATGCTAGCTTAATGTTGAAAAACTAACAAAAAACAAAATAATATTTGTATTTTTTCTCATTAAGTAATGAATAGCTTGATCCTTGGCCTTCCTTATGCCTGGAAATACTCCAATTCGACCTTCCATTTCCCATTTGAGCGTTATAAATTGATCCATTGTGAAGCATTGGAGGAGGATAAACTTTGAGAGTAAGCAAACTAAAGAGAATTTTTTCCCCATTGCCATGTTTTTGAGTCTGCATCCATTTATCCTTGTTGATAGAACTCTTCATGTTCATATCTCAAGCTCTTCATAGTATTTGTGAGCTTTCCTTTCTATGGAGAATTGAAGTGGTGGAGGCCCAAGTGGAGGAACTTGGTTTCTCGGTTCCGATGAGTTGCCAACAGATGTTGTCACATTGTATCTATGTTTTTACATTAATAGAAATATCCTTTTCTCTTCCAAATTTCATGTGCAATTGTTTATATTTGTACCCTTTGGTATAGTTTCTTTATACATGTTTAAATGGATTATGCTAGTTTGAATGCTAACATTTAATATATTTTGTGCTTGGATATATATTTTTTGTTGAGGATGAATTGTAGGGAATGAGCATTTGATTATGAGCTCAACAGTGGTCTTCTTCAAACATCCAGTTGAGTTGCATGCTCTCTCCCTCAATTGTTAGCTTCTTTAATTTATCTAGCATATTTGAGAATCGATGTGATTTATGGTGTCATCCTATTTTTTGTGGTCCACCCCAATCCAAAGGAATATTTTTTCCATAACAAAATTAGTGACTCCATTAGGGAAGACTCCTTTTTGTTGGGGTTTTTTGGGTGTTTTTTTTATTAAACGACTCTCTGTTTATTTGGTTTTCTATGTCACATTTGGTATTGTATTCATCTATTTACAATTTCTTGGAGTTGTTTGGACGTAAGCTTTCATTTTTACCCCCTTTTTCTTTGTATACGTGTTTCACAGTATTGACATTCGTGTTGTCCTTTGATAGGTCACGTACATACGTTGATGTTCTTTGAACAGGCGCGTACACCTCAAAGTTTTATTGATATATTGGTTTGAAGGATTGTTGGGTGGGTTATGAGTGTTGTTGAGTCTTCCGGTGTCAATATGCTGACTGCTCCTTTTGTGACTGGAAACCTCTTTTTAATTGATTTTTTAGGGAATTTGTTCTTGTCATTTTCTCCTTTTCATTTTGGTTTTAGTGCATGAATCATTGAGTCTTGGTGTCTTTCTTGGATTGTGTCCTTGTACTTACTACAGGGGATGATATTTTACTGGTTATCTTTTTCATTTTCACTCATTTATTTTGAAAATACAAAAATATTTGCATTATTGCATATTCATTTGCATTGAAAGAATCACTTGCATCGATTTCCTTAGAATGGAATTAATCTGGGAATTCATTTAGGAAATATTTTACTTGCATTTGAAAGGAAAGGAATTATCTTTGTATTCATTTAGTGGCATACCATATTTTCATTTGGAAAATGAGTTTGCACTTGGCATTTTCTTAGGTGTGCATATCTACTTTTATTGTTGAGACATAACATCATAGTTTTATGGCCATATCCCTTGAGTAAGCACAACCTATTAAATTGAATGCTTGATTTAAAATTCATTAGGAGATTGTATTTTGTAGGGTGCACCAACAAGCTTAGGTTTTAGAGTCTTGGAATTGGATTTTGTGAGTAAACTTATTCAATACTATGAGATGGACCAATTAGGTGTCTGACTAGGGAGAGGAGAAATCCTTACTATAATTGGTGTTCTGAGGAAGATCCTCTTACATAAGAGTTAATCATGAGTCAGAATGCACGTTGATGGAGGGGATAGGGCCTCCACTACCTTCACTGAGTGCCAGAGATATTTCTAGGATCTTATTCGTATATAAGGGCTCTTGAGGTACATTTTGTGCTTTCAAGATTTGAGCTTAGTTACCCTACCCATACAGTGGATCCTTCTAGTGATTGGCCACCTGAGAATTGGTTATATTTTGGTGATCTTAGCTTCTTTTCCTAGGTATCACAAGTGGTACTTGCAATGGTTATTCTATGGGTGTATTGGCCAGGTAGGGATCAAACGACACAGTCTCTTTATGCGTTGAAGCTGATGGACACTATAATTGGTCACACACCTATGCTTGTAGTGTATGGGAGTCTCAGGCCTCTCTTAGGGGAGACATACCTACTAAATTTAGGAGCTCATTGATCCTCATTCCTTTCTTGTGTGCATTCATCCTATCTTATTTAGGAGTGTGCTCTGTGTTCTCTAGTTTGTGTTATGGATCACAATTATTTTATTCTTTATTAGAAGATTCATCATGGATCGAGTTTTTGATCCTCATCGGTCTTGTCATTTAGAAAGTTTATCACCTTTTGATCCTACACATCCTCGTCATAAGAGGCGGAGACATGATATTGGTCCTCTGTCTCATAGAGGGATCATTCAACCTTTTGCGATGAGTACTACTTCAGAGACATCATAGTTCCCTCTGTCTGCTTCATCTACCTTAGGAGGAGTCCTTGGGACTCTTTATTTGTCCACTTTATGGGTCGCTAGGAAATTATCCTACACTATCCCTTATACGTCTGGTCCATCCCACCCCATAGGGATGAATCCCTTTGAGTTCACATGGTCTTCATAATTTGTCCCAAACATTTCTTGAGGAGGGTTGGGAACTGAGGCTCATTCCATTCCCTTTAGTTTGATTCCTTTTATGTTTGGCATGATAAATGTTTCATCAAATATTCCATCATCCACCCACGGTCCTAGAGTGGACCCTGGCGTTGGACTTGGGGGCACGCCATATCCTTTCACTTTTTATTATTTCATAGGTGGTAATATTCTTACTTCTACTCTATTTTTCGGGGGGTGGCCACCGGCTTTGCTCGGTCCTAACACTAGTCTTCTTCCTATTAAGGGTTCTAGTGGGTATGTGAATGTTGGGTCTATGAATTATATCCCCTCTTTCATCCCATCACCCCTTACACCAATTCCTTCGAATGTATTATTCATGAAAAATCCTCCCCATATTCTAAGTGGTTCCTTGGGAGGGAATATTCATGTTTGTATGGTTCCCCCATCATCAGGTATCCCTTTATTGGGTGGCTTTATGCCTCATCATGTGTTTGGGGGAAATCCAATTCATCACATGGTTAACTTTGGTAAGGTTTCTCCCAATTCCTAAGGAATGCCTCATATGAAAATGCACGTGCACACTTACATGGTTCATATGGGAGGAGGTTATTACCCAACTGGTCAAGGTCATGGAATTTACCAGAACCAACCTTTCCATGGGATATGGAATCAAATGTTGCATCCTAGGCTCCATTTTTTAGCTACATTGAATTTTCCTGACTTGTCTAAACTCACAAACAACCCAGTGTGTCATGTTTCAGCATGGCCTCTAGTCCCCGCTAATATTGCTTTGGATATTCCAAAGTTTGAAGGTAATAAGAGTGAGGATCTTGGTGATCACATTATGACTTTTCATCTCTAGTGCTCTTCAAATTAATTAAGCCATGATTTTGTTCAATTAAGACTATTACAACGCACCCTTACGGGTCCAACCACGGAATGGTATATAGATCTTCTTGGCGGAACATACTAGACTTTCAATGACTTGGACATGGTCTTCCTTAATCACTTTCAGTTTTTGGTTCACTATGACACCAATATCGAACTCTTGTTGACATTTCGGCAAGGCAAGGCCACTACATTTCCGACCATATTTAGGAGTGGTGTAGATGAAAGCGATTGATTAAGGACAACATTCCACCAGAAATCCTATTGAAATGGTTACTTAAGTCCGTATTTCCTTATATCATGAAGGATGTTTCAACATCTGGAGTGTCTAATGAGGAATATTCCATTTTCCAATATCAACAATTATATTTAATATACACTCAGTCTAGGCTCCTATATCAGATCATTCCTAACACATTGAGGTCAAATCATGACCCCATGTTTAATCCCAAGTTGCATGATGATGGCATTGTTTTCTCCGCGAGTGTGAAAGGTGTGGACTAGGTTATGAATCAAATGCAAAATTTGTCTATTAACTAGTTTGCAGCAGGGCAAGCTATGGCTTTGTCCACCCCCACCCAATTGGTGGATGTACATTATATGCAGTCGTCAAACCAGAAGGGTAACCAGCAACCCAGATGGAATAGGAAGAAAGAGAAGAATAATAATAAGGGTGGAAATAAAAAGGAGAACACTAATTACGATAAGAACGATGAAAATGATGGTGGGGACTAGAATACAAAATGGAAGGTCAAATTCCCATGAAACAATTGTGGAGGATACCATTTTATGCACTTGTTCCCTAGGATTGATGAGGCCTTGAATTTTATCACATACATCCTAGTTGTTATAACTAATCTCCTTCCACACAATCAAAATATGACTTCGAGGACTCCAGCCACTAGAAGTGGTGGGCGTAAAAACCCGTCGGTCCCGAAAAGTGGTCATGGTTGTATCAATATGTTGCTATAAATACATGTCGAGACTCATTCACATGATTATAGTCTATCAAAAACAACCATGGGTAAAGAGCCTCCACCTCTAGAGATTCCTTTGCAAATTGAAAAACCTGAGACTATACCACACGTCCCAAAAGGAGTCATGAAGAATTCGACACACAGTCCTAATTCCTGATCTTCCTAGCACTATTATATCATTGAGTATTTGTGATGTACTTCCTATGTGATGTTAGCATTAGAGTTTCTTAATACTTTTCCATCGCAGAGAAAAGCGTTGTTAGTTTCTCTAAGAGTGGCTAACAAGAATTTCCCAAGTGTTTCCAGGCTCAAGACTCACAATGTCCAGCCTCGATTTCCTTACCATTTGGATTTTCAACTCCATGTGGAGTGTTTGAATAACACCATTAAAAACATAGTTGTTAATGAAGGTGTTCTGACCTCCGTGATGTCTTTGGCTTGTTGGAAAGGCCTTGGATCTCCCTTGTTTTCTAAATCCATGACTATGATGACCGATTTTGAAGCATGTTCCTTTAGAAAAAATGGAAATATTCCTTCCCTTCAGGTCCATTTTGGGGGGAATAACATGCCATTCGAGGTGTTGATTAAGTTGTCATTTATTCCAACAATGTTTGGTCATTAATGCCAACTATTGAGTCCTTGGTTCCCCTTGTGGAGCCCTTGAGGGTTGGTGTTTAGTTTGTGGTTGTTTGTGTCAGAGGAGCCATTTTGAACTTGTCTAAGCCCAAGATTAAATCCCTTGGAGGCCTTGTAACAATGACAAAATCCCTAGTTACCCATTGACTTGGTCAAGTGCCCCTAAGTTGTATCTTGGTCCCATTTGAGTCCATTGTCGAGTTCCTTACTCATGGTTGATCTTTGGCTAATGTTATTTGTGTTGCTTCTAATGGTTGTACTTGCTTTGGTCTCTTGATTGGTTGTTGGATGGATGGTGTGGCTCATGGGTGTAAAGTCCTTGATGTGTTGATGGTGAATCCCATTGCTTGCATTGGATGGTAACTCAAATGGGAATTTTAACTCTAATTCAAATTCCATGTCATCGTGTGTAGGCCAATGAAATTGCTTTAAATTTGAAATACCTTATAGATCTTAAACACTTTTTTAATATAAATTTGGGATAGGTATCATAAAAAAACTACTTTATTGTTTATATTTTTGACATATATCCCCCTGTTTTTACTCAAATTTCGATCGGGAGAGCTCGTTGGATGCGTGATTAAATTTTGCATCCAACGAGTACCCACTTGGCATAATTTTGATGAACTGCGCTACCCCAAAAAAAAGAAATACCTGAAAAATGTGATGATGATGTAAACAAGAAATCCCTGAAAAAACGTGATGATGACATCATCATCACATTTTTTAGGTATTTCTTGTTTTTGGGGTAGCGAGGTCTGCCAAAAGTATGTCGAGTGGGTACTCGTTGGATGCAGAATTTAATTCCGCTTCCAACAAGCTCTCCCGATCGAAATTTGAGTAAAAACACGGGGAAATATGTCGAAAATACAAATAAAAAAATAGTTTTTTCATTTTCTTCCTCCAAAATCAATAAATATTATTTTATTATTTTAACTAAAATTTGATTAATATTTTTTAGGAGGCCCATTTTGAGTTGAAATTTCCTCTAATGTAAGTTCTTATGGGGTCCTCGCGTCCACAACATTAGATCTTGATCCTCTTGCATGTGGAGAGTTAGGTCTTGGAACCCTCACTTATGGTGGTATGTTGGAACCCATTATTATGGGGTTCTTGGTGTCCTTGAAATTTCAGGTCTTGAACCCACATATATGGTGGTTTGATGTCCCTTGGTTGTTATATGGTCATTGGCATGTAGTAGCCTTGTGATCATGCATATGAAGCCCATAAGGTGTTCCAAACTATTGGTGAAGTCTTTGTACCCATATTTTGGGGTGTTGGTAATCCTATGGTGATGAATATATATTGTGGAACCATTGGATATTTTTTTAATGATACAGATACCTTAAACATGATTATTTTGAAGCCCTTGAAGTCCATGGAAAGTACCTTGTTTAAATATTATATGATATCTTTGAAAGAGCCCTTCAAAAACCTTGCATGTGGCGCCTTACGTCTTGAACCATGATGATGTATGGTCCTATCTATGGTTATATGGATATTGGGATATATATGGAGGTATATCCCAAATACGTGCCTTGATATGTTGAAGAATACTTTAAAGAATACTTTGAAACTCTTGTAGTTGGTGGTATGGTCTTTGGCACCATCATGTGTGGGGTCTTTGACGTCCTGGACATATTGAAGAATTTAAGGGTATCAGAACATGAATTTGCAAATAATCCCATCATAGAGAGATATTCCTTATCAATCCATTTCCGTTGATATATGTAGCATATTCTAACTCCTTACAGTTGAAGAGATGTGAATTTTTGAAGTTGGTGTATCCCACCTTTTTGGGTGAGTCGACCAAACAAAAGAGAATTTAATTATTTGTAATTTTGAATTGCATGTCGGCCCAAGGTAATAAATTTTCTCCAAAACCTATATAAATAGAATATCAAACATTTCATTTGTTCATCATCAATTCTCTCAAGAATTTTGCAACTCTTGGAGAAAAGTGCGAAATCTTGTGACAAAGAAATTTTTGGGCATCTTCACTAAAATTAGCATAACTTTCTCATACAAAATCAGAATTACAAAATTCTTGGCTCATTGGAAAGATTTTCATGAGGTATATGTGATGACAGGATATAGAGTTTCTTTTTGTTTTTCTATTTTTTCTTCATGTTATGATTTTCAAAAAGGTATGGCTCATGCTTCTAGGTTTCTCTTGTAATGGATAATTATGTATTTGACCTAAGTGGACATGGACTGTTATGTATTGTTAATGAAAACCTTTAATAGTATTGTAATTGACTATTTTCTCTATATTTGATTTATTTATTTACTTGATTTGAGTGGAGTGAAAAATCCTTTTATGTCTAAGAGTTTACGATATTGGATGAGTTTGACATAGTTGGTTAAGTCTTATATTCTTAGCTGAGGTTAGTTGGATGAGGTATATAATGTTTAACTGTCAAGTATTCCTTGAATGCGATTGAGTTTGGTTATGGTGTCATTGAGTGTTATTGGATGGGGTTTGGTTGACCATATGTGAAGTCTCTTAGTTTCTCAAATGTGTCTCTTACTTGATGAACTAGGACAACTAAGAAGGGTCGATTGACTATAATAGCACTTGATTATATTAATACAAGTAAATGATTGATTTGGCACAGGTACACAAGTAGCTTGGTACAGGTTGGTTCAGTTGAGTAGGATTGGCACGAGTTGCCTTATGTGCAGTCGGTTTGACTCATATTGGTTGAGTTGTATGAGCAGTTGGTTTGACCTAGGTGGACTGAGTTTGGTGTGTAGATTCAAATTGACTGAGTTGTTTGATGTGAGAAACAGATTGATTGGTAAAACTTCACTGGACATGTTGACTGTACTAGTTGATGAGCAGTGTGATACAGTGGACAGCGATCGGTTAATGAGTAGTGATCAGATGATGAGAAGTGGTTAGTAGTGGCAGTGGCTATGTAGTGTGGTACAGATTGTTGTGCAATCTGGGTGTTCATTAGAAGTTCGACAGGATTATTGCAGTAGTGGCTCAACAGTTTCTATATTCATATTAGGGTGGCAGGATGGGGCAAGGAAAGGACATTGTAGCTTCCTTTCGGTTGAAGTCGAAGAAATATGGAGTTGTAGCTTCCTTCAGGTTGTAGCCTGTAAATCAGAGGGTTGTAGCCTCCTTCCAGTTGTAGCTAGAGAATTGAATTCATTGTAATAAGGGGGTTGCTACCTCCTTCTAGTTGTTGCTGGAGACCTAATTACTAAAAGGCTTTCGTGGTTTTCCCCTAAGACTTGGGTTTCCACGTAAAAATATTATGTATTGTGTTGTTCAGATTTCTATGTGATGATGATTATTTGATGATGATAACAATGATAATGATGATATAATGATAATGTGATAATGCATAATATTGAATAAGTTGTTAATTGTTAAAGTTGAAAACGTAATAAAAATTGTGCATGGTGTGTCCAATAATTGGTTTCAGAGTAGGTTCTTCACAAGAAATCCTTATTAGATTAAAGTAGATCCTTGACACACCATGGGATTCTCATTGAATGTAGTACCATTGTTTCATGGAAATAATTACTACATCTGAAAAAGAAGAATGAAGGTTTATCTTGAGATAGAAGGAATATGGAAATCGGTTCTTACTGGATATACTCCTCCAAATAAAGTGAAAACAACAACGCAAAAGGAAGTGAATAAAAGTAATTATATGGCTATAGAAGCCATACTTGAAGGCCTAACAGATATCCAAAAGAAAAATATAGGGAAGTGCACCCTAGTTAAGGAATTATGGCTTATATTAGAACAACTCTACTCCAATAAAGAACAAGAAGAAGAGGTTATGGAATTGATGCTTGAAGATATAACATATCTCCAAAAGGGGAAAATAGGAAAGTGCAACTCAGTCGAAGAATTCTCTAAGAGAAGGAGGAAAACTGTGTTACGTTAGATTTTATCTCGACGTTTCGAACCACAAAGTAGGGTTCATCATCAGGAGAAAGTGCTTTCTCCTGATGATGAACCCTACTTTGTGGTTCGAAACGTNGTTTTCCTCCTTCTCTTGAAGAATTCTCATTAAAAATACATCAACTAAACTCAAATGAAGAACAAGAAGCAAAATACATTCCCATTAAAAAGTCAGTACAAGATCCAGGTAAGGTGCCATGAACACTCTATTTGTAATGGATTTAAAGAGATATGTTTCTCAGGTATCAAAGATAAGAGACATTTTGAATTCACAGAATGCAATACTTCAGATTGTGATAGAAATCTAACAGATACTGTGATAGACAATGAAATTACTGATGTTTCGAAAGAAGTGAAAAATATCTGTGAACAAAACCAGGTATTGCAGAAGCAATTGGACAAATATGAGAAGATGAATCAAGAAGAATATCAGAAGGCCACACATACCATAATTGATCTAAAATTCCAATTCAAAGAAGTCACCAAAATCAAAGAAGCTGTATCCAACTCTTTGAAAGAAAAACTTGAGAATTTAGCTACAGAAATTGAAAAGCACTCAGAAGAAATTATCAAGCTCAAAATACTGCTAAAAGATAAGGAAAAAGAATTGATCTACAAGCTACAAGACAAAGATAGTGAGATAAGTACTTATAAGGATAAATAAATATTGGAAGAGAAGTTAAGAAGAAAACAAGAACTTTAAATCAAATTCTTGAAGGTAGAGTTACGAAAGGTATGTCTGATAAACATTGAATTTGAAAAGGACCTCTCAAAACTTAGAATTGAGAATCATATACTAAAAGGTCAACTGCAAAAATTCAATGAGGATGATCAGAATTGAAGAAGACAAATGGAGGACAATATATTTTCTCTAAACAAATAGGTAGAAGAAGTCAGAAAGACAGAAGAAGATCTAACAAGAAAATCCAAGAAAAGATAGAATTTTTTCAAAAACAATAATTGAAGATCCTGTCTTTGAAGGAAGATCTAGACAAAACAACTATTCAGTTAAATACAAATTCAAAGATCGAGAAGAACATTGAAGAAAGTAAAAGATATATATTAAAACAAGAAAAGGCTAATAGTTATACATGTAGTGTCAAAACTTCACATGATCACGAAGGATAAAGAGAATTTATTGCTCTAAGATATCCTACAAGGTTCCATGGTCACTGCTACAAGTGTAACAACTATGGTCACAAAGCCATTCATTACAGAGGTCATGACAGAATCACTCCAGAAATATATCAAAGTACATTTTCGGTTTAGTGTTACAATTGTTATAATTATGGTCACTTCGCAAAACATTGCAGGATGCAGGGACAAGTTAAAGTTTGGAGAAGAAAGCAATTTCAATCGAATGACATGAACAACCATCATCCTACCAAAGTATGGATAATATAGTTACTAAATCATAACAAAAATGATGAAAATCTTGGGAAAAACCCATTTCCATTTTGAAGACTATCGACTAGTGATATGAAGTGTACAAAGAATGTGTAAAAGGAGATATGTACCTAGTTATCGGATTTGAGTATCGTATAGTAGTTGGTTCCAGCAGTATCTGTGTGACAAAATACAAGTCTATCAAAGAAGCATCAGTTCGCAGTGATGAGGGAAGTAGTAGTGCCAAAAGAGGTTCTTGTTTCCATTAATGCAAATAGGAAGAAAAATTTAAAAGGAAGAGAATTTGATGACAGGGGAATCATGTCCTAAGGGGGAGCATGCCTTGAGGGGTATCAGTATGGTCAAAGGATGTTCCCTTTTCCATTGATTCCAAAGGGGGAGAGAATTTTTGTTGACAAGGGGAGCTTGTTCTGAAGGGGATTTATGGTGTTGTCATCAATGAAAAAGGGGGAGATTGTTGATTAAGTTGTCATTGATGCCAACAGTGTTTGGTCATTGATGCCAATAGTGTTTGGTCATTAATGCCAACTGTTGAGCCCTTAGTGCCCCTTGTGGATCCCTCGAGGGTTAGTGTTTAGTTTGTGGTTGTTTGTGTCAGAGGAGCCCTTTTGACCTTGTCCAAGCACGAGCTTGAAGCCCTTGGAGGCCTTGGAACAATGACAAAAGCCTTGGTTGCCCATTGACTTGGTCAAGTGCCCCTAAGTTTTATCTTGGTCCCACGTATATGTTGGTTTGATGTCTCTTAGACATTATACGATCATTGGCATGTAGTAGCCTTGTGATCATGTATATGAATTCCATAAGGTGTTGCAAACTATTGGTGAGGTCTTTGTACCCCTCTTTTGGGGTGTTGGTACTCTTATGGTGATGACTATATATAGTGGAACCATTGGATATGTTTTTAATAATATGGAGACCTTGAACATGATGATGTTGAAGCCCTTGAATTCCATGGCAAGTGTCATGTGTTTAAATATTATATGATATCTTTGAAAGAGTCCTTGAAATCCTTGCATGTGGTGCCTTGGGTCTTGAACCATGATGATGTATGGTCCTATTTGTTGTTATATGACTATTGAGATGTAGATGGAGGTAGAGCCCATGTATTTTCCTTGATATGTTGAAGAATACTTTGAAGAAGACTTTGAAACTTTTGTATTTGGTGGTATGGTCTTTGGCACCCACATGTGTGGGGTCTTTGACGTCCTAGACACATTGAAGAATTTAAGGGTATTAGAAAAGAATTTGCAAATAAACACATCGTAGGGAGATATTCCTCATCAATTCATTTTCATTTATATGTGGATCATCTTCTAACTCTTCACGATTGAAGAGATATGAATTTTTGAAGGTGGTGTATCCGACCTTTTTCGGTGAGCCGGCCAAACAAAAGAGAATTTAATTATTTGTAATTTTGAATTGCATGTCGGTCCAAGGTAATAAATTTTATCCATAAACTTTATAATTATAATATCAAAAATTTCATTTGTTCATCACCAATTCTCTCAAAAAATTTGCAACTCTTGGAGAAAAGTGAAAATTTTTGTCACAAAGAAATGTTTGGGCATCTTCACTAAAATTGATATAACTTTCTCATACATAATCGGAATTTCAAAATTCTTGTCTCTTTTGTAAGATTGTTACGAGGGCTATGTGATGGCATGATATAGAGTTTATTTTGTATTTTATACTTTTTATTCATCTTATGATCTTCAAAAAGGTATGGCTCATACTTCTAGGTTTCTCTTGTAATGGCACATGTATCTCATGGATAGAGTTCGTCTTTGATCTTAGTATGCAAGCCTATATATTGGTATATATCTTTGAATTCATTGAATATGTCATGGAGGATATGGTGATGGTTATCTTGGCATATATCTTGATGTGATATTGATATAGATATTGATGATTATCTTGGATGCTGTTGGCATAGATCTTGGTATTTATCTTGATTGTTGTATAGTGTAGTATTGAATGAGAAGTTGACATGCAAGTAATAGATATCGTGACTGATTTGTTTGATCAACCTAAGTGTTTTATATGAAAAATAGTTTGACAAGTGTTGATAATTGTGTCTTTGACCTAAGTGCACCTGAACTGTTATGTATTGTTAATGACAACCTCTGACAGTATTGTAATTGACTATTTGCTTGATATTTGATTGATTTGAGTGAAGTGAAAAATCCTTTTATGTATAAGAGTTTATGAGATTCGATGAGTTTGAAATAGTTGGTTAAGTCTTATATTTTGGGATGAGGTTAGTTGGTTGAGGTATATCATGTATAACTGTCAAGTATTCCTTGACAGTGATTGAGGTTGGTTGTGGTGTCATTGAGTGTGATTGGACAGAGTTTGGTTGATCGTATGTGAAGTCTCTTGGTTTCTTAAATGTTTCTCTTAATTGATCAACTAGGACAAGTAAGAAGGGTTCGTAGAATATCAGAGCACTTAATTATATTAATACAATTAAATGATTGATTGACACAGGTACACAAGTAGATTGATACATGTTGGTTCAGTTGAGTAGGATTGACACAAGTTTCCTTATGTGCAGTTGGTTTGACTCAGATTGGATGAGTTGTATGAGCAGTTGGTTTGACCCAAGTGTACCGAGTTTGGTGTGTAGAATCAGATTGAATGAGTTGGTTGATGTGAGAAACAAATTGATTGGTATATATTGATTGGTACCGTTTGATTGGACAGGTTGATTGTACTAGTTGATGATCGGTGTGATACAATGGACAGTGATCGGTTGATGAGTAGTGATCAGATGATGAGCAGTAGTTAGTAGTGGCAGTGGCTGTGTAGTGTGGTTTAGACTATGCAGTGCAGTATAGGTTTTGATTAGAAGGCCCGCAGGATCAGTGCGGTAGTGGTTCAATAGTTTCTATCTTCATATCAGGGTGGCAGGATGGGGCAAGGAAAGGGGGTTGTAGCCTCCTTCCGGTTGAAGCCAGAGAAATAGGTAGTTGTAGCTTCCTTCAGGTTGTATCCTATTGTAACATCCATAGTTAGATATTCTCAATTACCTCGGAATGAAACCGCGATTTCTAAAATAACCCACATATCCGTACAGAATATAATATGAATAAATTGATAGATAAGTGATAATATTTTACATTGAGGCTTTCCTTTATAGGCTTGAGCATGTGCAGTGAAGGGTTACACCCTTTCACTTAGTAATTTAATAACTATAATTAATATATTATTTTATATTTGTTACACTCTTCGTTAAGAGTTATTTATTTAATTATTAATAGTTATTTAGTGTTTATTTATTATATATTTTTGTTCATTACATTGCCTCTCCCTTAGAATTGCTTTGTCCTCAAAGCACAATTATGGAAGACCTTATCCCTTGTTCTTTTTCATAACGCTTTCTCATGACATTGTGTGTTGGTAGTTGCAACACTTGACAAAATAAGATGATACATTATTTTAAACATTGTGTGGAAATTTTGCGTCATTTGTGAAGTCATCCATCCGAGATCTACCTTTAACATAATTGTTTGCGGATTGATTGTTGAGAGTTGTTGAATTTGTCTTTTCTCTTTGTAGGAATAATACTAGTAATTTTCCTTTTGTTCTTGTCATCTATCGTAATGACTCTTATGATTTGGATGGCGATACAGAACACGAATCACCTGTGAAGTGTTTACTAGAACTCCAACCTTTGGTGCTTCTAACGAATTTTTGTAATTGTTTTTCAGAACCATTTTATGTTGATGCTTTTAGTGATGTGACAATAAGATTGTTCTTTTGAAACTTGATGAGCTTTGCATTGCTTCCTTTTTCTAATGTTTGAATTTGAGCCTTTGATGACTTCTCTATTATGTTAGTCATCATTTCTTCTTTAATTTCATGTTGGTTGTATCGACTTCTATGATTTGGGTGACGATAAGGTATTTGAGCCATTTGTGGAACCCTTGTAGAAACTTCAATTATTTGTGATTCTCATGATTTACTGGTTGATAATAACTCTGAGGATTGTTTTAACTTCTCATTTTTTTAATTTTTTTATTTGTTTAGTAAACCCTTTATTCAAATTTTTTAAGCGAGAATTTTTTTCTTATTGAATTCATTTTGGAGATCCACTTCCTTTTGGAGGAATTCTTCTTGGATTTATTCTTGCGACCTTTTTTCACTTTTTAATTTATGAATCTATGTGATCAAGTCTTGACTATGATTCTTCAAACGAGTAATTTCTTCATCCTTACTAGCGACAATTTTTTCAACTTTTTTTCCTCTTTTGTTCTAACATATGATTACCCTGTGAAATCATCTTTGATATATCCTTCAATTCTGCAGATGTTGGAGCTTCTATATTTGACTTCATTGTAATATCTTGAAATGTGATTCTATTTTGCTTATAGGAAAATGTCAGAAACTTCTTTTCGGCATTTAAGATGAAAGTCCCCAATGTTTTTATCCAAGGTAAACCCAAAAATATGTCACCGTCAAAGCTCCATAAGGAACTAACAATGAATTTCAATGTGACCATATAATATCCAACAGTCAGTTGTAAGCCACTTATTTCAATTTTTTTTTTGTCCCAAAATTCTAGCTCTTCCCCTATATTTGACTCGAGAATCACTAAATGGTTAGCGAATTCAGTACTAATATAATTATTACTTCCAGCGGGTGCAATAGAAATGGTGATATCCTTCCCTGCAAGTGTCCCTTTAATTATAAATAGTATTGCAACATTTCTTTGTAAGGTGATAGGCATTTTTTCCTTCTTTTCAACATTAAAATCCATATTCATGAGTTTTCTTTGAAATTTAATCAATATCTCCTTCTTCTTTTTTCCAATAGTTTTGTAAAATTAGAGTAGATTGGGTGGTTGGGAGGAATGAGTGTTACCTTCCCCACCTAAGTTCAAATCTCAATTGCTTCTTAGTATTAATTATTATGCAATTTTATATTCAAACCCAAACCCACTTATTAAGAAACCACGTGTGGTTTCACTTTTACCCTTTTTTTTGCTCTACTTTTACTTCTTCTTTTTTATGGACAATGTCTTATTTTTTAGGGAAACCCTAATGGTGGTTAAAAACCAAATTTACACAAAGTGTAAATAATGTCCAAGGGCCATATAGCTCTGATACCACTGTAACATCCATAGTTCGATATTCTCAATTAACTCGAAATGATCCCGTAATTTCTGAAATAACCCACATATCCGTAGATAATAGAATATGAATAAATTGATAGATAAGTGATAAGATTTTACATTGAGGCTCGCCTTTATAGGCTTGAGCATGTGTAGTGAAGGGTTACACCCTTTCACTCGGTAATTTAATAACTATAATTAATATATTATTTTATATTTGTTACACTCTTCGTTAAGAGTTATTTATTTAATTATCAATAGTTATTTAGTGTTTATTTATTATATATTTGTTTTCATTACACCTGTAAATTAGGGGATTATGTCCTCCTTCCATTTGTAGCTGGAGAAATGAAGTCATTGTAATAAGGGGGTTTTTGCTTCCTTCCAGTTGTTGTTGGAAACCTATTTACTAAAAGGCTTATGTGGTTTTCCCCCAAGGACTTGGGTTTCCACTTAAAAATCGTGTGTATTGTGTTGATATGCTTTATATGTGACTATGATGATAACAATGATGGTGATGATATGATCATAATGTGATAATGCATAATATTGAATAAGTTGTTGATTGTCAAAGTTGAAAAAGTAATAAAAACTAAACACACAGATTCACTCCCCTCCCCTCTGTGTTATTGGTGTGTCCAACCTAAGGTTGAGGTGGTTGATGCACCACTTGACTATAATATTTTAATCGGGTGGTATTGGACATATGCCATGAAGGTGATTGTGTCGTCGGTATTTCGTGTCATGTGCTTTCCTTACGAAGATAGAATTCTGACGATTGATCAATTGTCAATTGATAATTCTAGTTCCTCGGCATCACCGGGCCCCACTATCCTTTTAATTGATAATTCTCAACAGGAAATTGAGAATGTTGGTGTTGGAATGTATCCTTCGTTAATTGGAACCTTTAATTTTTTGCATCAATCCTGGCTATTGATTCTATGCCTGGTTGTGTTTCATTGCCTTTGAGTCCAGTCTTGTTTCGTACCTCGTGTTTGAGCGACCCATGGACTCTCCCTTCTTCAATTAGATCAGATGAAGGTATCTCACCCATCTTGTATAAATGTAGTTGTATTAAGTTTTACTTGATATCACTACAGACACTAATATTTCCCCTTCGTGGACAGAAGAGGAGGATCTCCTTGGGCTTCCTGCTTAGGAAATCACTTCATCATGATCAATTGACTTCCTTGATGACACTTTTCCTTCATATGAATCTATATCAAGGCCATGATTGATTTAGAATAGCCCTGGGAGGAGATGCATCATCAGTCCTATTTCTTCCCAAAGCTTGAATGGATTGAACGTGATGAATTTCATATGACGTTAAGCAATAAATTTGGTCATGTCGTGGTCTCATTAGGTACTAATGGTATATACATCCAAGGGAACATGAAAAACATATCACCAACCATTCCTATCAACATTTCTCAGACCCCTGGTAAAATAGAGAACATTTATATTGGTGTTGATTGTTCACCCGAAGAAATTCAAACACACACCAAGATATTTAAGGAATTTCATGACATATTCCCTTATTTGTATAAATAAATTCCAAGGATTGATCTTAAACATGAAATAAAAGTGTATCCAAATGTTAAACATGTTCGACAATGTTTCCATTGTATGAATCCTCGTAAGGCTCTTTCCATTAAGTATGAGGTAGATAAGTTTCTTAAGAGTGGATTCATCTACATGGTTCTCTTAACCGAATGGGTATCCAACCGCGTTCTTGTCAATAAGGAGGGGACCATTGATGTGTGTACCAATTTTAGAGATTTGAATAGGCCCATCCTAAAGATAACTTCCCCATGCCATATATTGATCAAATTTTGGATGAATGTGCAAGATGCGAGATCTTTTGATTTATGGACGATTTTTCAAGATATAATCAGATCCAAATTAAATCTGAGGATCAACATAATACTACATTTATATTTACTTCGGGTACTTTTGCATACCAGGAAATTCCTTTCAGCCTGAAAAATGTCAGAGCTACTTTTCAACGGGTGATGAGATTTTCCTTTCATGACCTTAAATCTATTATTGAGTTGTATAGGGATGAACCTCGTTGCTCACTCTCATGCAATATTGGATCATCCATCACATCTTCATTTATTATTTGAAAGATGTCATCATTATCATATTCATTTGAACCCTCAAAAGTGCATCTTTTATGTTAGAATGGTCGCTTATTAGGATTCCTTGTATCAAAGGAGGGGATTAGGTTTGATCCATTGAAGGTTGAGGAAATACATCGGTTTCCTCCCCTGCACACAATTAGAAAAATTCAAAGTCTCCAAGGGATGGCTAATTTCTTGCTTCAGTTTGTTGTGAATTATGCTAATTTGATTAAGGGTTTTATGTGCTTATTGAAGAAGGATAATCCATTTCTATGGGATGAGTGAGATCAAGAGTCCTTCAATGCTCTTAAGAAATCCTTGACATCGAATCCTCTACTTAGTCCCCCAGACTATAGTAGATATTTCTTTCTATATGTGGTTTTGTCTCAGGAGACAATTGGTATGGTTATGGTTCAAGAGTATGATTAGCTCCATGAGCACATTATTTATTATATTAGCCTAAATCTCATCAATGTGGAACTTCAATATAATCACATTGAGAAGTTTTCCTTAGCAACTATTCACTCAATTCAGGGATCAAGATACTACATATTGCTTTTCTAGAACACGATCATAACTCATATCAATCCATTTCACTTCACCTTAACCAGGTGGATGATAGGGGGAATATATAATAAATGGATTGTTATATTACAAGAATTAGACCTTGATTTTGTTTCAGTAGTCTAATAAGTATTTGGTATTTGTGGAGCTGAAGTCATATATCCATAGGTTGGATGAGGACACGATTCATGAGGACTCATTTGTAGATGAGCACATTTTTCTCATCTCATCTACCAACCCTTGGTATGATTATATCATCATTTATCTACATAAATTGAAGGTCCCTCTGCATCTCTCGAGGGATAAGTAATGACACTTGTGTCGTAATTCTAATAAATACATCATCATCAGTGACATTCTATATCACCATGCATGGAATATATCTTGTGTCGGTGTTTAACTCACGAGGAGGCCAAGGTCATGCTTAATGACTGCCACGATGGGGCATGTGGTGGTCATTTATCTGGGCTTGCTACAACTCAAAATATTTTAAGAGCAGGTTATTATTGATTGTCACTATTTAAATATTGCATTAATGCAGTTAAAACATGTAACCCTTGTTAGGTGTTCTCTCAAAACATGTTCTTGTGTCCTGCCCCATTACACCCTACTATCACCATCGATCCCTTCACAATGCGGGGGGTGTATTTCATGGATTCTAACCTGGAATGACCTGGGGGGAACCATCATATTACTGTGGTCATGGATTACTTCATGAAATGGGAAGATGCTATGCCTACATTTAAATCTAATGGTGAGATGACCTTGTTCAATCACATCATCACCCGATTCGACATCCTGAAGGAGATTGTCACTGATCATGGTAGTCACTTCAAGAATAATATGATGGTGGAATTAGATTTGAATTTGGGGTTTAAACAAGAACATTATTCTTATTAATACCCCCAAGTGAATGGCCATGTCGAGGCTTTTAACAAATATATTAAGGCCATTCTACAAAAAAACATTGCAAAGAGAAAAACCAATTGGAATACCATATTGTACGTTGCTTTTTGGGCTTACCGGGACATAGTTAAGACTTCCACTGATTTTTTGTTGTAAAATCAAGTTCATGGGGTGGACTCATTTTTACCAGTTGAATGTAAGATCCCTTCCTTTAATCTAGACACAGATCTCTTTCCTGACACCTCTAATTTAAAAGAATGATTAGTCCACATAGAGAATCTTGATGAGAAGCATCAAGATGTCGCAATGGCATTAGAAGCGAATAAGAATTGTGCCAAGGCCTAGTATAATAAGTTTTATGTCCCTGTAAATATAACAAGGGTTACATGGTCCTTTTATATGATCAAGCGAGTAAACAATTGGAGCAAAGTAAATTTAGTTCTATGTGGCATGGTCCTTACATCGTGAGGCATGTCTTAGAAAAGGGATCCTATGAGTTAGAATTTTACAAAGTGTATATCCTGAAGGATCCTAGAAATGTTCTCTTCCTTAAGAACTACTACACTCAAGTTTCTAGCTCATGTTGGTAACTTGTATAATATTTTATAGGTTTACATATTTTTTGGTTTCCTTGTAGTGTCACCAATTTGTTGACATGATTCCTATTTATTTTTATATGTCGACATATTATTTTATATACTTAGGATTTGTGGATGGTTCCAACCCGCATACATGGAACCTAGCTTCTACGACTTGGGTCATTTATGCACCTGGGGTTCAACTTGTGTCTTCAGGAGGGGTATGCCTCCAAGTATTCTTGAATAATGTGCCTGATTTTAGTGTGGTAATTGAAATATTACTGATCCAGGAGGATATTGGTGGCCACCCACCTATTCCTCTTGGACCCCCTCCATTCTGTATGTAAACAAATATGCCTTCGAGCCTCATTGTAACACAGAGTTCAGAGGCATGTAGCCACCACATCTCTTCTTAGAGATAAGCTGCCAGCACTATAGCTAGTTTATTTCCATTTTGTATGTAAACAAATATGCAATGGAAATAACACTTCATTTCATTAATTAATAACTGAAACTTGTTTACATACAGAATGGAAATAAACTAGCTAGAGTGTTGGTAGCTTATCTCTGAGAAGAGATGTGGTGGCTACATGCCTCTGAACTCTGTGTTACAATGAGGCTCAAAGGCCTATATATTATTGAGAAACAATGGAAACCCTACACATACAAAAACCTAACCCTAGGAGGTGAAACGCCTTAATGTGGGCCACGTTGGGTAACTTGGTACATGAATTTCCCGGGGTCGTAACTTTAGCATACTACCTCCGTTTGACGTGCATGATACATCGTTAGAAAGATATGTTTAAGGAATACATCCATACATAGCAAATATTGAGTTTAAAATGGACTCATATTTACTTGACCATTCGATGCCAAAAAAACATCGTTTAGGGCCTCAAAACGGCTCCGAAAGTTTAGGACCCGAAAACTGCCAAAAATAGTAAATTGTGCTACAATTAAGGAAACTGGAAAACTGAAAGAAACAATGGTGGGGGTCCAAGATAAATATATGGGTGGCCACCAATATCCTCCTGGATCAATTACGGGATTCCATTTCAAATGGTATTCAATTTTTTGAGGTTTTCCTAGATTCATAGTTAATGTGTCACAATTGAATAGCCAGTACTGTGTCAAAGATCCTATGTTGTTGAGAATATTCTTAAGGGTAAGATTGTTGGAATACATTTTTATTACATTACATGCATTCATATACCTAGGCATTATAATCAATTTTCCAATTCGTATGCAAATTACATTTTAGATTGCCATTTTTCACATAATTAAAGAATCACGCACATAAAAATTCTCATTTACATTTAGAAACATGTATATATATCAAACCAGTAGTTAGAATTTTTTATTTATGAATAAAAGTTGCAAAAAGTATGGTGCCATAGTACAAAAATGGGCTTTAAGCCCTCAAAATATACATGGTCGATAGTGGGCATGGATGATGATCATGATATCACACTACAATGTTCACTAAACACCTGAGTAGTCTAACCCATAGATGGGGTACCCCGACTACATGTCTTAGCATCACCTTGGGTAGGTTCTCGACCTGTAACATGGGGATCATGTGTGTCAAACGGTCCAAGTTTCCCTATACATTTTGTAGCATCCACTCATTATCAATGTCGATTGTCTCATCTCCTCCACCCATACATTGGTGTCGATGGAAGCCCTCTGGTCTTCGTGGACCTATGTCTATGCAAACAAGCCTAATGTCAATACATGATACCAACAAAAACACATTTTTGATTTCCTTATATCAAAAATACAAAAAAAAAATATTCCAAACATACAAAATAAATCTCATCAATATTCCTAAATCCGGACCCTGGTGGTAGTGGAATATATTGATCTCCATGGAATTCGATCCATGCATAGGGATAGCCATCTATGGTGATGATCTGTTGCGCCACCAGTGGAAAAAATCATCAGTGAATGGAGAAGGTGTTATTCCTCCTCCTAACCTATGTCACATCACCTCATTCCTCTGAGTCTAGGTTGGATCCCATAGACTATGATGAGGGACCCCAACCCTAGGACTAAGGATTGGTACCCTCTCAAAGAAGAAAGGGAATACGATGCTAGAAAACCCAAAATTCTTGGTCTGGCAAGCTTGCATTATGTGAGTTGATTTTTCATGTTACCTAACAAGGAAGTTGTCCAATCATAAACAATGGGCCTCATACATTCTACTACGTATAACATGAGAGGTCATGAGTCCTAGTGTAGCGAAGTTGATCCTATTATTCTAGATAGAACAAGAATAATCACTTTAAGGCTAAGGCTCTGGAATGCATTGATGGGGATTTAAATTCCCACTTTTAGTATTGTGAAGGAAATACACGGCAATATACTCGTCAATACTCATGCCCACACACACTCCACGATCCCTAAGGTTCACTACCTCGCTTCAATGAGATAGTCCAATGATGAAATTAATATCTTCCACCCCAAGATTCAATGGCATCGCATCGAGTATGAATGCCTCTGTGTCTGAATTCCAATAGTTTACTAGAATTTGTAATAGTATTGGTTGATCCATCATGCTCCCAAGGTTCCAAAACTTGTATATCCCACATCTTTGCAATGCTTATTGGGAAACAAAATCATCATGCATGGCTCTATCAACATCTTCATGCTCTCTCTCCCTCCATTCAATCACCATACTTCAAATAAGATGATATTTTGTGAGGTTTCTTATAAAAAAACCAACATTCACGACTTTATGCATGGGTCATACTATCAACAAATGTGTGGCCACGGGGGAAGGATTTTTTTTCCTGTGTTTATCTAGCCCTATACTTGACACGATAACTTGTCACCCACATGGGCTGAGAAACACATTTTGTGTGGCAAAAAATTTTAAAAATCCACCATGGAAAATTGAAATAAAAGAACTGAATTGAAAGAGCATGGAAACATAAATCAAACGGTCCTAACGGTTGTTGATTGCATGGCCCATAGCTCCTAAAATCCACTTTTGAAGTTCTAGGGTTCAAATATCTCCAAAATCACTATGAGGGGTAAAAACCCAAATGGTATGGTAAATAGTCCATTTTTTACTATTTATTAAAAATAATTACCAACTTTCCTACAGTTTAGACCCTCTATTTGTTATTTACAACTGTTTTGGACTAATATTTTGTGCATGGTCCCTTTCTTATGCGATTCCGTTGACCTTTAATGGATTTTGATTGTATCCAAGCTTGTTCATGCTTGTGGTAGGTATAAATCTGAACTAGCGTATAGGATATGATCATATTATGCATGCATTTTTTGCATTGTCCCATGACTATTGCACATTAACCATAGGTACGAACCCGCTTCTTAATGAAATGAAACCATCCCGCTACTACTATAAGTGTCATTATGTAAGCGGTAGTGCTCCCCCGATAATGGGTTCCCTATTTATATCCCTTCTTTCCATCAAGTGCCCATGCTGAGCTTCCTCCTTATGTCTGGGAGACCCTTATAACCCCACCATGCCTTCAAATATAAACTTCATGTTCTTTATTATCATTTAAGATGCTCATTTCCCTTAGGGACTTCCATTTTATATCAAGTTTTAAATGCATTGCATGTGTCCGCTTGCCTTATTGAGCTTAATTTTGGCTCCCTACTTCAATATTATAAGACAAATTACTAGAGCTTGTCTCAATTCTATCTAAGCAAATCCTAGCTTTTATCCTTTACAACTTGATCACCCTCACCCGAGAGGAAACATTCCCCTGAATTTCCTTATCCTGCACACGCTTCCTTGCATTGAGAATAAGTATGTCCCACTTATTAGAAATAGATTGCTTAACCGTGACATTAATTTCCTCTCCATTGTACTATAAGAACATTTTATTCATTTTCAAGCTTTATATTATGAAAAAAGACAAAAAAAAACAAATGGGAAATGATATTGTCTTACATTGGTAGTTTTTGTATCACCTTCGAATAGAGCACATTTTATGAGTTAATTCATCATGGGTCAGGTTTCTAGTATAACTTTAAGACATGTACTCATTATTCATAGTTTTCTACACATCAAGTAAAGATTTCAGTCCCTATGGAGTGTATGTTGATGCCTCCTATGTCACAGAGTTGTCTTGGTTTACAAAATTGAGTTGATGTTTCCTAAGTGTCTCCATCTTCCTCTTGCTCTTGTTCTAAGGAAGTATTTAACCTAATTTCAAAATTCCTAATTTATTTTGACTCTTCATGTCGACCATTCCTAGCACATCGTAGAGCTGCGGTCCTACCAAGAATTATGGGCCTACTTTCATCATTGGTAGGTGATATTGAACTCAATAAATGACATCTCGTCATTGTTCATTAACTTAATGGTTTCCCTTGTGTTCGACGGAAATAAATTTGTTAACACATTGGTATTTGTGACATGTATTAGATTCCATAAGACCCTATTGGTGTTTTCTACGCCTATATCAGTAGTTTTCATCATTCGTTGTTATTCATAGGGTCTCTTTCACACTCTACTTGCATATGGTATGCGCAAAATATGCACATGGTTACTGGTTCATGTAAATCTTGTTCATCCAAGTTCTTCCAAATAATACATCCTTATAGTGTACCTTGTGTTGATTGAAAGGGGATTCCTTAAGGTCCTCCTCCCATCAGATTCCATTCCATTGACTTCAGAGCATTTATTCTGGAATTGGGATTGTTAACACGAAAAAATTCTCAACTAGATATGCATGGTCTAAACCACATACATACATCTTCTTCCTACCATTTTCCCCTCATTTTCGACCTCCACAACTATGGTTTATCCCTATTCTCTCTCAAAAATCTCAAAAAATATCAAAATGGGCCTAAAAACCCCCACAAAAATGTTTAAAAAGCTCACAAAAGGGCTAAAAACCCCAAAAAGAGCTAAAAACCATAAAAAGGGCTTAAAACCCCATAAAAGAGCTTAAAACCCTAAAAGGGGATTAGAACCCTAAATAGGGTTCCAAAACCCTAAAAGAGAGAAAAGGACAAAAAAAACTATAAAATAGTGTGGAGGTCTCCATCACAAGATTCACTTATTCCTTCTGCCAGTATTCTATTTTCCTGAGTACGGTGAGAACCCACTCTTCTCAAAGTACTCACATCATTTTTCCAATCATTTAGTTTCCCCACCATCTCCCATCCTGTATGTTGAGGCACCCTCCGTACTCCCAAGCTTATGGAGAGGAGGTCTCATTCAAGTCAGGGCACTATGGCCGATTTTCAAGAAAAATAGAAGGTATACTTGTCCCATTTTTGTTTATTTAGTTTAGTCGTTTTTTCTTATTGTTTATTAGGTTACTAATATTTATTTTCAACTAGCTCTTTTCCATTGAACTCTACCCTTTTATCTCATTAATAGAAGGGATGTGCTTTTGCACGTAGCTAGGGTGAAAACCTGGCTATAGTTTTGGCAACCATTCTGGTTAATCCCATAGGATCCCTTGTTTTACAGGGGTTTTTGTTATTTTTATTCACATCTGTCATTGATCAGACCCTCACGAGGCCGGTCTAAATATGTATGGCACTATTGCCTGTCCCTATCGGCTTGTTTTTTTTTTAAATCAGTTCCTTCCGGAGTCGTGCCTTTCGGGCTGAAACCCGCAACCTAGTCGCACCTTTTGAGCTAAAACACATGACCTAGGTAATGAATTTACCCTCATAAGCGTGAATTGACTCCCAGGGAAAATTCATGCCTCTTTTTGCAGTCAGAAGTGACCTAGTCGCTTCTGTTTGGCCAGTTTGAGCGACCCACACGCGGCTGTACAACAGTTAAAAGTGACCTGTTTGTTTCTGATCCCAGTCACCTCTATTTTTCCTATTTGAGTGACTCAGTCACGACTGTTAACCTGTTACATGTGACCTATCTGTTTCTAATTTAATTTCTGTAATTTACATTTCTGTAGTGCATTTTAAAATTTGGAAATTAACCCACTTATTTAGCCCCTCCTCCTTTACTCAGTCATCACCCTCTGGGGTCTTCTGAGAATATACGATGGGGGTTTGAGTAAGGTTATTAATAGGACTCCACTTTTTTTATTGTTCTTTTTAATTAAAAACAAGTGACCTTGGAAGCTACGAGGAGTGGAGACCGTTGGGGGTTTCACGTTGTTCGTGTCTGGGCCTTGTTGAGCACCACGCACTTGGGGTTTGACTTGTGGATCTACGTGTGGACTTGTTTCCACTTTGATGAGATCCCATCACTCCCTCTTTGATTTCAAGGATACAAAATTGGGGTAGTCACACTACTAGTTTGCAAACATTACAGTCAGTCACCTATTTGGCACTTGGTTTTGATTTACTTTTACCTTTGAACCTTGCTTTGGTACAATCCCTTTGCTTGTTTCTTGCAGGAAAACCAATGTTATTTTTTCATTACATAATTGAAATTAAAAGTAACAATTTCATACAAAAGTGCACATACTCACACCAAATAATCAACCAAACTCGGTTCATGACCTCGAGCGAGACCTTAAAAGTAACCAACTTTGCTTAACAAAAATTTGGTTTGGGAAATAAGTCTCATCTGCAACAACTATGGGAAGTGCTTGGGATTTTCCCTAAAACTCATTGTGAGGATTACCACAAGAACCCCAAAGTAGTTGGCCAACAATAGGAATCACTAAGCAAAATGAGAAACAACCCCCACCGATTGACTAGATACACCCTTATGAGGAAAAATCCAAAGCGTTGTCTTCTGGAAGTCTTGGTGGATGAGTGGCTACCTTTGAACCAATAGGAAGCCGATTTAAACCAGGTTCCAAAATTCATTACCAATTACTACCATAATCCATCATTGATCCACCACATTCTTCCTCACAACTTAGGGGGCACCACCCTCAGTTTGGGTCTTTAGACCATCACCATCGATACCCTCCTCGACAACCCTTGTCACCTTCAGAAGGACACACAGAATTTGATTTTGACTCAAATTCCTACCAATCTGAGCCCAATCTATTCACTGCACCGTCTAGCCCCATGGTTGGCACAAATACTGATCCCTTCTTCGGAGGGGTGTGGAAGTGGACCCATTTCCCTACCTCACATCATTACCAATATTCCTACTTGTGGTCCTAGCACCATTATGCATGCTTCTGTAGGTATGCTAACCATTAATGGTATCCCTAATCCAGACACCATGATTCCAATTGTACCATTGTATATATCGAGGGGTAGTGGCCCTTCCACAATCATCCCGACTATCCCCGCTGTGGGACGTCAACCTCATGTGCCCCCAACCATGCATGGAAATCATGCTCCTGCAAAATCCGGTGCCATTGTCGGTCCCTACAGATCAAACCTCTGGTCTAACCTACCATTCATGGCTCATCTTAACTTGTTGAATTTGGTTCAGTTAACCCCATTGGCTTCCCATGCCGACCAACCTTCCTTTAGACATCCCAAAGTTTGAGGGAAAGGCGGTCGAGTGCCCCCAAAACCATATTATGTCATTTCATTTATGGTGCTCACCAAACAAAATTGTAGATGACTTGATCAGATTGAGGCTATTCCAATACACACTCACAAGTTCTGTAGCAAAATGGTATATCAAACTACCTCAAGCCTCTTACCTAGATTTCACTTTGTTGTCCGCTCATGTTCCTACAAGACTTCCAACTCCCTGTCTGATACGATGAGGGTGTGGAAATCATGTTATCTTTCCGTCAGAATACCGCTACTCACATTACTGACAACATCCATGAGTGGCGATGACGATGTAGCCTCTGCAAGATCCAGCTGGATGACAGAATATTCCTCGATTGGTTCTTGAAGACCTTGCTCCCACCCATAGCCAAGGACGTCTCCTCTGAGCAGCCACAAACTGAGGAGGAGGCCATCTTAAAGGCCCAACAGTTTGATTTATTCTACACCTAGTCTAGTTACTTATATACCATCATACTAGATGCTCCCCATGCCGGCACCTCCCAGTACGATGCACCAGGGGAATCCCATGCTGTGGGTGGTATCATCGTCTCCATATCATAGCACCCTCAGTACTATGCAGCACCCCTTGTGATTCCACTGCAACCAAGACACACCCATAGCATTGCACAACCAAATATTATCCCCGATTACTCACGAATGATGACTCAGTCCAGAGCTGCAACCTCCTATGCTCATCCCATGCCAAATTAGCACACTCATGGGCTGACTTGGCCGCCACAATCATATTTGGTCCCAGTGGCTAGATTTACAGCCCCTCCAACTTCTCTGGTTTACTACGCAGCACCCGAGAAACCTACTCTGGCTCCAACCCCATCCCCTCCGATGTCCATGGGACAGGTTTTCATTTAGCAGAACCTACCCAACCAACCCGCCCCCAAAAACCAATAAGGGTAGGGTAAGAAAAATCAAGGGATAAACTGAGGTAACAATCAGCCACAAGGCTGCGGCCAATATCCTAACCCCCCCAACAACAGTGGTGCTAATCCACTAGCATAAAGCCCTCAACAACATGATCGATAGGGAAAAACCCTGCAGTTACGAACTAATCATCCGTGTGCCTTTTGCAACACCTTCGATCACTATACGCATCTATTCCCCCACATGGCTCGTGCCCATCAGTCTCTCCAAAACGAGGCTCAGCAGGGTTCCAATGCTGCAGCCCAGGCTCATCCCAACCCAGCACCACTAGGTCCTCCGCCGATGGTGCTCCAAAACCTGTTACCTCTCCAAGGATTGGTTTCAACCCCACATTTTCCCCCACCTACCCCAGCAACTCCCATGACTCCTGTAGCCCCCTCAGTGGCTCCACTTACAGAAACCGGTATCCATCACCTCATGACACTTTCAACCAAAGAAGTGAACCTCCAGAATAGGAACAACCAGTACGGGTCTACCACGGAGACCACTGACCCATCAATGGAATCAACTTCTAACACTTTCAGCATTCCCCTCCACTTACCTACACCCCCCACGGATGGGGCAGCTAGAGGTCCACGGTTTCCTATACGACGTATCACCAACAATGTGACTGCTCAAGCTGCCTTAAATTATAACATTTTTAACGACTTGGGCCAATCACCTACAACCATGTCTGCTTTAGAAGTACTCAAAAATTTCCTGACACAACGGAAAGCGTTGTTATCCGCGCTAGGTGTCGTAGATCCCGTCAATTCCATATTGATCACATTTGATCTTGATCACAAAGAACCCAGAATGCCATCCACCATCGCCTTCCAAATTCTAGTCTCAATTCAGAATTTGGTTTTCCATCAATGCATTAATGATAAAGAGGAATCTACTTGTGTGATTTCAACTTTTGTCTGGAAGAAACTAGGATCCCCCACCCTCCAGCCATCCACTTCCCTTTGCGCCTATGACAGGAGATCTACAAAGGCTCAAGGAATTATTTCAAATGTCCCTATTTCATTAGCTGGTAAAATGGTCTTGATCAACATAGAGTTTGTTAACACCCAACTTTACTATAACCTCCTTCTTGGACATAGCTACATGTATTCCATGAGAGTAGTGGCATCCACTTCCTTTCACCTTATGATGTTTCCTAATCACAGAAAGTTCGTGACGGTTGACCAAATGACTTACTATGATCCGTAGGGGTTGGACACACTGGAACATGTCATCCCTACCATTGATACTGCCATTGACATCATAGCCATTCCTTCCTTATAGGCCATAGGCCCGGGATTGTTTGTCGACATGCCCATGAATGCTATCTTCCCATCTTTACCTCCTCCACCAGAGCCGACTGACACATCAGATTTGTGTACTCTCTCATCCAGCACCATCTTTCCCACACCAAAAAAGTAGTCATAACTGCAAACATAATCACCTGGGAACTATTGGGGTTCATTCCCAATCCATACAATGCCCTTATTGTTTCCACCATCCGACATTGTGAGTAATCATGTTATGGCTACTCTCAATCCACCTAATTTCAAGTTGGGGATTCCGATGTGGTACCTTGACCCAGCCACCCCCCCTCCAATACCCTAGATAGTGTTGAATCCCATCCAACCTTATTGTGATGGATTCACTCCCTCCTACCATCTCGTTGAAGATGCCTGTCATTCCTACATCAGCCCCTCTTCCTCCAATTAAGACTAGGGGAAAAACCACCAAAGTCGTAGCCGAACCTTGGCCAAATCCACCTTGTGCTTTGTGTGATGTCCATGGACATGCAACCCAAAACTTCCAAGAGATACCTATCATGCACACACACATATATTCTATGGATACAGCTGATGGTCTCCTAGTATTCAACATCTCAACTCCGCCAGCAGCCAAGAATAAGTCTTTAAGGACCAACCATTCGTGTGCGATTTGTGGTTTATACGGCCACTATTCGCACCGTTTCCTGGACTTGGCCAAGTATCAGTCTATCCTTCATGATCTATGGAAGCACTCTCGCAAGTCCGATATCACTATCATTGAGGATATTTACCCTTTGATTTCCTCCTCAAACACCACAACCATTTACATGATTTCCAACTCTGCCAACCCTGTTGTCTCCGCAAACACAGATGATCCCTCTAATCTATCCAACCGTCATTTCACTAATGGCGAGGAGATCCTTGAATCCCTAACAGCTCCTAAATACCTATAGGATGATATGCACCATCACTCGTTCTTTATCCTTGGGGATCCTTTGTTAACATCAAATCAATATTCAGTTGAAGCCAAGGACTTCATACATGGTAAGGTGGATTGGTCAAAAACCCGTTCCTGGATCTCGACGGTTTTGAAGAGGAAAACTTGGTCAACATTTCACCCAATATTAAGGTCAATATCTGAACCGACCCAGAGTTTGTTGAATAAATCACACTCGGAGCATCATGCTCCCTCGAGGAAGTCACCTTTTACAAGGCACTTTTTCAGCAGTTCCGTGACATGTTTGCTTGGTCCTATACTGATATTCATGGGTTGGATCCATCCATTGTGGAACATCACATTGATAGATGGATGAATGTGGTACCTGTGCATCAGAAACAATGACCCATCCACCCTTCAAAGGCCATCGCAATTAAAGCCGAGATTGAGAAGCTGTGCACAACATGATTTATATACCCCATTGCATACACCACTTGGGTTTCTAATCATGTTCTCGTGAATAAAAAACAAGGTAAAATCCGCGTCTATACGGACTTTCTTGATTTGAATTTGGCATGTCCCAAGGACAACTTCCCTATTCCTTTCATTAACCAAATCATTGATGCTTGTGATGGAAATGAGGTATTTTCCTTCATGGATGGTTTTTCCAGATACAACCAAATTCAAATCTGGAAGGAAGACCGGTGTAAGAGTGTGTTCACAATCCCCTCGAGAACATTTGCATATCGCATGATGCCCTTTGGCCTTAAAAATAATGGAGCCACGTTTTAGCTCGCCATGACATACTGCTTCCATGACCTTGTCCACATCATACTGGTCTACTTGGACGACCTCATGGAAGCATTCGCAACACTTAGATGAATTGCGACAAGTCTTCCTGCGATGTCACAAGTAAAAAATCCGCTTGAACTCTCTCAAGTCTGTGTTTTGTGTCCCAGTTGGTCGTCTTCTTGGGTTCATCGACTCTTGTAAAGGGATTGCAGTTGACTTTGTCAAAGTTCAAGCCATTCTCAATCTACCCTCACCACAGAATTTGCGCCAATTGCAGAGTCTCCAGGGCAAGCCCAACTTCCTTCGCCACTTCATACCAGAATATGCAACAAAAGCCCATGGTTTCTTGCACTTGCTTCATACCAACATTCCATTTGTTTGGGATCTAAATGCCCAAAATGCTTTTGACGCATTAAAGCAATCTCTGGCTTCCGCTCCATTGTTTTCTACACCTGACTTCACCAAAGACTTCATCCTCTATGTGTTGGCATGCACAAAGTATTTGGGTACACAGGGTACTCCCAAAAGACCGAACACCTAGAGCAACCACTTCACACAAATAGATCACAGATCGATACACCGATGTTTTGACGTTGTTTAAACCCTCGAGAGGGAAACACTCCATGGCCCCAACCAAATAGCTACTTGAGGCAGTTTATTATGCAAAATAAATAAAGTTACAAATGAGCTTCTCATAATTGATCAACTAGCCAATGACCCTCCATGTTCTTTAAATAGAAATCATGGACCAATTGGGTGTTAAGTCACAAATCAAGGGTAAGTATGATCTAAGAGAAGTTGAACCGTCGGATCACTCAATGTCTAGAACATATCATGACCGTCAGATTAAATATTTACAAATGCATACTTAAGAAACACACTTTACCTAACGGATATATTACACAATTTAATCTTAACTAACTCCTAAGTGTCTAAATATCCTAACATCCTCCCTTAAGAACAACTTGGGATAGGATTGAAGGATTTACAAAAGGACACTATTAGGGGAAGGAAAGAGGCATTAGAGCCCATCCCCCCTTAATGAAAAATTCTTGAACTCTTAAAATAGATCAAATTTTAGAAACTTCACTTCTGTAACAAACTTGCTGAAGATGTCTACAACTTGATCATCTATAGGGAAAAAGAGCACTTCAAGAACACGATCATGAACAAGATTTCTGACGAAATGTATATTTATCTCAATGTGTTTGCTACGTTGATGTAGAACTGGATCTTTGGCAAGCTTGATGGCACTTTTATTGTCACACCTAAGTGGAGTAGGTTGTTGCTGCTCGAATCCAAACTCTAAAAGGATCTAACAAAACCATAAAGCTTCATGACCGGAATTAACTGCGGTTCGATATTCTGCCTCTGCTAAAGAAAGAGAAAGAGCTTTTGTTTCTTACAAGCCCAAGTGGTAGGTCCAGATCCCAGACTAAAAACATATCATGTAGTAGACTTTCAATCATCAGGATCGCCGACCCAATCTGAATCAGTGAAACCAACCAACAAAGGTTTCCCCCCTGTACTGTAATGAATCCCAAAATGAATTGTACCTTGAATATATAAAAGTATTCCTTTTGTTGCTTTCCAGTGACTTTAATGAGGTGTTTGAATATAGTAGGTAACACGACCAACGACAAAAGAAATGCCGGGACAAGAATGAGTCAAGTATAAGAGACTACCAACAAGCTGACGATACAAGGTGGCATCTACTTTAGGTGAAGTACAAGTGGCAGAAAGCTTGACTCCAGATTGGAAGGGAGAAGGGGATAGTTTACAATCTTCCATGTGAAAGAAACAAAGAAGGTCACAAGCATACTTAGACTGGGAAAGAAAGATTCCTTCTTTGGTTTGGAAGACTTGGAGACCAAGAAAATAATGCAAATGTCCTAAGTTTGACATTTCAAAATTTTGCTTAAGACTGGATTTCACATGGGTTAAAATCTTAGGGTCACTACTAGTAAGCATAAGATCATCAACATAAAGAACAAGTATGATGAGATGGTTTCCTACTTTCTTGGTATAGACATTGGGGTCAGAATGGCATCTAGAAAAACCAGTGTCAAGTAGAAAACTATGCATTTTGGCATATCAAGCTCTAGGTGCTTGCTTAAGGCCATATAAGGATTTCTTAAGGCGATAGACAAGGCTAGAGTTATTCTGAACATATCCAGGAGGTTTTTCCATGTAAATTCCCTCCTGTAAATCACCATGTAAGAATGCAGACTTGACATCCATTTGATGGACTTCCCAGTTATGTAAGGCTGCAAGGGAAAGAACAAGGTGGATGGAGTTCATTTTTGTGATAGGAGCAAAGGTTTCATTGTAGTCAATCCATTCAACTTGGTAAAAACCTTTGGCAACTAGCCTTGCCTTAAGTCTTTTAACACTTACATTTGATGCATACTTAGTTCTATAGACCCATTTACATCTGACATGTTTTATTCCTTTTGGAAGAGGTACAAGATCTCAAGTGTCATTCGCCATCAAGGAACGATGTTCTTCATCCATAGTTGCATCCCAAACCAGATTTCCTGAAGCTTCTCCAAAAGTTTCTGGATCATGATTCTCTGAAACTTGAGCCAAAAGAGAAGAGGCTCGCTAGAACTGAGAACGTGTTCGACGTTGATCTCTAGGATCATTGGCAAGATCACCAATTGCTTCACATGTTGAACATACCCTTCGAGGAAGCAATGGTGTTGGTGCCACTAGAGGAGTACGAGCATGCGAAGGTGGATTTTCATCCTCACTGTCATCATCAGAAACTAGATTTGGAAATCTGTCAAGGAAGCTGGAAGTAGAAGAAGGCACAATCATCAAAGCAGGTCCACAGGACAAAGATGGCACAACCATCGAGTTAGACTCGCAGGCCAAGATATTTTCTTCAAATTTAACATCTCGTCTAATGATTATATCATTTGAATGTGGTTAAAGAAGTCTATAACCTTTTACATCTTTAGAATATCCAACAAATATGCGCTTTTCACTTTTAGGCTATAATGCTTTCCATTTTTCATCTGGAATGTGAGCCCATGCTTCACTACCAAACACATGGAATCGAATTACATATGGTTTATTTTACTCCATGCTTCTTCTGGTGTGATACCTTGTAAATCTTTAGTGGGGGTGTGATTAACTATGTAATTTGCACAATTTATGGCTTCAACCCAAAATTGAAGACTTAGTCCCTTAGATTGGATCATGCAGTTAGTCATTTCTTTTAAAGTGTGGTTCTTCCGTTCAGCTACACCATTTTGTTGTGGTGTATATGGAACAATGTGTTGTTGTTGGATTCCTTGTTTAGTGCAGAAAGTAGTGAATTTTTTTTTAACATAATCTCCTCCATTGTTGGATCTTAACTTAATAATTTGATGACTAGATTGTTTTTCAACAAGGGCTTTGTAGGCCAAGAACATGTTAAATACTTTGCTCTTAAGTTTTATGAAATAAACCCAAGTGAGTATAGATTAATCATCAATGAAAGTTAAGAAATATTTGAAACCAGAAAATGAAGCATATGGAAGAGGAACACACAAGTCACTATGCACAAGCTCCAAGGGAACCGAGGCGTGCCAAGAGGAACGTTTGTCAAAACTGTCTCGATGATGTTTTTTGAGTACACAACTAGAACAAATGCCATCCCTATAAGATACCATCAGAATACCTGTCACCATATTTTCTTTACATAGTTGTTGCAATGAGCGATAATTTAAGTGACCAAATCGCTCATGCCAAAGTTTTCTCAAGTTATCACTATGAACAACAAAAACTGAAGGAAAAGGTGATGACCTAAAGTTGTTAAATTTGTACAACCTGCTAATATTATCAACAATTTTTGTAGCTAGGACATGTTGAGGATATTTAAAATCCTTGATTACAACTTGGTGAGGTGTAAACATCATAGTTTTACCTTCATTGGAATGAGTGATTTGATAGACTGATAAAAAATTGCAAGAAATTCTTGGAACACATAGTACATCACTAAAATGACCATTATCTACTAGAATTGTTCCAGATCCTTCAACACTTGGAGATCTATCATCACCAACAAATATTTTTTTGGTGTTTTATTCATGCCTAGTAGAAATAATGGCTTGATCCTTAGCCATATGATAATATTCTCTAGAATCAATGAGCCATTGATTTGAAGTAGAAGAAGAAGATGAAGTATAAGAATAACCAAAAGCACAAAGTGCATGTCCATGAGAAGTAGATTCTGAAAGTGAATCTAGGCTGATGTGGTGCTTCTTCATTATTGCTTCCAAGGCTGCCATCTTCTTGAAATGCTTAGATTCATCATGATTATCTTTCCCACAATAGTTGCAATGATTCTTAGTCTTCTTTGTTTTTGGCTTGGATACTTTGTCATTTTTTAAAGAAGGAGCCGACTGAGAGGGTTTGGGACCCTTCTTTGACTTATTATTGCGATAATTTGGTTTCTTGGGAGGTTTGGAGTTTTCTTTCTGTTGGGACAATAAGGATTTCCAAGATGTATCTACATTGCTAATCATTTCAAGATGGATGAGCTTATCTTTCTCTCTAATCAAGGAATCACAAAAGGATTCAAGACTAGGCTCTTGATAGCTAGTTGCATTCAATGATTCTTTCATGGAGTAAAATGTAGATACAAAAACAAAATATGCAAGTCCAAGTTTGGAAAGAATATGATAAATGCATTGTTTGTCTTCCCTCTTAATCTTTCATTCTTCACATAAGAGTCTAAGAGTTTTGTACTTAGATGAATAATCTTGAATGCATGAAAAATAACTTGGTTTTAAAGAAATCAACTCATTTTCGAGTTGATGACCTCAAATTTCATTGTGTTTACCAAACACAGCTTCCAACTTTTTCCAAGCTTTATCAAGTTCATCAATTCCAGATATGTGGAATCGCAAATCTATAGAGATTGAAATCCCAATCAATCCACGAGCTTCATCACATCTATTTTCCCATTTTATTTTTGTATCATCATTAGTGGGTTATATTTCTTTGCCCGAGGTAATTATGAAAAGTCCCCTACTTTGTAGAACATCCTCCATACGATATTTCCATGAGAAATAGTTGGAACTAGTAAGTAGAATATCACAAGGGGTGGCCATATTGTAAATTAATGGCTGTAAAAATAGAAACCAATAGCCTAGATGTGAATATCTTGAAAAACAGGTGGTTTAAAAAAAACAGCATTGAAAACTGTCTCCGTATGATGAAGTTATGCTTGATCAAAGAAAATGTTAAAAATGTCCCAATAGTGACGTGGCAGATAGAGAATGACCAACTAAAAAAGAACCCCCTCTTCCCAAGATGTACCTTTGAAAATCACTTTACAAGAAAGTTGCTTTAAGTGAATCACATTTGTAAAATAAGTGATTTTCACTTTTACAATGATGTTACTTTAAATAGTATAGCAAAAAAAGAACTTAAGTGACTCACTTTTTATTTTAATTTAAGTGAGATGCACTTTTACAATAAAGTAACTTAAAATTAGAAATTGCATGCACTATTAAAAAAATAACTTAATAAGACTTGAACTTAAGACCTATTAAGGAATAAAGAAACTTTGAACCAAGTGAGCTAATATTAAAAGGTGTGTAAAAGAAAGGAAGGAGGAAGGGTTTTTTTTTACTCTTCTCTCTCAGTCTCCGTGCTTGCCGTTTTTCCTGCAAAACACACCACAAACTGAAATGGAAAAAAAAATCCACACTTTGGGGTGAGATCTTGTTAGCTTTCTTGGATAGTCTATGTTTTCTCTCTGTTTTTGATTCACCACGATCCCACAAGGTGCACGACAAAGAACATACGCAGCCGAGAAAACCCCTTTCCCATTCTGTTTCTGATTCGTCGTGATAAGACAAGGTGCACGGAAAAGAGCATACACAGACAGGGAAGGAAACAATTCAAAACTAAAAAAAATCCAATAATAGAAATTGATAAATATATGAGATTTTTTTTAAAATAATAAAAACGCCACTGTAACATTATACCTTCATATCTGATGAAATACGTGTTTCTGAAGCAACCAAAAACCGTTTTTTATCAAACAAGAAGTATTTCCCAATGGAAACGACACTCCGGATGTAATGGAACACCTCCCATGACCCATAAATTCATAGATATTCAAGAACCAGAAACCCTTTAAAGTTTCGACAACACCATTTCAAGATCTAGATCATAAACGGAAGCGACTCTTCATAAACGCTCTGACACCATGTTCGGGTACACAGGGTACTCCCAAAATACCAAACATCTAGAGAAACCACTTCACACAAATAGATCACAGATCAATACATCAATTTTTTAACGTGGTTTAAACCCTCAAGAGGGAAACACTCCACGACACCAACCAAATAGCTACTTGAGGCAGTTTATTATGCAAAAGAAAGAAAGTTACAAATGAGCTTCTCATAATCGATCAACTAGCCAATGACCCTCCATGCTATTTAAATAGAGATCATGGACCAATCGAGTGTTAAGACACATGTCAAGGGTAGGTATGATCTAAGAGAATTTGAACTATTGGATCACTCTATGTCTAGAACATATCGTGACCGAAGGATTAAATATTTACAAATGCATACTAATGCATACTAAAGAAACACACTTTTCCTAACAGATATATTACACAAGTTGATCTTAACCAACTCCTAAGTGTCTAAATATCTTAACAAAAATTCCATTGCTGGAGTTTTAGTCTAGGAGGACGATGCTCGTCAAGAGCACGTGATTTATTATGTTAGTCAGAAGCTGACCGATCCTCCTTTATGTTATTCAAATGAAGAACATATGGCCCTCGCTGTCGTATTCTCGATCCAAAAGCCACGCCATTACATTCTTGCAAACCATACCCGAGTCATGGCCGATTCCAACCCGATGCAGTACCTATTGAGCCGCCGCCTCCTACAAGGTCGCGTGTTGAAGTGGATTGTCATCCTCCAAGAATTTGACATGGAATTCATTGCCCCAAAGATCACCAAAGATTTGGCATTAGCTACACTTGTGATAAACCTTCCTCCATTATCTGCATCGCCATCGATTACGGTCAACCTTCCTGGCAAATCCTTATTTATCATTTCCACGATAGACCCATGGTATGGGGGCATTCTCCTGTAATTGTGTACCCAAAAATTTGAGGCTCATCTAAGCTGCAAAGATAGAAGGTGCATCCGACACTAACCTGCTCACCATCTCCTCATTGGGGATGCTCTGTACCATCGAGGCGTCAATACCATATTATGTCGTTTCTTTACCCATGACGAGAATGAACAGGTCCTTAATGAATGTCATAGTGGAGCTTGTGGCGACAACCTATCTGACTTGGTGACTTCTCAAAATATTCTACGTGTCAGATACTTTTGGCCTACCATTTTTGCTGATTGCATCGAGGAGGTAAAACATTGTCACAGTTGTCAACTCTTTTCCCCAAAAGAAAGGAATCCCCCTGTACCATTACACTTGGTAGTCACAGTCGGTCCCTTCTGCAAATGGGCGATCGACTTCATGGCATGTAACCCCACCCCGACTGACAGCCATAACTACATCATAGTGGGCCAATGTTATGCCCATGTTTAACTGCAAGGCCGACACAGTGGCCCGTTTTTTTTCAAGCATGTGATCGCACGTTTCGGTGTCCCCCAACAAATTTTTTCAGACCACGGTCGTCACTTAGAAGACTCGGTTTGGATGAAACTTTCAACCATGTTGAAGTTCGAGAACCAGTTCTCCTCCTCATACTACCCTCGGAGAAATGGACAGGTTGAAGTTGTCAACAATATCATCAAGACCATGCTCCAGAGTATGGTGGGGAACCACAATACCAACTGGCACCATATGCTATTCTCATCCCTCTAGGACTACAAGAAATCGACAAAAACTGCTATCGGTTTCATCCCTTTCCACATAGTCCATGGTGTTGAATTGGTACTTCCCATTGAGTGCCAGATCCCATCACTCCTCCTCGCCATAAAAATCCTTCCCAATACCTGTCCTCTAGAGGAACACCTTCTCCTACTTGAAAATACCAATTAGGACCGTCGTGCTGCTCTCCAAGCCATCGAAGCAACTAAAACACAGTCTAAGTCACATTTTGACTCCCATGCTCACCCTCGGACCTTTAGCGAAGGCGACCCGGTCCTTGTTTACGACCAAGCCAACGACAAGTTGGGTAAAAGAAAAGTTCAATTCCATGTGTTACGACCCATATGTCTTCCATCGTTGGCTCAGAAAGGGGGCATATATTCTAGCTGAATCAGATGGTTGCCTCTTGGTGAATCCCTGCAACGGGATATACCTCAAGAGGTTCTATGCCTAAGGTCGCTGCCACAAGTCACTTGTATGATATTTAATTTTTTTTTACATTGTTCTTCACATGAATCTTACATATTTTTTCCTTGATTGCTCTAGATGGATCTTACCTCGTGTCGCTACATTATATTTGTTGATGGAGCAACCAGATGGTCTCCAAATCTCTCCTCGACTGTGTGGGCTCTCTATTCCCTGTCACATGAGTTGATCCATATAGATAGAATGTGTGTTGGCATTGATACCCACAACCAAGCTGAGTACGATTGTGTCACTAGCCTCCTAGCCACCAACCTTCAGTTTGGAATCGTCACCTTGATGTATTCTTACTCCCAGCTGCTTGTGTCCCAGTTGAATAACCTTTATCGGGTACACGATCCTTTCCTCTTTAGAAAGTTCCTATGCACTAAAAAATTGGTTAGAAATTTTGAATCCATCACATTCATACATGTTCCCAGAAATAATATAGCACAAAAAATGGATAACGATGTTCTAGAGTGTCATATTCATCATTGCATATAGGAAATAAAGAAACTGCATCATGCATCATCATATAAAAACATGCATACACATATCATATACACCAGCTAGGCATTTTCATTATAAAAAGAATTGAATAAAAACCATCAAAAGGTGCATCGACGTGCATAAAAATATTTATATATATAAGGTCAATGGTGTTCAGTACAAAATGAGAAGCTCCACAAGCTTTCTCAGCCGAGCATACATAATACAAAAATCCTAGTGCACCACCGCACTAGGGGCAGCATCATTAGCTGCTAGTCGGAATCAGAATCAGAATCCTCCTCCTAGTACTCTAGCTTTGACTCCTCATTAGTGTCCTCCTCCTCACTAGAGTTGTCCTCATACTCCATAGGCATAGTGCCCTGCGTGGCCACACAGACATACTCTGTCGCGACTACAATCCTCCTCATCAGGGGGACCCACTCGCGAGGAGCGCAGTAACACACAACAATCAGATCATCATCCAAATGTTGTCAGCCATCATCGGTGACTCCATCAAGCAGACGCTCGATGTCCTGATGGAGTGCCCATAAGGTACTCCGGGGTCCAGGAGTAGGAGGGTCCACCCCCTCCACCCTAGCCCTTCACCACTCGTAAGCTACGGGCGGTTGCGATCCAAAATTTGCACATATAAATAGTACATGATCAATATCTATCACACATTGGCTATCACTAAGCTAGTAAACTATGCATGAATGCAAACACATAAAACATCATGTATATGTACCATCTGTCCCCTAGGCCTGTTCTGGTGGTCGGGGTATCTCCAAGTCTCCCCTATAGTCCATGCCTGCATATGGGAAGTCCTCAGTGAGGACTAGAAGCTACCTCCATTAAGCTAGTAGATCCTGATTAAAAAAGAGGCCTACTAAGTCTCCTCCCTCCCGGATGAGCATCTCGCTCCATCTCTGCATCTGAGGCTCTTGAGGCCCACCATCCTGCACTACCAAGTGCAATTGAAGGGTCAGAACTCTCTCAAAGAAAAAAGAGCATCCCCTCCCAGAGATCTGGCTTGGTTCAACAAATGCTGAACCACAATCAGGTACATCTGGGACCACACATAGTAGGTGCTTTCCACCACATGCTTCGCAATCTGGAGCTACCCCCAAGATATTTTGTGGGTCCCAGACAACCCCAAGATCTACAGCACCATCATTGTGACCACCTGAGTCGAAAGAATCTCAATATCGCACATCAAGAGGTACAATCCACGCACAGTAGAAGAGGCATAGCAGTGCCTCTCACACAAGTCATCAAGGGTCACCCCATGTCCAAGCTTCGATGACATGTCACTGATCACTCCCTGAATCGGGAGCCTAGTCAAGAAGTACACATGCTGGAGTGTGATCTCCAACCATCATCCCTGGATGATGAAGCACTCTACATCAACATCCCAAAAACTCACCACTATCTCAAGCAACATCTTCGTGGTTTGCATCAATGGTATCCAAAAATACTTCAGTATCCCGCAATGGGAAAGCGTGTCCGGCACCCGGGCATTTCTCAATGCCTAGGTCCGCAAGGTCCCAAGGTCCTGCTCTCGCCACACTGGTCGGGCCCTCTTGCATAGAAAGAAAATTCCTATCATGAACAGTCTCACATACAAAAACTCATCCCAAGGTTGAAGTCGCGACTTTTCAGCCATTAAGTGCAACCCAAGTCACACTTAATGCCAGAACAGTCATGCCTTTTGGTTGAATAGGTGCGACCCAGGTCATGATTGTCTCCTCGAAAGGTGTGGCTGAGTCGCGACTGTCTGGCCGAAAAGCGTGACCCAGGTCATTACTTTTTCCTTGAAAAGTGCAACCCGGCCTGAAAAACCCTTTTAGTTCGACATGGACCCTGTGTGAGAAAAACACAAAACTAAACCACTAAAAAGGACAGATTTGACAAGTACTCTTACCTGCAAGTCGCGGATAAGAAAACCATCAATTGAAATGAAATATATTAGAAAAAGAGATATGGGGTCCTCCACTCCAACTCAACACTTAACAGTAACAATGACACATGGCATGTGGTTCCCCCTTGTTTATAGGCCTCCATTGGGTCTATTTTTCTTTTGTATGCCACAGGGTCATCCGTCGTTTGTTTGGGGCGTCGTTCACACCATCGGGTTCAGTTTTTCATCCTCTATCTTTTAATGAGACCCTCGTCTCACGCTTTCGCTAATATTTTTTGGGCCAATTCCTGGAAGCCTCCTCGATTTGTGTGCCACCATGTAAATCCCCATTATAGAGTTTCCATTAAGCTCTTTTCTCACTCTTAAATGAATGAAATGATCATTGAGAACGCTTGCTTCCTTTCACGCTCATTGAAGTATTTGAAAGGGCATCTATGTATCCTCTTTTACCTGTTTTTTAGGCTATTAAGACTATCAAGAAAAATACCACTCTGGCACATTCAAGCCAAGAAACGTTTCACTTTGCATCCTTTTATGCTTTATCGGGCATTGGGACTGAACTCTACGAAAAAGCTCATCATGGGTTGTCTTTAAGCTCTTTTCCAGCCTTCTTATCAAGAAACGATTACTGAGCAAACTTGGTTTCGTTCATGTTCGTCAAAGTATCTGAATGACCGTTCAGTTAGTATAGGTTTAACCTTTCCCGTCCTAATTAGACTACTAACAATAAATAATTCTTCCTACCCCAAAGGTTGGGAGAGCTCTCATATGCACACTTTTATCCTTTTTCGAACTCAAGACACTACATACGAAAAAGAGACCACACTAGATTCTTCTTCTTGTTTTCAGACTCTCTAAAAATAAAAACACCAACGAGAATTTACCTTCTCGAGCTCAATAAAAATCCACGAGATCGTGTCATAACGGTGTCTTTTGACGCCACCCCGTATATTATAGTCAGGTAAATTTCCCCCATCGAGTCACCTTTTTTCAAAGCATTCTATGATGATTCTTCATTGGATCCCCTGTATATCATTAGTATAGTTACCTCCTTCAATATTTCCCATCTGTAGTTACATTCCCGGTATCACAGCCATGATCCCTCTCCCATGCATCAGTTTCATTTGCTTCCAGGTCAACCCTATCAACATTACTCTGAACAAAGGAAGTTTGAGTTTCCCATGCTTCCATGCCCTTGTTCCCCCATTCAGTGTTCCAATCGCCAAACTATCCACAATATTTGGTTATCCCCCTCGTGCTTCTAGTAAAGGAAACATTATTTCCTTGGTCAGTTGCAAATCTCCCTCTGTTGACGACAACACATCTATTCTGGAGGATAGACCCAGAGGTCCATGTATCTTGATTTCATCCACCTCATGATGAGTTCCTTGGACTACTTGAGCAGAGTCATTAGTTCTTCTCGAGATGGTTGTGTCTCACGTGCTCAACTTCAGCTACATCATCACACCGTTGAGATTCATACAGGGTATTGGTCTGTGCAGTATTTGGTTGAAGACCCTGGTTGTCACTTGACTCTAGCACATTGGTGATTCTATTAAAGGACCCAGACATGTTCATGTCCTTTGTGATTTTTGGGTTGCGTTGGAAATAGTGTTCAAAATCCCCCAGAGCAGTGCTTCTGTATAGCTTCATGGTTGATGTGGCACATTGTACCATAGAGACTCTGAGTCCCTACAGTTATGTGAACTTCTAGATTCAACAGAGCATCGGTTATGGAGATATTGCATTCCATGAGAATGCCATGGGTCCTATGTATCAATCTTTCATATCAGTATTGTATTCAACCTCTCATTAAGGCCACCATTACGTAACATCAAGTGTATATGTATTGATCGACTCCCATATTTTTTATCCTTGATCCTATTATTTATTCTTTTGAAAATATTATGAGCATGGGTATGCCCGCCTCGTCTATATACATGTCACATATTCCTTGTATCTCACCCATTGTTGGGAACGAATATTAATACAAAAACCAAAATCCACCATGTCTCGAATGAGGAAGCGCCACTTCTTCACAGGTCTCTCCACTATCCCCATGATCCTATGATGTATGTCAGTCATATGATAAGCTCCTGCCCTCATACATCAGGGGGCAATATGTTAATGTGAAAAATTTCTCAACTAGCTCTACATGGCCTAAGCCACATACATACATATTTTTCCTACCATTTTCCCTCATTTTTTACCTCCACAACTATGGTTTAACCTTATTCTCTCTCAAAAAGCTCAAAAAATATCAAAAAGGGCCTAAAACCCCACAAAAAGGTTTAAAAAGCTCACAAAAGGGCTAAAAACCCAAAAAATATCTAAAACATAAAAATGGCTTAGAACCCTAAATAGGGTTCCAAAACCCTAAAAGAGAGAAGATGACAGAAAAAACTATAAAATAGTGTGGAGGTCTCCATCACAAGATTCACTTATTCCTTCTGTCATTATTCTCTTTTCATGAGTATGGTGAGAACCCACTCTTCTCAAAGTACTCACATAATTTTTCCAATCATTCCATTGCCCCACCATCTCCCATCTTGTACGTTGAGGCACCCTCCGTACTACCAATCCTATGGAGAGGTGGTCCCATTCCAAGTCAGGGAACGGTGGTCCATTTTCAAGAAAAACAGAAGGTATACTTGTCCCATTTTTGTTTATTTAGTTTAGTCGTTTTTTCTTATTTTTTATTGTGTTACTAATATTTTATTTATAGCTAGCTCTTTTCCATTGAACTCTACCCTTCTGTCTCATTGACGGAAGGGAGGTGCTTTTGCACGTAGCTAGGGTGAAAACCCGACTACAGGGATCTAGAGTCAGTTGAGTTCCTTGAGAGTTGCAGTCATTAGTGGCAGATTCTCTTTCCATCGACGAATCTAGGAATACATCAATGTCCTTTGATCAATGGACTCTTCAAGTGTTCAATCTCAACACCTCTATTCACACTTGTTGAATGCACTCGGTACCTTAACAACCATTTTCATCATCGATGGGTTGTATCGCATCTATTAATGGTATACATCAATGAATAGTAATAAGACGATGTTTCATCATGTTCAACCTCTATTCACGTGATGGGAATCGATGATTTGTGTAGAAGACCTTGGAGTATCGTGGCATTTCATATATTTTACTACCTTGATCATGACTGTACCTATGGGATTTCAGTTCTTATACAAGAGCAGTGTACCTTGTCATGTACCAGATGTCTTCATTCAGTATGGAGACTAGACTCCATTGTGTATTATACGTGGTTGTGACTACTTATGACATATGTCTATTATTCCTATTCATGGCCATTATACTTATATGTATTTGAGAATTGTATATATACTCCAAATAAGCAGTCATGTATACACGTTTATCATTGTATTATGTTGACAAGTGGCTAGTTCTTCCACTTAGATTCTCCTTTTGTGGTAATCGTTTTGTGATTGTGAAGTCTAATATTTATGCTACAAAGCTTGAGTTGTTTTTCCTTTCACATGTACGTGTTCCTCTGAAACAAGTAGTATCACTTATGCCATTTTGCAGTCCTATCTATTGTCTGTAATATTATTGAATATTGTTAAATACAAGCATAGCATTTCCATGTATAGTATGTGCATGAATAGTTATGTTTCTGGAAACTTTAACAGGAAGAACCTGTTATATATAGATAGTCATCCATGCACTCATGGGAATATTACAGGGTTCATCAATAGTTCTGCATACTCTTTATTTTCTTCAAATTGTTTATTTGAGGAAAACTTCAACGACCGGGAGTTATTTATGAAAAAGAAAGCATCAATATTTGTTGTTGTACATGCAACACGTAGTTTGTCTCATGGTGATGAGTTGTTAATAAACTACAACTTTCATACACCACGAACCACTTGTCATATATTTATTGCATTGGGATTACCCTTAGACGTTCCCTTGAGGAGTAAGACAAAAAACATTTATTAATTGTATTTGTCAATTTACAATGAGAGCCATGATATTGTATTGGTTAGTTTTAAATTTTGTTCTATAAATTGTTAATTAATTTATAAATTGAATTTGAAAACGTGTTACTCAGTTTTAAATTTTTATATTTAATCTGGAATTGATGTTATCTTATCGCTCAATCTGAACGTTTGCTTCATAAATTGTTTGTAACTTATCATTTTGTACTGGAAATGATTACCGTGCTTCTATATGAATTGTTTTGTATAATAATATATTAAACCAATTGCATTGTGCTTACTAACATAATCGTTGTAATGATCAATATTTTAAGTTATGATTATGATGATGAGAGATCTTCCTACCATCTTCCGTTACACCCTAGGACAACGTCAAATGGAGACAAGGATAAAAAACAATGCGAATTGGAGAGGAATGTCATGTCCCCATCCAAATAAGACTACTAGAAAACAATGTTTCACCAACCTATTAGTTCCCTAGGTTGAGGTGGAGGCATAAAATTTTGTAATAAGGGAGCTATGAGACCCAAGAGGACCTTTAATTTTACCATATCCACATTAAATTGGGCCATATAAATAATAAATGTGGAGAAAATAAAGTGGCATTGGTTCATGGAGACACTTGGAGGCTCATGGAGTCCTTGGGTGGCTAGATTCCTCCCTACACTTGGCACAACCTTCATCCAAATTTGAATTTATGGGGAATGGAACATTCTTGGTAGGTTAATAGGTGTAAAGCATAATATCACGAGCCAAGGAATTAGAAATGGTGAAGGGAAGTAACTCTCACGGAAGAAGAAGAGACTAGGAAGACAATTCTCCCTGCTTGTGAACCAATTTCGAGGGAGTTGGATTCCTTTCCAAGTTGGTTATTGGAGAGGCCATCCATAAATCTCATTTGGATATGAATGAAGTGTTTCATTTGTATGCTGAAGGATGATACAGTTGGAGACTCATCTATTTCCCCCTTATCTCATTTTTATCTCACCACTCCCCATGATTTCTTGTGATGACACACTTGTTGGAGTGGTTCTACGCTTGGATGAGATTAGTTGATGCCCAAAATTGGTTACAAGATGTTTGGATCTTTAATATTGTGTCCCTACACTTTGTGAGTCAAATTATCAGAAATACATGTGCGAAAAATTCCCACATTTCCAAGTTATTGATTAACGAGTTTTCATGTGTTGGCTTCCATTTCAAAGGAGTTATGTATCTGATCTGTATTAAGGAATTTATATGATGTCAAATTATTTTTTGGAATATATTTGTATGTTGTATATGGTATACATTCATCATTCATGTTCTGAACTATTTCATGTACCTTTTATGAGCTAAAATGGAGCTATAAATGTCATTTTCACTTAAGCAATTTCACTCAAAGTTATAAAATGAATGTGGAACTATATGACTAGTTTTCAAAACTAATAACCATGTGTAATGACATAGCATGCGTTCACTAGTGGAAAATGAGATATTAGTGACCAGGAGACCAAAACTTTTGGTCACAACAGCTTTTTTTAAGGGATAAATGACCAAAATTGATAAATTTAAGCGAGGTAACTAAAAAGACCAAGATAAATGACCACTTTTGGTCACGTGAAAAAACTAAATTGAAAAAGTCCAAGATAAATGACCAAATTTGGTCACGGGATATCTAGACTAAAAATGACCACATAAAAATTGGTCGTTATTTGGTTATTTTTAGTTGTGTCACCCCAACAATGGAAAATTACAGTTTTAACAATGAATTTATACAATTTACTAAATTCTAACACAACATATGGATTCAGAGTAAGTCTCTGAATCCATCTATCGTGTTAGAATTTAGTAAATTCTAGAGCCACATGAAGTCTCTGAATCCATATATCGTGTTAGAATTTAGTAAATTCTAGAGCCCCTCATGTGTCACAACTTAGCTATTGACACCAATTTAACTATCATGATAAAAAAAAAAGCTTGATACACTACTAAACTAGGAGTGGTTTTGAAACCATTTTTGAAGACAATAATTTAATTAGGTCTCTATTCTACCCATTTTTTTCTTTCCTTTTCATTTAATTTTTTTTATGTATTTGTCTCAAGAGGAAAGTTATGGCGGCACGGTGAATCGAAATTGGGGGTGAAGTGAAATTGGGGGCTAGACTTTTAAGGCTCGTCGGCCACACACAATGCTCCATGCTACCATGCATGCCCTATAGGGAAAATAATACCTACAATGGGATATAGTTACCATTTAAATCATGCATAACTTGTAAACCATGATTGAGCACATTGTAAGCTTGGAGATTGTAGATAAATTGATTTTTTTAAAATTCTACCAACTGCATTCTTGCTAATAAAATTATATTTGATTGATCAGGTTGGAAAATATGAGCATATCATATTAGAAAAAGAAAGTGAATATAAGAATATGATTATTGAAAAGTAGAGATTGATAATAGGCTATAATAAATGTAAGTATGGTGGGTTGTAAAAGAACATTGACAAAGAATAAAAAAATTGAATATGGTAATGACCATGATGAAACAATGAATACGATGATTACGATGACAATGACTATAACAATTTTTGAATAAAGACAAAATTCATTTTAAACAATAGTAAATATGATAATTATTATATCTATAACTTCAATTTGATTCATAAAATCTTAAATCAATATATCTAAATTAATTTTTAAAAAATTATTATAAATTTAAAATATCTAAATAAATAATCAAAACTTTTTCTTTGTTCTCTTCCTTTATTTGGATCCTGAAAACAAAGTAAATATTAAAAACATTGAAAAGACAATGCCATCTTATTAAAAATAATTGAAATATTATGACGAAAATTAACATAAATAAATATTCAATTAGGATTTTAACTATTTATATGATTAAAAAATCAAAATTATAATAAATTTAATTTAGTTATTATTATTATGTTTTTACTTTCGAAACTTTGACCTTTATTTATTTATCAATGGTATTGACACTCAAAGTCACCCTATTCTTCCTGTAATCAAAATGCCATGCTTTTATTGCAAGATTATTTTTGTTTACATTTGGAATATGTTTTCCGCAGGTATATTTTTTTTGTTTACATTTGAAATATGTTTCCCGCGGATATATTTTTTTGTTTACCATTGAAATATGTTTCCCGCGGATATATTTTTTTGTTTACATTTGAAATATGTTTTCTTCTGCTTCAGGATTCAGGATGTTATTGGAGATTCATTTGGTCGTTGTCATCCTTCATCTTAAACCCTTTTTGGATACTGCTACCAGAGAAGTTGTCGAATTTTCTTTTTGTCCAATTTGTTCACTATCAATTGTATTTAAATGTGGTACAAACAATTCCTTCAATCTACTACTCTATAATGGGACCAAATTCCTAATTCCTATAGGGTATTTCTCATGGGTACTCACTCAAAACCCAAAATACCATTTGGTCATTGTATTCATGCTCCGTTGCCACAATTCACTCATGCCCATACTCTTCTTTAAGTCTTCAATGTCCTCTTGCTTCTGAGATTTGGCAACATAAGCAATGGAGCCCTCCTTCGGTAAGTATGAGATATTTATTTCTTCAGGTGTGTTTTTTGTATCTATGAATTTCTCATGTTTTTACAGTGTCATATATAATGAATGAAATTGTTGCAGTTTTGGGCTCCCCAACGATACAGAGGTCCAAGCAATCTGTGTTGTGTATGCTCGCTTTCTCTTCCATGGGCTGAGATCAGCTGCAGGGACCTCTCACCTCCGATACTATGCCGGAGGAGCTCTTTCCTAGGTTACCTATCCCTATCTCAGTAAAAAAATAAGCTCACTATCAGAGCGGGTGTTTTTCCTGTCAAATGTCAATGAAGAATTTTGGCAATCCAATCAGTCAAATATGCATGCATTTGTTCTGGACTCGGAGATCAATAATGGTTAATTTGAATCACTCCACTCCTGGTATATGCATGAGCGAAAAAATGTTCTGGGGAATGGATATTGGAGATTAGGATTTCATGGCTTCTTAGGGTTTTATAGAAACCAATTTATGACATCATATAAGGTACGAATTCCATACTCAATTAAAAAATGGAGCTTTAAATATGTTTTAGTATGAAGTTGTTTAGATATTTGATGAATGTTGTTACTGATGATGAAATCGCAAACGAATATTGAGCCAGATAGATTACAGCCACCACTCGCATCCACATTGCAGCGAACATTGGTGATTTGTGTGGAATTAAAATGATGAATAGAGGGAAACCCCTCCCATTACCCAACTGGAGCATTCCAGATGCGAAGGGCCATGACATGGATTTCATTAATGTCACCTACAACAATCTCTCTCATTCCTGCTGGGATTTGCTGAATCAAATGGCCTCTGGACTTACCCAGCTCCGAGTAAGCCATGTTCTGCTGAAAAACCACAAGGACTATTTCCTCGCTCATCAATTCTTTAACTGGGCCGAACAGTAGAGGGGATTTACGCATAGCCTCGAGTCACACTGCTTAATCTTTCACATACTCACTAGGGCCAAAACATTCAGAGCTGCAGAAGATCAGATTAAGAAGATTATTGCTTCCAAGCCGGGGAATCCTGCCCCTCAAATATTTGAATGCTTATTGAACACATACAGGTTCTGTGATCTAGTCCCCTGGAATTTGATGCCCTCAGAAGCTCAGGAATGTGCGTGATGCATTCTACTTCATGAAAACTTATGGGTTTCTGCCGAGTGTTGAGTCCTATAATGCTTATCTTAGCTCTCTGCTTAAACTAAATAGGAATGATTTAGTTCATCTTTTCTACATAGAGATGCTTCGTAGTGGAATCCCTCTGAATGTCTATACATTTAACATTGTCATCCACGCTTTGTGTAAGTATGGAAAGTTGTAGAAAGCTGGAGATGTTTTATATAGGATGGAGAATATGGGTTGTAGTCCTAGTGTTGTCTTTTACAATGCCTTGATTGGTGGGAATTGCAAACATGGGCTTGTGAGAACTTCCTTGAAGCTCATGAAAGAAATGTCCTTGATGGGATTGGTGTCTGATGTTGTTACATACAATGTGCTCATTCATGGGTTCTACAAAGAGGGAAAAGTGCATGATGCAAACAAGATTTTCTATGAGATGCAGAAGATGGGCCTGAGACCAAATACTGTTACCTACAATATACTGATCAATGCTTACAGTGATAAGAACAATAGTCAGATGGGTTTCTTGATTTATGAGGAAATGGTACAGAAGGGTGTTCCGTTGAATTTAATCACTTATAATTCCCTAATTCGAAGACTCTGCCAAGAGGGTAGGATGAGGAAGGCGAATCATCTCTTGAATGAAATGTAAGCGAAGAATTTTGAGGCAAATTCTTCTACTTTTGCATCTCTGATTGATGGCTATTGTAGGAGAAAAAAGACAGAACAAGCAATTCAGTTATACAAGAAAATGGTGAGGAATAGGCTATATCCTAATGCAGATGTTTTCAGAGAACTCATTACATTATTCTGTGAGGATGGTGATATGCAGGAAGCAGTCCAATTGCTTGAAGAAATTGTGGATAGGACTCTCGTTCCAGATGTAAGGACATTTAGTGCTCTTATTTAAGGGCTTTGCAAGAAGGGAATAAATAAAGGGGTTATGAAGGTGCAGAAGAAAATGGAAAATAAAGGTGTCACACCCGGTGATTTACTTACTAAGTTACTATGTTCTTAGGATTGGACTAATCGAGAAAGGGAAGAATTTGGAAGCAAACAATCTTGTTACGGAATATCAGTGAACAGGGTTGGTTTCCCTATGAAACTGCTTCCCAGGAGTTGATTTAAAATAATAATAAAAAATGATTTTTAGCAGTCGAAGTTTGTGGCCTGGTAGTAACTATCTATGAAACTGCTTCCCAGGAGTTGATTTAAAATATTAATAAAAAATGATTTTTAGCAGTCGAAGTTTGTGGCCTGGTAGTAACTATGTACTTACTTTTTTTGTGAGGAAAAATGTTTTTTGTATTCACAAGGAGCCATGACCCTCATCCGCACTAACATGTAGGCTGCATCAACATAGTAAGCCTTCTAACTCGGCCATCGCCAGGGGCTCTAAGCCCATCAAGGTTGAACATGGTTCTATTGCATGGTGACAACCCATGTCAACCGATCAACCACATCTTGGTGGGCATAACTCTGTGTTTATTAGGTGCTCATGTTCTCAACCATAACTTGGGAGGTCTGCACCAGACACTTCTAAATTTTTTATCATGAGCTGAACCTGAAGTTGGTTTGTAGGTTATGTACAAAGGACGTTTGGACAGGGATATTTTGTGTCACTGCAAAATTGCTTATGAAATAACCTTAAAGGCCTAAACCAAGCCAAACAAAAAATCACAAATTAAAGGGAAGGTAAATTTGGTTGGAGATTGCTTGTAGAAATTGGCCCAGCAGAATGTATGTGGGAAAGATGGAGGGAGAAGATTGTTTAAATAGGGCTAGATTTGGTTTGGACCGTGGACATGGAGAAAGCTCAAATTGGGGATTGAAGACAATAGCTCAAATTGGGGATTGAAGACAATTCATATAATTATGTTTATGAAATGATAAACATGATTGCAGTTTGGACAATCCCATCACAGTTGGAACCATTTTAGTATCTGAATTTTTAAAGACTTTGAAGGCTAGAAAGTTGCCCAAGAACTTACATTAGTTTCCAACAACCATAACTGGACATGGGATATGTGACCTTAGACTTTGGAATCCTTCATGCAGATATTGCTGTCTATAAAGGGATTCTATTTGGAATGTTTGGATTCTTTTCATTCAACTCATTTCTTGGTGGATGTTTAGCCATTAGCAACCCAAACAAAACAAAAAGCATTGTTCTTGTACAATCATGGAAACCAGTAAGTTGCATCCCCTAGTGCCTAAACTGTGGGATAATTATGATATTATTCTTGGTGAAAATGGTCATCCTAAAGCAGTTGACACATTATGTGATGGTTATTGTGTTGCAGTAGCCAAGGGTTTGATACTTACTGACATATATTCTTTTTTGGAAGAGTACACCTACCTAATATTTAAAATTTAAAATAGCAATACATTGTTTTGTTTGTCTCCTGTACAAATTATGAAGGTCGTATTTAAGGTACAAGAAGCGATCAAAAGAAAAGATCATCAATGTCAACTGTCTCCATTTAAAACTCATATGCTAGACTACCGCATTATAAGTAAGAATAGTATTTAGTATTTTGTTATATTTTTGCTTAAAATTCAGGAGAAATTGCAAAATTGCTGGACAGGAAGAACATATGATTAATCTTGCATATTGTCTTGTTTGTAAGCCTTTCTAACCCATTACTTTCTGCAGATAATATATTGGACGGTGATAAAAGGACATTAAAGATGGGCGGTGACTCCAATGCAATGGATACCTTAAGATTTGCAACCTTTTATTGGCTGCTACAAACAGTCTTAATACTTGAAGCACTCCATATAATGCTTATTCTCTAATCATGAAACTACACTTTGCAAATCAATATAATAATACAAAATATTCTTGAAAATGTATTATATGGTCCCCCTACTCAAGAGACTGAAAGAAATGTTCGACATCATATCTCAATTAAGGCATTAGGTCTCTGTGTATTTCATTGTTTTCTGATTTATCGTCATAAATTTTAATGTGAAGGGAAAATAAGAACCTAGAATGGGTCCATGGGATAGTTGGTTGTTTTGGATTAAATTATATAAGCTTGTCAATAACTTTAACCTACTTATTTGTATATAAATTGGACTCTTACGAAATAGATATTATTATTATTTTCAAAAGCATAATACTGATGAACCCAGGAAGAATAGCCCACTAGTATAGTTAAGAAGTGAATTCATTTGCAAAAAGGCCTTGAATTAGGTTCCATACCTCCTTAGCAAATGGGCACCTCTAGTAGATATGTCCAACATCCTTTGGTTTCCCATACTAACTGTGATCCCCCTATGTGAAGCCTGTCATATGAAGTTGTCCTTTAATCAAGAGTGCCATCTACAGGATGAACAATATATGTAACTTTTGTTTGAAGGAAATCTTCACATTCCAAATAGATTTCACCCTTTTGAGCCATTTGCATTTATTCTTATTCTTTGAGATTCCACCTTCTATTAAGTTTGGTTTCAACAGAAGGTTTAGAGAGCATCTTTTGATACGATTCTTATGACCTGTATACTGAAGAAGTTGTACCATAACTCTATCTTTAATCCTTCAATTTTGACTGAGGGCCAAATAGTCTAATTGGTCTTTTTTTCTTTGGGAAAGGTTTCAAAAATATTTAAAAGGTTGGCTTTGCACTCCAATTAACACTTTGCTTCTAGCTATATTTGGGCTACTCTTGGTTTCGGAAGTGTCAGAGTTCCTTCCACCGATTAATCCCCATGTTGCTCAACCACTTAAACCAATGCCTATTCATATCCCCAAAGAGCCTTTGCTATTTGCAAAGTTCCAATTTTTTTCATGACCCATGGTGAGCACTGAGTCCTCTTATGAAAGCCATTAAATCTCTTCCTGGTTTAAGGAGGCCCCTTGCTAAATTTTCCATATCTTCAACACAGGAGTACCTTATATGTCAAATCTCTTGCACATTTGATAATGTCATGTAGAAAAAAGAGTCCTTTGATGCCCTTTTTATGCCTGGCACTTTTACTGTTCAACTTCACAAAACATTGAAGAAGGTAAAGAACTATCCCAATAACTTGCAAGTACCAGGTGGATTTTGTAGATAAGTCGGAAAGGATATTATGCAAACTGGGATGGGTGGAAATCTATCTATGGTGGCTTGCTTCTGAACACAAATTCTGTCACTATAGTATAACAGTAGTGGCCTACTGTTAGTTATAACCTAATGATTATATTCCTTCTAGAAGTGGGGTACATTGGTTGATTCTATGTGTGGAAATTGAACCCAAGAGATAAAACAATTACACTCACAAAATTGCTAATCAAACATGCAAAATTCACACCAAAGGAGACTGAAATTGGAGCATAACACTGATATGTATTCAATAAGTATACAATAGCCAACCTTATGAAGTAATAGGATGCTGAAATATATAATTACATGAGAGATTCGAATGCATAAGGATGCCATTCGAAATGGTCAAAAAGTAGGCTTACTAAATCTAGTCAAATCCCCCATAGGTGCACAAAGTAGTTTCCAAATCTATCAAGATGTTCACGAATTGGTTAAGTCAAGTAGGAAAGCTAATGAGGGATGGAAAGACAAATCATACATGCTTTTAATAGGAGAAAAGGAGGGAGGATGATGTGGGAAAAAAAACAAGTCAACTACACCTAGTTTAGCTTTTCCATTTGCCTTAAATCTCAATAAAACAGGCAACTTCTCAGAAAAAGTAGATAAGAGCTTTGGAGGATCTAGAATAAAATAGACATGCTAAATTGGGTTTCTAGGATGTTTCCCAAGCGCTCCATGACTCAGTTTTAGCATGTGTTGACTTCTAGGACTTGTAGAAGGAAACTAACATAGTGTGGAATCTAGGAAACTCATTAGAGGAAATTTCAACTCAAAATGGGCCTCCTAAAATGAATTAATAAAATAATAGTTAAAATAATAAAATAATATTTATTAATTTTGGAGGAAGAAAAGAAAAGAACTACTTTTTTGTTTGTATTTTTGAAATATCTCCCTGTGTTTTTAATCAAATTTCGATCGGGAGAGCTCGTTAGATGCGGAATTAAATTCCGCATCCAACGAGTATCCACTCGGCATACTTTTGACGGACCCTGCTACCCCAAAAACAAGAAATATCTGAAAAAACAGAATGATGATAAATTCCGCATCCAACGAGTACCCACTCGGCATACTTTTGACGGACCCCGCTACCCCAAAAACAAGAAATACCTGAAAAAACGGAATGATGATGTGGTATTTCTTGTTTTTGGGGTAGCGGGGTCCGTCAAAAGTATGCCGAGTGGGTACTTGTTGGATGCGGAATTTAATTATGCATCCAATGAGCTCTCTCGATCGAAATTTGAGTAAAAACACAGGGAGATATGTCAAAAATACAAACAAAAAAAGTAGTTTTTTTTATGATACCTATCCCCAAATTTATATTAAAAAAGTGTTTAAGACCTATACGGTATTTCAAATTTAAAGCAATTTCATTGGCTAACACATGATGACATGGAATTTGAATAAAAGTTAAAAGACCCATTTTGAGTTGAAATTTCCTTTAATGAGGTAATAAGACAAAAATAATTAAAATAAATGTCTAAGGTAGATAACTATGGGTTGATTATTCTAACACCCCCCCTTAAGCCTGACTTTATGAGTAAATATAAGAAAACTATAGGACCTAGCAACAAGGATTAGTCACCATTTACATACTGCTTGTCCATACAACCAAGGAAAGAGGCAAAAGTCCAGTGGGAAAATCCTCCCTTAAACATGGACTAGAAAAACAAAATTTTTGGAAATCTTGTCATCAATCATGCTTCATGGCATGATCAGAAATCCCCAACAATGATTTGAGATTACTGAAGGTCTTCTCACAAAAAACTTTGGTGAAGATGTCTGCTACTTGTTCTGAAGATGCACAGAAGAGTAGATTAATGGTGCCATCATGCACAAGCTGTCTAATGTAATGCATATGGATCTCAATGTGCTTGGTTCGCTGTCTATGAACTGGATCATTGTAGATTCGAATGGTGCTCTGATTATCACAATAGATAATAGTTAAAAAAATATGATTCGAAACCACATTCTCCAAGTATCCCCTGTAACCACAAACATTGAGTTATTGCATTTACAGCTCCTCTATACTCTGCTTCTGTAGATCAGAGTGCTATGGCACTCTGCTTCTTGCTTGACCAGTTGATTGGTCCTTCTGTAAGCATGAACACATATCCTGATGTATACTTTTGATTTGTGTTGTCACCTTCTCAATCACTGTCAGTAAACCCAATCAAATCAAGATCATATTTTGCTTTGTAGAAGATCCCATGATTTCTTGTTCCTTGAACAAAATTTAGGATCTTTTTGGCTGCTCTCCAATGGATCTCATGAGGTTGACCCATGTATCTTGAAGCCACACTAACTGCATAAGATAGATCAGGTCAAGTGTGTGTAAGATAAAGCAAACACCCAATCAACTGCCTATACAGTGTATTATTTACCATAGGAGAAGAACCTGCTTCTTCAATCTTAACTCCTGAAAGGAAGGGAGTCTTGCTTGGCTTGCAATCTTTCATGTTGAACTTGTTCAACAAATCCAGAGCATACTTGGACTGATGCACTTTGATTCCATGTTGGCATTGAGTGATTTTGAGACCCAAGAATTGGCTCAACAATCCCAAATATGTCATAGAAAATGCATGGTTCATTGCATCCTTCAAGGAGGCAATCTCTTTCTTTGAACTTCCAAAATAAGAAGGTCATCCACATACAAGACAATAATCATCAAAGAACCATGAATCAGCTTCAAATAGAAATTAGGATCAGACTTGCAACCAACAAAACTCAATGATAGCAAAAAGCCATCAGTCTTGGCATACCAAGCCCTGGGGGCTTGCTTGAGCCCATAAAATGATTTCTTTAACCTGCACACTAAATATGGATTAGAAACAAACCCTTCATGTTGTTGAATGTAAATCTCTTCAATGAGATCTCCATTTAGGAAAGCACACTTCACATCCATGTGATGTACCTCCCACTGCTTCGAAGCTGCAATGGCTAGAGCTAGCCTTATGGAGTCCATCTTTGCCACTGGTGCAAAGGTTTCATTGTAGTAAATACCATGTACTTGTGAGTACCCATTGGCTACCAATATTGATTTATATTTTAAAGGTGAACCATCAGCATAAAACCTAGTCTTGAAAACCCACTTACATTGAACTAGCTTTCTCCTTGGGGAAGATCAACCAGTTCCCAAGTGTTGTTCTTCTGGAGCAAGCTGAATTCTTCTTTCATGGCTGTTTGCCATCTTGGATCATCTACTACATCTTCATATGCCTGTGGATCTAATTCAACCATTAGATGGCACTTCTCAGCAAATAGAGGATCTTTCACACAAAGGGCACTCTCAAACTGAGATCTAGTCCTCCTAGTGTCACTACGATTTCCATCTAGTTCCCCAGCTGCATGAATGGTCTTTGCTGCCCATTTTTGTCTTGTAGGACTGTTAGGAGCTATAATCAAATCATCATTATCAGACATATTAGAGTCAACAAACTCATTAGTCTCTCCACTTACAATCAATGGATCTGGTGGTGAAGAAGACTCTCCAACTTCAACTACTACTAAAGACTTTTCTTGGAACTGAACACTTATTTCAATGAAATATTCGTTAGTGCTCAAGTTGATCAGCTTGTACCCTTTTGAATCTTCAGAATACCCAACAAATAGGCACTCTTGGCTTTGGGGCTGCAAAGCCTTCCTCTTTTCAATTGGAATTCTAGCCCAAGCCTTTGAGCCAAAGATCCTGAAATGGGTCACATCTGGCTTGTGCCCACTCCAAGATTCGAAAGGAGTCATACCATCAAGCTGCTTATGAGGCACCCTATTCTAGATGTAGGATGCACAGTTTATAGCCTCGGCCCAAAACTTTGGTGGAAAAGTCTTAGCCTCCATCATGCAGGTTTCCATCTCCTTCAGTATTTGTTCTTTCTCTCAGCAACACCATTTTGATGTGGTGTGTAAGGGATTGAATGATGCATTTGAATACTTGCATCTTTACGATACTGAATGAACTCAGAATTGACATACTCACCACCATTGTTAGATCTGAGGATCTTGAGTTTCCTCCTAGACTGGTTTTCAACCAAGGCTCTAAAGACTTTGAAGAGGTCAAAAACTTCAGACCTGTGCTTTAGGAAGTAAACCCAACAATACCTGGAAAAGTCATCTATGAAGGTTAGTGCATATTTGGCTTGACTCATGGACATATGAGAGAATGGACCAGAAATGTCACTGTGGATCAGCTCAAGAGGTGCAAAGGCTCTCTCATGACTAGCTTTCTCATACTTGTGCTCTGGGTGTTTTCCTAGGATACAACCTTGATAGAATCCCTTAGAAAACTTGATCTTTGGTAACCCTATGACCATAACTTTTTCTCTCAAATCAGAAAGATACTTGTAGTTAAGATGCCCAAATATTTCATGTCAAATCTTGCTTGCTTCATTAGCATGAATCAGAAGAGCAGAGGGGTTTGAGTAGGGTAGAAAATGGGAAAACTTGTATACCTTCGAAGTGTGATCTACAACACCTTTTGCTATGAATTTACCATTCGAAATCTCAGTGATTTCAACATCTTTAAGGGAGAAGATGACCTTTTTTGGAGACCCAATATGAGTCATCTAATACACTGAAAAGAGATTAGAGGCAATACCTAGAACATACAACACATTATTGAACTTACCATGGCCAAGATCAATCCTTCCCTTCCCCAACCTGTCAGTGAGAGAGTCATCTCCCAAAACTATTGGTGGACCTTTCGACATGTCAAGAGAGGAGAATATCTCTTTTGTCGAAACCATATGTCTAGAAGCTCTAGAGTCTATGATGAAGCTAGGTGAGCTTGATGTGCTAGCAACCAAGGCATGTACTCTCTCTCTGTGCTCTGAATTTGATTCTCCTTCCCTCTTCTTTGAGCAATCAGGAAGGGAGATGTTATTCTTCTCCAGGAGTTGGGTCAACATGTCAATTTGCTTTTTCATATAAGAGTTCTCAGGATGATAGCCTTTACTGTAGTATGCGCACTTGCTCATTTCTCCTTTGTTCTTCTTCTTCTGGGAGTTCTTCTTAGAACCTTCGGGCTCCTCTTGAGACTTGTTCTTGTCTCTCTTTTGCTTAGGTGGCTTTTTATCTTTTTTCTTGCTTTTTGAATCCACCTTTGAATCTCCAGCAACTAAAGCTTGGTCTTTGGAAGGTTTGATGGTGCCCATCATCACCAACTTATATTGCTCCTGTGTGAGGGATTCGATGAACTCTGCAAGCTTAGGCATCTTCCAGGCTCAAGCTGTCAACTTGGTGGCATGGAAGGTCGAAAAAAACACTGAATAGTCAGGACCAAGCTTAGATAGTATGGCCAAAACTAGTTTCTCTTCCTTCTTTTCGATCTCGCACTGTTTCAACTGCAAAACAAAGGCCTTAAACTTAGAAAAGTAGAGTTGAAATGACTCGAAGCTACTGGAACTCAAGGAGATCAGCTCATTCTCAATTTGATGTCCTCTCATCTCATATGTCTTTCCAAAAATCTCTTCAGCTTCTCCCACACTTCATTAGGTGATGTCAATCCATCAAGATGGAAGAGGAGGTCTCTTGAAATGCTTAGACACAAAAGAACATAGGCCTCATCCCTCATGTTGTGCCATTTAGTTTTCTCTGCAACTGCATTGGGCTCTCCCTCTATTGCCATAGTCACCCTGTAGAGACCTTTCTCTCTCAACAATATCTCCATATCAGCTTTCCACTCAAAGAAATTGAATGGAGTCAAGATGATCTTCTGAGATTGGTCTATAGCTCAGAAACTGTGCCCTCCAGTCAGCAGAATGTGCTCCCAGTCAATATGTTGAACCTGCAATAGCAATAAGGAAGGAGATAAATCAATCTACAAAGGCTCTGATACCATGTGGAAATTGAACCTAAGAGATAGAACAATTACACTCACAAAATTGCTAATCAAACATGCAAAATTGACACCAAAGGAGACTGAAATTGGAGCATAACACTAATCTGTATTCAATAAGTGTACAATAGCCAACCTTATGAAGTAATAGGCTGCTGTAATATATAATTACATGAGAGATTCGAATGCATAAGGATGCCATTCGAAATGGTAAAAAAGTAGGCTTACTAAATCTAGTCAAATCCCCCATAGGTGCATAAAGCAGTTTCTAAATCTACCAAGATGCTCACGAATTGGCTAAGTCAAGTAGGCAAGCTAATGAGAGATGGAAAGACAACTCATACATACTTTTATTAGGAGAAAAGAAGGGAGGATGATGTGGAAAAAAAACAAGTCAACTACACCTAGTCTAGCTTTTCCTTTTGCCTTAAATCTCAATAAAACAAACAACTTTTCAGAAAAAGCAGATATGCGCTTTGGAGGATCTGGAATAAAGTAGACATGCTAAATTGGGTTTCCAGGATGTTTTCCAAGCACTCCATGACTCAGTTTTAGCATGTGTTGACTTCTAGGACTTGTAGAAGGCAACTAGCATAATGTGGAATCTAGGAAACTAGGTAATAAGACAAAAATAATTAAAATTAATGTCTATGGTAGGTAACTATGGGTTTATTATTCTATTACTATGGTCTCCCTACCAATCTAATACATATCTTCCCTTGGCTACTACAGGGAGGGGAGGGTGGTTGTAAGCAAGTTGTAATGATTCATGGTTGAATTTTCCAAGAGTTACTACCTACCTCCTTGGAGGGAGTGTACACTGTAGGATGTGCAAGCCAACTGCATCTAGCAGAGACAAAAATACACAATATCATGAGCAAATATTATAGACAGACAAAACTTGAATATGTAAATTAAAACTTACAACTATGGTTTTTTTCTAGTTTTAACAAGTTTTCTTGTTACTTGAACCAAAATATAATTAAGCTCATCTAGGAGTTGGTTGTGTTATTTGGATGGATTAGTACTGACATGCAAATATTTATTATGCAGTTTCTTTTAATTTCTTAGTTACATATAACATGCTTTATTTTGTATGTTGTATATTTCAGTGGGAAATTTTCCGATGATATTCTATCCCAACTGGAAAATGTGTTTTTGGAATCTCTCAATGCTGAGGTATATCCTATTTATTTTATAGTACTCTAAATGCATCTTTTAGATAAGGCAACTTATTCCAGTGTTTTAGACACTACTGTTGTAACCCTCAGTGATTGCTAATGTTATCATGATGTAGGCTGCAATGTGGTTGAACAGATTAGGCCTTTACCATGGTTGGCCAGTTTTGACATTTGGGCATTTTTATATTTAGATAGCCTAATTTTGACTTTTGCTAGTGCTTGTGGAGGTTGTTGTTGCAGCCTTCTTCTTTCGGGTATAAAATCCATCCATGCACATATTTTTATTATTATTAATAGTCAATTGAAGCTGTTATTAAAAAAAGTGATAAAATATCCTATAATACATGTGATGGACTCTTATTAATATTAAGAAATGGTAATATGTCTGAAAATACCCATCATTTAGGCATTGAAAGCCTTTGTCATGTGTATCGAAAAATTCTCTATTTATGCATACGTCAATGATCATACCTCTTTATTTGCAATAACCATTGATTACAGACAATCTCTCCAGTTCCAAAATATGAATGAAGAGAAGCGAAACATTCAACTTCAGGTGCATCTCCTGTCACAAACTACCTGTCTCTTTTAAGTAAATTGTAGGGGTGAAGGAAAAAATGGTTGAGAAGTTAAAACTAAGCCGTATGAATCCTTGGAAATGACGTATTTAGAATTGGGTAATCTTTGTGTAGGTTTGGAGATATGGCAGGACATCATTGTGTCCCAAACTAAGTATGCACAAGAGCTATGAAAAAGATATAACTTGATTGATTGTAAACTTGCAGAAAATCCTTTTGAAAGAGGTATGTGTTGAGATTTGAGAATGTGTGTAATCTTCAGTTGTGGCCATGTGCAAGCTCACTATGTGGGTAGTTGAGGTCCTTAATGGGCTGACATTTGGGTACTTAAATCCACTTATTGTCTTTTATTGTGTTTTAGGGTAAGGTCGACCTAGTCTACTCCTTGGGATTAGTGCCTTAACTCTAGTAGAGTGGTATAAATACACTTTCCTCATTTGTAAGATCATCTCATTTAAGTAAATTCATTCATTCTTTGCCTAAGGGAACCTATACTGTTTCGCTCTAATTGTGGTGGCTCTCTCTTGGTTATGGTTAAATTATATGGATGAAGTCATCATATGTGAAAGTATTCTTGTGATCTATGTTAAGTGTTGTTACATCTATGCAATTTATTCTTATTAAGGGTTGTTAAAGGGATCACTGTAAATCTACTATCTCTTATGATGTCAATAGTAATAAGTTATCAGTTCATGACGTCTCAGCTAATGGATGCAACATGATATAGGAAATTGGTAGGGTGTTTCATCTACCTTATCACTACCCAACCAGATTTACGCTATATGCCATTGGCATTGTGTCATGGTTTCTGCTTTCCCCAAAGCTATTCATTAAAATGCAGCAAAATAAATCTAAAAGTATGTGAAAGGAATATTATGGCCTTAAATATATATACAATTATAACTATAAGCTAATTGATTACACAATTTCAGATTGTGCAGGTTACATAGATGAAAGGAAATATGGTATAGGTTATTCATTCAACATGGCATCAGGTTTAGTTTTGTGGGGTGGTAAAAAGTAATGAACCATTGCATTGTTTTCCATCGAAGCATGGTTAGTGCATCCTGTGAAGCAATATGGTTCAGGGGTTCTTGATGATGAGAACCTACAATAGTATCAGGCCACACTACCCTTTTGTGATAATCAAAGTGTGTTCCAACTCACAATTTATCCTGTTTTGCATGACAAGACCATGCACATTGAATTTTCCCAACATTCCATGAGAGGGATAGTGCAGAACAAGGATATTGAATTGATCTATTGTAGGTATCAATATTAGATAACACATTTTTTTCAGGAAGGAATTAAACAAGGATTATTTGAAAATTTATAGGGAGATTAGCTAGCAGGACTAATTTATTTTAAACTAGATTTATAAAAGAGGAATATCTATTTTTGTCTTTAGTCTCCAATCTAGAACCAATTTGTATTATACATATTTATAATATTGCAAAGGAATGTAACAGTTGGATTTATTAAACCTTCATGGTATGTGGTCTTTCACTAATTGCTGCTTTGAAATTTAGTTTATATTTCCAATCATATTTTTCCTTATTCATGAGGTTATAATTTGGCTTTATGAATCATATCATTTCTTGCAAGCTTGTTGAAGGTATTATATGTTGAAGCTGAAAACAACTTGATTTATTTAGCTGTAACATATTAATATTGGAGAGTTCTTGCAGGAGATGAGGCGATACTGGTTGTAGGAGTTTGCTCATAGGAATTGAAGTACAACTCACTTCCAAAATACTTTTAAGGTATCTATATAGGTATTTAGGAGTATTTTTTTAGTGTCATTTGTACAAACTTTGTAGTTTCAATGGTTGTAATGTTGGTGTTGGAAATGTGATCCTTCAAATACGTGGCTAGGTTTTCCTATGCCTCATCAACCAAGGATGGGAAGTAGCCTTTATTTCTAAATTTGGGAGAGTTTCACAAGAATCATGGTTGCTTTGAACTTAGAGGATATATCTTTGAAGACACTGATGACAGCTTGAGTTGGCCCTTCAAATTGACATTTGGAATTTTTTTCAGTAGTCGTCTTATTGGAACTCAACTCAACCTCTAGTACTTAGAATTAATGTGTTGCATATAACAGTCGCTTAGTGGATGCTTAAAATTCCCTGAATCCATGACACATGCACTCAACATATTTTTTCTTTAATTGAGAACTGGACAAGAGCTGTAAACCCAATTTATTATTATGAAGGATATTGCTATAAATAGACACTATTAGAATTACTAGTATGGGTTTTGCTGAAATTGGCACTTGCTTCTGATCAAAGAAAGAGAGAATGGATAAAAGGTACCGAGAAAATTCTATCTAGTAATCCTCAGGTCTTTCCCTTTTTCAGAAAGGGAAGACCTTTCATTCATCATGGAAGGGAAAATTCCTTATCTTCAGCCACTAGTTTGGAAAATAACAGTTCATCCACTCCTCTAATAGTGAGCACAGATTGAGAAGCTTACCGACCTAGAGACTTGATAATTTCCATAGTGGAAGTTCACAATGGGAAACGTTTAGCTGATAACCATGCATAGTTAGAGGTGGGTCTAGATTTCATAGATGCAATTCAAATTGAAAACTTAATTGTTGAAGTGAAAGGGATTGAGAAGTTGGATACATAATGGGTCATCACATAAAATCCATCACTAGGGGAAAAACAAAGACAAGGTAAGACATGCATCTAAGTTCTCTTCATTCTTACTCTCTCATTTTGTATGTCAAGCATTCTCTTGGATTGGCATTTTTGTGCAATTTTTTCTTGTTGGCTCTAAAATTTGTTATAGTATGGCAAGAAGAAGAGTATGGAGTAGAATATATATTACATTGAGCATATCAAGAGTCATGATTCTATTCTTGGTGTTTTCTTCTTTGATTTATAAATCTGAAGTTTGTGTTTTGTTTTATCAGTTTTTTTACAGGAAATACACAAGACTCCAATGGGAAACCCATGTTTCAAGAAGGAAAGACCAAGGTTGGAGACACAGTTAATGAAATTGTTAACATCTTCTCCACTGTAACTGCATAAGAGAAAATATAGCTTCTCATATCAATGAAATCCTAAGATCACAGATGTACTACAACATACATTTTAGACTAGCATGGAAAGGGAAGGACTTAGGAAACATTCCATACCCCTCATGAGGGTCATGAACAACAAACAATGGAGGCCACTCTCCCCTTCTACACATTGGTTTACAAAGTTCAAGGGAAGCCTTATCTTTCTTTGATATCACCTGTATATAGAATTCAAAAAGTGAATTAGAAACTCTACAGCTAAAATAGATTTACATGTTATTTAATATATGAGGGACAACAAATTGGTTTGTACCATATATGGGAAATCCATTTATGAGATTGCCCTGGATTCTCTTTTGACCTATGTTTATTATCCCTAATAAACTGGATTCAATGTAGTATATCTATGTTTATATCCAACTATAGTCTATATGTGTTTGATGGTCTTGATGCCATCGAGAATACAGATATTGGATCTGCCACTGAGACTCTATCTGCATCCCATCCTTTTCAATCATAGTCTTTTTAGCCAATCTTGGAGCCATGCCAGGCCTATAGGTTAATTCATCACTAAACTCCATTCCAACAGAGGTAAGTGTTGTAGCAAGAGATCCCATCTGCTCCAATCTTCTAGCTCAATCTTGGGTTGGTACAAATGGAAGCAACCTTCTCTTCTTTTTAGTGAGAATCAAGCTTGCAGTATGTCTCTTGGTTTTCCTGAATTCTGAATCTAGACGAAAAAAATGTTAGGAATACAAACAAGTGATTGTTAAGATTCCTAGGAAAAACAATTCAGTAATGTGAAGATAAAAATTCAATTCAACATGTACATTTTCTAGGTTGAAAAATGAATATCAAAGGGAATCACAGGAAGCCATGATCTTTGGGGAATCCAATCCCTAATTAAATATCATCCTAAACTCAGATTGAATAAAACCCTTGACTCTAATCCGATCCTTGATTTGGGTTATAATTTGATCCTTGCCTCTATGATGGTCTGAGGCTTGAGTATCATATGAGGTGGAATAGGAGGGTTTTCCCCTAATTTTTATGAGGTGATATTCCTTTCATTTGCTTGGTATTTTTTCCCCATAAGCAATGGTTTCTACTACTCCTCAAATATTTAATTTATTTGCTGATTTTTTTTACCTTTGAATTCCAAACCCTAAAAATGAAAATTTGAAATCAACCACACTACTAATTTGAAACCATGAAGAGGAGAAGGATGTGAATTCTTATTTTGGTTCTATGGATATCATGACTTTTGAATTCTTCTTTTTGACTTTTCTAATTGTATTTGTAGCCACCTCATCCACCTGGCATGGTGTCTTGATTAGGACCTCAAAACTTTGGACCTCCTCTGCCGATGCAAGTATGTTCCATAGCCTGTTGATGTTTTTTTTCCATTATATATGTTCCATAGTGGTTGGTGTTGGTTTGGAAATTTGCATGCAATTTATATTTAATGAGACAATTTGACAAAGAAAATTGATGAGTGAATGCAATTTAGATATGGAGTACCACCGCAGAAAGGTCAACAATTTATGCCTCCAAGTAGCCAACAGTTTCGGCCTATGGCTTAAGGTATACTGCCACCAAACATTAGAACTGCTCCATCCGTTCAACCACAGCCTGTTCAGTATTCTTCACAAATGCAACATTTGCCTCCACATCCAGGGAAACCACAACATACTTCACCTTCATCTCAGGCTCCTTCTATGACATATCTTCAGCAGCCAAGGCCAATGACAAGTGGGGCTCCTCCATCTCAGCATCCTCAGCAATCTTCACAACCTCTTAGTATGGAACCTCCACCTGGTTTAGGTGGCATAGTATTTCCACCATCATCATTCTATATGGTAATATCTATTTTTATTTGTATAAGGTTTATAATTTTATTATAGCATGTAAACGTGTTTTATGTTTTAACAAGGTTAGAGGAGGCACCTTTTAATATCAATTTGTTTCTCAACCTCAACACATGCCACTGGTGCATTCTAGAACTCAGCAATGGGGATTTGCAAATCAAAATAGTGTTCCTGCATCGCAAGGGATGCATACAGGGAAACAATCTATTGCGGGTTTTGCTTCAACTCCTATAATATTTTTAAACATTAAGTTTCCTTATTGTAGATATTTTTCAAATCAATTGGGTTTTGTAGTCATCTGAGTGGTTAACTGTTGAAATTGACTTGACATTTCTTCTATAAAGGGATATGTTGTACAAGCTGGTAATTCCAACTTACAAAGTTCTTCGGATTGGCATGAACATACTCCCACTTATGGAAGAAAGTAATAAGCAATGGTAATTCAAATGTGTAATATTTATTTTTATGTCATTTTTAAGTTAAAAGTGATAGAAAATGGTTGATCTAATGAGTAGCAGGATGAGGGATCCATATAATTATGATCTTGTGGTACTGCTCATTTCTTACTTGTATTTCAGTTAATATCTTCAACATAAATAATATAAGCAGTAATATCATTTATTTTATGTGATAGAACCTTTGTATCTAATACTTTGGAAGCTTTGTGAACTTGATTGTGTTAGGAAGAGATTTGATTTGTACATTCAAGTACCTACTAAATCTAGGTTTTATAATACCTGAAGGCCATGCCACTTTTAAGTGAATTGCAATGTTCTGATGTTGTGTAGATATTATTTCGACAAGAAGACAAGGCAGTCAAGCTGGGAAAAGCCTTTACTATCATTGTTTACATTATAAAGATTCTTGACATTCATAGAAGCTATCTCTTTCCTTTTGTGGTAGATATTATGGAGAAGAGTTGATTAACTCTATTTCATTTTGATTTTGTTTTCCCCAAATTTGTTGCTAACATAAAAAATAAAAAAATTTATGTTGTTTTTCCCATTTTATATGAGGTCCAACGTTACATGGGTTACTGCTTGGAGTGGCAACCACAGGGTTCACTGTACTCATAATTCTTGTGAATAATGACATTGTTCTTTTATTGGGTGAGAAATTAGAATTCTTCTTCGGAACAATTTGATTTTTCTGTATATCTATTTGATGTATTACAAGATATTTAATTCTAACAAGCAGTGGGATTTTTTCTCGAAGAGGCAGTGTACACCCCAGTATGGGGGAGATGTTGTCATGTAACACGTTATGTAATGTAACATGATAAAAATAATAAATACATATTGGCTCGATTACACTTAAAAAATGCTCCATTACACTTTATATATCATCCTAGATCCATCCTAATACTGGATATACCAAGTGCCAAGAGGGATAAAATCCTCAAGTTTTGCACTTTAAATATGGTTTGCACCTAGAGGGATTTGCTCCCTCTTGGTGCTTGGTAGATACAGAGTTAGGATGGACCTACGCTGGTTTATCTATTTGATCTATTAGAATATATTTATTACAAGAAGCAGTGGGATTTTGTTCCACATTAATAATAATTACTCTAATCTACTCTAACATTTTTATTCTTAATACTTTTCTTGTTTCCCTACATTCTTTATACAGAGGGTAGATGCATATATTGTTTGGAAAGAATTTACAACTCCATAGGGGTGGAAGTGAGTAAATATTTTTGATGTTATTAGACCATTGTTGATTTGATGTTTAGGTTCAATTGAAGCCTTTACAGAATTTATCTCAAATTCCCATTTCTTTTGTTTACACAAGTACTGCTACAACAAAATCACAAAACAGTCCAGGTGGAATATTCTAGATGAATTGACATTAGAGGAAATTTCAAATCAAAATGGGCCTCCTAAGGAAAATAATAAAATAATAGTTGTTAATTTTGGAGGAAGAAAAGAAAAAAACTACTTTTTTTGTTTGGATTTTTGACATATCTCACTGTGTTTTTTACTCAAAATTTGATTGGGAGAGATTGTTGGATGTAGAATTAAATTACACATCCAACGAGTACCCACTCTACATACTTTTGACAGACCTCGCTACCCCAAAAACAAGAAATACCTGAAAAAACATGATGATGACATGTTTTTTCAGGTATTTCTGGTTTTTGGGGTAGTAGTGTCCATCAAAAGTATGCAAAGTGGGTACTCATTGGATGCAGATTTAATTCCACATCTAATGAGCTCTCTCGATCGAAATTTGAGTAAAAACACAAGGAGATATGTCGAAAATACAAACAAAAAAGTAGTTTTTTTATGATACCTATCCCCAAATTTATATTAAAAAAATGTTTGAGACCTATACAGTATTTCAAATTTAAAGCAATTTCATTGGCTAACACATGATGACATGGAATTTGAATTAGGGTTGAAAGGCCCATTTTGAGTTGAAATTTCCTATAATGAGGTTTGTACTATTTCATATTATTCCTTGATAAGGCTAATGACTTTTTGATACGACAACTTTTAGCAAATTGTTTTAGTAAACTATTTTGTGGGATTTCCTCAGATAGCTCGAGAGCAAGAAGAGAAATCAGCAGCTTCAGTTGGAAACTTTGAAGGATCATTCTCCACAGCTGCATCACCAGTTCTAGTGGCTGTCACATCATCTCCATCAAAAGCATCTCCAAATCTATCTTCTCCTAGCATATCTGTAGTTGCTACAGTCTTAGCATCAACAGGGATGCCGACAGTTTCTACACCAGTTATGCCTCTTTTTCCCACAAACCCAGCTAGTGTTATGGCTTCTTTGACACCAACTATTTCTACATCTGCTGGAGTTGTCTCATTTTCCATGACCACATATGTTCCCACAACTTCTCCTGCATTTGTTGTTGTGCCATCAATCGATGTCGTTGTGATACCTCTTGCTAATCTTGCTTCATTAACACCAACGGTTATGGTCCCCTAAACTAATGTAGTGGACACAACTGTAGTCGAAACTACTGTGGTCCCCTCATTAGTAGTACAATTCGACACCCTCCAGATAAAAAATAAGCAAGATGAGGTAGAGAAAGATCTAGCAGTCTTTTGTCCAAGGTGAAATAAAAATCATGCTCACCATGAGTGCCAACTAAACAATGTGTAGATATGTAGCAATTGCAAGGATAGTCATGGCACAAATCAATGCCCACATCTAGGTTAAAAGAATTATATGAAGGGACTATGGAGAATAAAGAACTAGTTGTTTGCTTCATAAACCAAATAAGGAAAGGACCACCTTGCCAATTACCTCAAGGTACACCTTACAAACACCCTAAGTATATATATTATACTTGGGGTAATGAATTAATCCCTTCTACAAATTGGTGTTATCCCACTCCTCCACCTTATACAAATAAATTCCCAACTCCACAGCTGTGACAATATCCAAACCCTTAAGGCCAACAACCACCTTTCTTTCCAGATAAAAAAACCCAACAAACTCAGTGGTCTGATCATCAGCAACCCTGGAAAAACCTTAGCAGATGTGGAAACAACCCCCCCTACTGCCACCTCCTTAGCAGAATCATATACCCCAACATAAAAGAGAACCACAAATTCCTGCCCGAAGTTGTAGTTTTCATATATTGTGTGATCTTCATGCAGCTATAACCTAATGACAAAAAATTATTATTGTAACAAGTGATGATTCTTAAACCTAAACATATTAGTCGATGGCACAAGAACTATAGGCCATGTATGTTAATGTTGCAAAGTTTAAGTACTTATGGAGTATAAAGTATACTTTCTTTGATGTAAGTTTTAGTGGTTACTTTTTATATAGAGAGGTAATCAACCAAAATTTACAAAACAGGCAGCTGTTGTAGTTGCCCAGGATATTGCAGTTCAAGGACAAGCTTTGTTTAATCTGAAGGATTCAAACAAGGTTAGCTTTCAGAAAATCTGATGTTTTAGTTCTCTGCTTTTTTAAATATGTCAAGGAAATGACCATATTAATGTTCCATGCAAATGTGTAATACCTATAGGAAGACCAAGAAAGATTAGTTCCACGTAAACACAAATTTGAAGAGCCACGTCCAGAGCAAATTCAAGAAGTTGAGGTTTGTAATGATTAAGCATTCGTCTAGTAGTTGATATGGTCTCTTATTTTTCTGTTTTGTGGCATCTGATGGTGTTTTGCATTGTAGAACGATATTATGAGGTATTTTAGAGAAGATTTGCATAGAAGACTCTTAAGTCCGGACTTCAAAAAACAAGTAGATGGTCTAGAAATGTTGCAAATGGTAGCACTGAAATGATGCCTTATGAAAGTAATTTCTAGTTAGTGAAGTGGTTTACTCTATTTTTTTTTCAGATTTAATTTGCTTGGTGAGATGGCATATCCTAAGATGCCATTGTTCCAAATTTATGCATTTTATAGGTTATTCCTTCTTATGGTAAAGAAATGGTTGAAATGGTTGATATCCTTATGAAATTTCTGAGGGAAAGAACTTTATTTGAAGCATCGAATGAATTGTTAGGAAATCCTGTCCAACGTTGTGGACCTATTATTAGTCTTTCTTTGGAGACAGCTGCAATACTCTTCAAAGCGAGTTATTTTTTTTTGTGATTTATGGGCATGTTTAAGCATGAATTATGGTATCTTGTTTCACTCTAAGTATTGGGTTATTCAGGTGCTTCAAGCCAATGTGGGCCAATTAGCATCTCGAGATATTGCTGAGGAAATGAACCGATTGCATTCTAGAACTGTCCATGTTAATCCACGCTTATTGAGTGTTGGGGATTTGGAATAGTCATCATCTGAGGTATTTGCATCTGATATCGAGGAAGATGCAAACTCTTATGTTCAACAGAGATATATTGGACAATTAACAATGGATGATGTAATACAAAATCTTGAACATTTCAAGGAGTCATCTGAGAAGAGGTATCTTTCTTCTTGACCTCTGATTAAATTGTCTCTGGACATTGTAGGTTTTCTAGTGTGATATGTTTCTATTTGATCCTCTTCTAACAGTGATTGCCACATTCCCTACAATGTGGTAAACATGTAGGGTGTACTTAAGCTATAATTTGGTAAACATGCAGGCTTTTCCCTGCTTTGCTGAGCTATTTACTATTAATTGTTTTGAAAACAAGAACATTTCTGCTTTGATTAGTTTACTAGTTACTAAACTTGTTTCTCAGTTTGCTTCCTGTTTTTAAGTATTATCTACTAGAACTCACATGGATTTGTTTGATTTATAGCCTATTTGGACATGTGATTCTACTTGAATACTAATATTCCTTCTGGCTTGGTTAATTTTGTAGGGAAAAAGAAATCTTTGCTTGCATGATACACAACCTATTTGATGAATACCATTTTTTCCCAAGGTATCCAAAGAGAGAATTGGAGATAACTGCGATTCTTTTTGGTAAGTTTTTAAGCATTTTCATACCTCAAGTTCTGATTTTTGATCTTATGTTAAATGACGTGCCCATAGGCATCACAACTAATAAAACTCATGTCGTAGGATCTAGGAAAACCTAATTCCCAAGAGAAACCCTAATTTGCACCAAACAAAGTTGTGAAACCACCAATCAGCATTGCAAAACCAACACAAAATTGTGTTACACATTCAAAATATAGGGTTATTGATACAAATTAGGTCTTTTTATAGAGTTGACTATAAAAATCATAAAAAATCAAATTGTGGCAATGTGATTCTCTAGAATAAATGGTGGATTTAGCTAGGGGAAAAATACTACCAAAATGTTTAACATTGAAGACTTCAATGTTGATGTTCATTGGTATTGAGATGAGCTTGACAGTATGAAGTGTCCACTTGGTAACAATGAAAAAATACAAAGGAATTATCCGAAGCACATAGTGATTTATTCCAAAAACTAGACAAAGAAAATAGGGATGCCAACAAATGATGGAATAAATCAATAAGGATGAGAATGGATGGCAAGGATGACTAAATGCATATGATAAACACAGGCAATAATGGATAGGATATTCTTTAAATTAAACTTGATATAATGAATATATTGGATAATTTACAAACACGGGCAATAATGGATAGGATATTCTTGAATTTAAACTTGATATAATGAATATATTGGATAATATACAAACCAAGCTACTTTCATTCTGAATTGTGTTGGGTCAAATTCAAGTACGTCTTTAAAAATATTTAGAGGATGGAAGAGATTGGAATTTTTGCATGATTTTTTTAATGCTAACAACACTAATTTAGAATGATTAGTTGATTCATAACTAACTTGAACAATGAAGGTGAGTACAATGTGGTAGTTGACATAGTTGTGAAAAAGGGAGATTCTACCCCATGTTCAAAGATGTGACATAGTAAGGCAATATTATTTAAAAATTCGGCCATCAATCAAAGGGGGGTCTCATTTACACCTACAAAATGAGAGCATGAATTTATTCCTCCTAACCTATGACACCTTCTTGACAGGTCTCCCAACCAAAGTAGAGACAATAGGTAAGAATTTTTAGGAATATTACAAAAGCAAAAAGATATTTAGAGATTTTCTCTAACAATAATGAAAGGAATTCTATAATGTCACTAAAAGACTAAGCCTCTTCATATATCTCACCAAAGACCAATTATGGTTGTAGACAACCAAGAGATCATAGGGACATTAGCATGTCCTACATTATCTGTTCAAATACTATCTTTTAAACTATAAACGAGATTTAATGCTCTAAAACTTGGTGGAATGGACTTAAGGTATGGCTTCTTTTGGCTTGCTTTAAAAGTGTTTTGGGTTTAATTTGAAACAAGCTTCACCTAATGTTTGTGACCTTTTTGGGTCATATTCTTGAATTTCTTCCTAGATTTTTTGAGGCTTTAAAGAATGAGGGGTATACTATAACTGAATGTGAATCTAGCATTTTTCTTCCTTGCATAATTGAGAAGGTATTCCTAGAATTTTTGAGGCTTTAAAGAATGAAGGGTATACTATAACTGAATGTGAATCTAGCATTTTTCTTCCTTGCATAATTGAGAAGGTATTCCTTTGGTACTTTTTATGTTGTTCTTCGTAATCATTTATTTAATTTAAACAATGAATCATTCGAAAATTCATGATGGAAAGTTCATTACATTGACAGTTGGGGCACAATATTGAGAAGGTACGGGAAAAGATACGTGAATTAGCAAAACTTATGACATGCATATATCCTACATCAAATATTTTAACATTTATATTGGAAGGGCTATGATCAAAGAACAATCAAACCAGAATTGAATCTGTATATCTTCTTGGATTTATGATAGATCTCTATGGGATCGAGGTATGGATTTATATTTCCTTCTCATACAGGAAATGTTGAATATGGATTTAGTTGTTAAACATGAAATAAATCTTTCAAAAAGACAAATTTAAATCTAGTTCGATCAGTATGATATGCAATTGAGATAACACAAAGCAGTCAACATAAATGATGTTACTTTGAGAACTCTTTGGAGTAGACATGGGTATGGTTTGCACAACATAAAATATTAGCATATGTAACCATGCTTTGTGATTGAAAGAATATCTTTTTGGTGATTCAAGATGTCTTGTAACAACATGTTATTTGTGGCAGCCTTTAGATGGTTAGCTATTGAACATTATAAATAATTTGCTTCATTTTTTTGTACTTTACAGTTCATTTTTTTTGTACTGAGATTTTTTTATTGGATTTTGCATGAGTGAACTTAACTAAGTGGGCCATTGAGTATGAAGAGCTTGTTGTTGAGGATTTTCCATTGAGTATGAAGAGCATGATGCTAAGGCTTTCAAGCTGCTAAGTATGGGCTAATTGAAGCTACTGCGGGATCTAAGTATGGCTTAGCAGCCAAGTACAACTAGCATGGTTTAACCATTGTAATATTTTGAAAAGTCATCGATGTACTAGATGATTTTCATGTAAAGTTATATGGAGATAGTTTTTGAGAAAACTCATATTTATTGTAATACTTGACATTTCATATAATACAATTTGTGCGGTTTAAAACTTATATGGTTGTACTTTATATTATTTATAGGTGTTGTAATTAACTAATTAATGTGACATTGCATAATTCATGTGTATTAGATGATGATAAATAGTGTATGATTCTTTTTTTTTAAATTTAAACATAATATCATATTAAAAATTTATATTGATTAATAATGGAATCCATTAAAACTACTAAAATACAATAACCACACATAAAATGACTAAAAATGACTACATTAGTGATCAATAAATGAGATTAATGACCAAAATTCGCATATAAAATGACAAAAAATCGAGAGATATGTGACCAAACAATGAGATATAAATGACAAAAAAAAGTCCAAAATTTGCATATCAATGACCAAAAAGCAGTTTTAGTGGCTAATTTATGGTCTTTTATTACGCGACCAAATTTGGTCATATTCTAGTTTGTCATGTGGTCATTAATCTGGTCGTAAATGTGGTCATATATTTGGTCATTGATTCAAATATATGACCAAATTAATGACTAACTGACAAGCTATAAATGACCAAAATAAAAATGACTAATTTTGGTCATGTAATAAAACATCGTAAATTAGCCACCAGCAGTTGCCAAACCAAAAGTGGTTATTGATATGCAGATTTTGGTCATTGTTTTGGTCACTAATCTCTCATTTTCCACTAGTGGTTCTTATATCAGCCCTCATACTCTTCATACAAATTTTGGATGGTTGTACATGAGTTGGGAAACCCATTTGGCCTACACCCTAGGAGGAATTAACCACAATTTTCTAGTAATTTTTCTCCTTCTGTCATTAGTCCCATACAAAGTTGCATAGGTATAAATTTATTCCTTTTTAGGATTTATAATCCTCCCTTGACCAAACTATCTATTAGATTATATTTTGCTAACTTAGGAGTCATTTTATTATTATTTGGGTCCAATAGTACCATTGGGTCCACTTTGCCTAATGGAGCCACATGTACCAGTCAGTAGAGTGTGGAGAACACCGATAGAGCCTAACTAAGACTGAATTCACTTGCATGCATTATTTTAGGTTCCTCCTAGACCAATCCGTACATTTTAGGATCCATTAGGAGTGTCGGCACCAACCTCCTTCAATTGTTGGGAGTTGGTAACTAGTTAAGCTTAGTTACTCTTCAGTTACATTCAGTTAGTTCTCCTCCAGTTCAGTTAGCACCAGTTATGCATGGCTGCATGTGGTAAGGTGCCAGTTCTCACCTACTTCTTGCCTACCACTAGATTTAGACTGGTTTGATTGATTGTAACTGATGGATAGACTGAATTAGACATCTGGAGTTATCATCTTGGACTTCGATTGTGATTTAGACATCATTAGTTAGCCATGCAGTCATATACAGTTAGATCTAGTTGGTGGATTTGAATCCATCCCTAATGATTTGAATTAATCCTTATGTAACACCATTGTAACACTGGATTCTTTAATGAAGTTTATACTATAATTAATAGAGCAATACTTGTATGTTTCCTATGAGATTTGATTTTTCAATGTATTATTCATTCCTATTCACTACATAAAAATCAAGAATTTGATTGCACTCATTGCTTGAAGATATGATGGCACAACAATTCTAATATGGTATTAGAGCCATCTCAGGAAAGCTTCAAGTCTTTCTACTCTCCATTGAACACCGAAAGCAACTAGGTTTCCATAGAAGTCCCGCGAAGAGTGCCTTGCTTCCTTTGAATTTATTCAGAGTGGCGATGCGGGCGAGACAGACCCTGAAAAACTGTTCATGTCGAGAGGCAAGTCTTGATTCGAACATAGTTCGAATTATTTTGGTTTTGCAATGAAATTTATACATGTGCTACATAGCTTGTGTGAAGATATTGTCTATTCCAGCAGGAGAATTATGGATTCTCAACCCTCCACACCTCAGTTCCTAACACCCTTCAATTATGTTGATTCGAGGGAAGACATGCAATTTTCCTTGCACAACAAGGGATAGAGTCAAGATAATACTTGGAAGGGAGGTTGAGACCCATCATCCAGCTAAGAGAAACATGTTTTTGAACTGCTTAGATGAAGCTCTTGGTTATATATGTACTCACATATCCAAATATCTCCTCTTTCACCTTGAAGGTTTGATGACTCCCAAAGAAACTTGGGAGAAGCTTGAAGTCTTGTTTGGCAAGAAAGATGAGCTTTGGGGACACATTCTGGAGAACGAGTTGATAGCCCTAAATCCCAACAATTTTGAGACCATACAACAATTCTTTACTAAATTCAAGTTTCTTTCACTTCAATGCAGACTGGGCGTAATAGAAAAAAAGGATGATAAGGATGTGCTCTCTATACTCAAAAAATTAGGTTCTGAGTATTTTGTATTTGTTTCAATCTTCCATTCTGGAAGAGCTTCCATTCCCAATTGGAAGATTCCCTCACTTGATTCCTTTGTCGATTCCTTAATACAGGAGCAAGAGAAGTTGGTCCAGATGGGAGTCATCCATACTTCCAAAGATCAAGATCTCATAGTGACAAACTCTACCAAAGCATAAGCTAAAGGGAGACCTAATGGGAAGGATCCTAAAGCATACGATTCTAAGCCTAAAGAGAATTAGAAGACTTGTGAAGGAGCTTTGGGATTTGAGAAGAAGAAAAAGTTTTAAAATAATATGTGTCCCTATTGTATGAGGGGTTTTCATCCAGAAGACTCTTGCATGAAGAAGACCCTCGACTAGTTGAAATCCCTATGTGTATAGAACAATATTTCCCTTCCACAAGGTGCAGAGATGTCTAATGATGGAGAGAAAACTGAAGAACATGAGATAGTACATTCCTTGAAGGAAATCCTCACTCCATTGAAGGCTTACTTGATAGATTCTGGAGCAACCAACCACATGGTTGCTTCCAGGGATTCCTTCGCCACTTTTAATCTATCGGGAGGTTCTACCACTCATATGGGATATGAGAGCCCAATCCCAATTGTTGATATAGTTTCAGTTAAAATCCATCATGATGAGTTCATGCCCTCTCCTACAACAAAGAAAATTGTTGAAGATAAGAAAGAAACATAATTTTTCACACAGTCAATTCGAATTGAAGAAAGTCTCCTTGGAGTGACTTCTTCTCCTGTTGCTCCAGAAATTTATGAGATATATGATATCTCATCATCTCACATGGCTGATCCAGAACAAGAAATTCGAATCTATGTTTTTGAAGAAAAACACTCCTTCCATTCTATGCAAAAATTCTTCAGTGTTTCTTCTATTTTAAATTCTGTGCATAGTTTACCAGTGATTGTTTCAAAAAATGAAGAGGAATTTGATTTATCTATCTATAATGATGTTTCTGTTGTGCATATAAGTAATACCATGGATATTTTGGAAATAATATCATATTTTAGGAGTGATCCATTTACTCTCATTGATCTAGAGCTTCCAGAAAATTACTACATGATTGCATGCACCAATACTCAGAATTTTGAAGAAGAAGAAAATTGTGCATCTACCATCTCGATGGAGCACACTCTTGGATATGATATGAACCTATTTTTTTATGATATGATCTTATTTGGATCTGATCTGATATTATTTGGTTCAGGTTTTAAGTTTCAATATCTTTCAGTAATGCTTGTAGCTAGCTGCTCTCATCATTTTTGGCGTGAAAAATCAAGTACCGCAAGTCTCCTTCAAACTTGTTGTTGGGGATTTAATGTTAGTTTCCTCTTATGAGTTTTCTGATATTTTAATTTTTGAATCAATGGTTATTTATGAAGCTATATCATATTATGGAGCTCAATCATTCGCTCTCCACATTCCCAGGGCTTCTCTACCTATCTATTTGATTACATGCTCATTTGCTCACAGAACTAGCTGTAAAAATGGAGACATTATGTATTCGCCTAGACACTTGCTCCTAACACTTAGGGATGATTTTACCTCACATGGTTTGATGTTCAAGGATGCAATATATCAATTTCTTGGGTTTTCCTCACATGCTTTTAATTATCAAACACTTTTTCTCTCTTATCAGTGGATTTCAGTTGCTCTACATGCGTCTAGTTTTCATCTTGCAGTTGTCTATATTCCTAATTCAGTTGAGCACATTATTCTTCTTCCAAAGAGGAGGATTCCACCAGAAATAAAACATTTAGTTTGGATTCAGAGGTTCACATGCACAACTTCAGGACGCTACTACACAGAAGAACTGGAATACTACATTATTGTTGCAAATTGTAGCAAATATTTTGCAAGTTTTTAACTTGTATTTCCTGATTCATGCTTATCTTGAGGGGGGGTTTCCCATGAGGTTTCACCCTATTTCCATGGTTTATTAAGAAACATTTTTTATCTTTTAGATTTTATATGGGTGACTTTTGGCCTTGTTTCCAGAGCCCACCGTTGTCCAAGTTAGGATTTAGTGGGAGTGTTAGGATTTATAATCCTCCCTTGACCAAACTGTATTAGGTTATATTTTCCTAAATTAGGATTAATTTGATTATTATTTGGGTCCACCAGTACCATTGGGTCCACTTGGCCTAATGGGGCCACATGTACTAGTCACTAGAGTGTGGGGAACACAGATAGAGGCTAATTGAGACTAACTGCACTTGCATGCATCACTTTAGGCGCCTCCTAGACCAATCCCTACATATTAGGATCCAGTGGGAGTGCCAGCACCGACCTCCTTTAGTTGTTGGGATTTGGTAACTAGTTAAGCTTAGTTTCTCTTCAGTTACATTCAAATAGTTCTCCTCCAGTTCAATTAGTTCCAGTTATTCATGGTTGCATGTGGGTAGGCACCAATTCTCACCGACTTCTCACCTACCACTGCAGCTAGACTTCTTTGATTGATTGTAACTTATGGATAGACTGAATTAGACATCTTGATTTAACATCTTGGGCTCTGATAGTGATTTAGACATCTTTAGTTAGCCGTGCAGTCAGATACAATTAGATCTAGTTGGTGGATTCGAATTCATCCCTAATGATTCGAAATTTTCCTTATGTAACACCATTGTAGCAATGGATTCTTTAATGAAGTTTATACTGAAATTATCTAGGCAATACTTGTTTATTTCCTGTGATATTTGATTTTTTCAGTTTGTATTATTCATTCCTATTCACTGCATAATAATTAAGAATATGATTGCACTCATTGCTTGAATATCTAATAAAACAAAAATTCTAATAGCCTTAAAGTGTTTCGAGAGTCTCTTGAGAGGTATTAATACTCAACATATGAGTTCATTTCAAATATGGGACTATTTGGTGCCATTTGGAACCCCCTAGATTCAAGAATAGTTAAACCCAAATTTCCCAAACAATTCCTTTTTCCAAAATTTTCAAGTTGGTTCATTAAAAGGAAGCATACCAAGCATGTTTGAATCAACCACCTATTCAATTTCTACTGCGTTCATCCTCACCAATTAGGAATGCCTATATTTATAGAATTTATTCACTTTTTGGTAATAGAGGAAATGAATTAGACATTGGTATGAATGATTTATTACGACAAAGGAGTGCCATGGATGCAATAATATTTCATACATTCCAAGACAATGAGACAGGGAATGATGCTTGTATCACCGAAGCCTTCTTCAAAAGCCTTAAATCAGAAAATTTCACACCTCTCTTTGAACCTAGCCGGTCAAAGTTTACACAGTTGGGAACAACAATGTTACTATACAACTTGAAAGCAGAGCATGGCATGTCTAACGTGAATTTCTCAGCGATGTTGAGGTAAATAACCATCAAATACATTATTTTTTGATGAATCTTGTTACATGACGATCATTGAAAATCGTCGATTTTATGAACATTAAATGGCATTGTACATTTGCATTGCCCACTAACTACAGGTTATTCAAATATAAGGTAATTCTGAATGCTAATGTCTTGGATGGAAGTTGAAAACAGGAAAAGGAAATGTTGAAAATGTTGAGTGTTGAGTACATATCATATCATGCATGTCCTAATGATTGTATTCTATATAGAGGTAAATATGTATACAAAGAGATATGTCCAAAATGTGGGCATGGAAAGTATGCATAATCTAATAGAAATGCTAGAGTACATGGTCCTCCTCATAGATATTGAGGCACATTCCTATAATCCCAAGGATTCAAGGGGTCTTTCATTGCAAAGAATTAGCTATGTTGCAAGAATGGAATGCATCGCATTGAAGTGAGGAAATAGTATTGTGAATCCCAATAGATTCAATAGCCATGAAGCATATAGAGGATACATGGCCCAATAAATTCAAGGATGAAGTACACTACCTCATGTTGAGCATATCCATTGATGGTGGCAAGCCATATTCCCAACCAAACAACACCTATATTGTTTGTCATGTAGTAGTGATCAATAATAATATCCCCCTATGATTGTCCATAAAGAATGAAAATATTTTGTTGGCTCTTATAGTCCATGGTATAAGATAAGAGAAGAATATGAATGTTTACCTGCAACCATTGATCAAAGAGTTTAATGAATTATGGGAAGGGTTACAAGTATATGATGCTTCAAGACCCATCCCATCAGAGAGGAGTTTTAAGTTGTATGGAATATTTTCATACACCACACATGATTATCTGGGGTTGGGAGTTTGTTTAGAAAAATATGTGGTTTGATTTGTTTATATTCAAAGCAATATTTTTTTGGCATATTTAATTCATCGTGACTATCTTGATTTTCAACACTAATTGATTTCTCTATATACCATAACATCATAGATCTTGTAATAAAAGGTTATCATGGATGTAAATGTTGTGGGATTTATATGAAGGCTATGTGGTCCAAATACCTACAAATTATAGTGTACAACTTCTCTAGGTTATTCCTCCTAGAAAACCACCCTTATAGAAGAGAAACATCTTCTTTCAATGGTAAACCAGAGAGAACCCAAATGCATGAAATAATGACGTCGACTGATTTCCTTAAATCATATGACCGAGAGAAGGAGAAGGAAATTGCAGAGATGGTTGATTCAAATGGGGAATCTATGTTTGATGATCCTAAATTCTTTGACACCTATGATGAGAAAAAACCCAAAGGGATGAAAAGGATATCAATATTTTATGAGCTCCCGTATTGGGATCATGTTAATATTTCCCACTTACTAGATCCCATGCATATATTTAAAAATGTTTCATGTTCTTTGCGGCATCATATATTGTGCAAAAAAAGTGACAAGTTGAAAGTCCGGAAAGATCTTATTTCTTTAAATACTAAAAACTTAGCATTGGCCAAGACAAGAATATATAGGAGAGGATGACCATTCCTTTTCATTTAAAAAATGTGATATCCCATGGATTTTAAAGAAACAAGATCTTAATTTGGAAAAGGAATTTATATTGGGTGTGAAGGTGCCTTCTTGTTATGGGTCTTCTCTACAACGCTGCTTCAATACATATAAAAATTTCATGGGTTTGAAATCACATGACAATATTAACCTTCTAAGGGTATGTATAATGTCCAAAAAATATATATATTATTCTTTTATATATTTTACTACACAAGTTAAAATGAAATTAATTGTTTCTTTTTACTTTGTAGTGTTGTTATCCGTTGTTTGTGTGTGGATGTGTGAACCACGACATTCCTGGTGGCCTAGGGCATGCCATATCTAGACTATATGCATTTATACAATGGATCACATCAAAGGATATTTACATTGCTAGCATTCCCCAGTGGCGTCAAGAGATAGAAGAGATTGTTTGTATGTTTGAGAAGGAATTGTTGTCAAATTTCATGGACTTGCATATCCATATTCTAATTCACCGAGTCGATGAATTTGAATTAGTCAGGGTGGTATCATGTTGTTGGATGTTCTTCTTGGAGAGGTACATGAAAAAATTGAAGGGATTTGCTCGGCAAAGAGAAAAATCCAAGGGGTCTATGGAAGATGGGTATATAGGAGTTGTTCTATTATGCCAGTGAGTACATTAAGCAAATCAATGAAACACCAGACACATTTCTTTGGGATGATGAACGTTATGAGGACAAAAGGGAAGGGGAGTTACTGGAAACAAATGGAAAAAGGCGCTTGATAACAAGTAAGTCAATTATATTTCAATCTTGAAATTTCCACATAATAAATATTCACAACAAACTTCAAAATCTATATTTCATGCCATACGTACTAAATGTGGTTTTGTTTCCATGAAAACAACAACAAATTTAGAAATTGATGCAGTCAATCAATTCATTCTTTATAAAGAAAAGGAAGCATAGTCATGGGTTGCATTGTATGAAGAGAAGAAGAAATGGGACATTGACATAAAATAATTCAAGCAGTTGCATGGTATAATCATGCATTTTCCAGACCATTTAAAATAACATATGCCAATGATTTGTCCCAACAATTGGGTTATAGACCAAGTCAAAGATAAATATGACGCATCCGGTTATTACCTTCCTGAAGAGGAGGATGCGCTAAAAATTGGGATTAGGTCCAACAGCTTGATAATAAAATATTTATGTACATTTCTAACATTAATTATAGTGGAACTTTGAATTGCAACATCTATACTTATATTAATGCTTGTGGTATTAGACATATGACACCATCATTTGTTAAATTTTCGTATAGGTGCATTCATTCCTCTCTATGTGGGCTTACGGACATCATTTTCACATCGAGGATGTTGATGATGGGCTTGTTACACAAGACTATAGAGTGGAAGTCAAGCTCGGCCAATATAGTCGTGCTAGCCACTATGATCAAAACATGATAGGAGGGATGTTTGGGTTATATAGAAAATATACAAGATATCATTCAAGTGGACTTGTCATCTTTTCAATGTGTTATTTTTAGGTGCGGGTGGGGGACACATTCGATAGGAATATTGTAATAGTGGGTTGAAATGTATCAACTCTAGAAAGATGTGGGATGAGAGTAAGGAGTCCTATGTTTTCCCAAAACATTGCAACCAAGTGTTATTTTACCCAGATGTGTTGGATAGATATTGGTGGTCATATTAAGTCATGACCCTAGATCTAAAGATATATTTTAGAACAATAGTGTTAGCATGCCAACCAAGGAAGATAATTATGGTGATGGCAATAGAGAGTGGTGTGTACATGTTTTATTTCATTATTTACAGATTGAGATATAATTTTTTTACTCTTATCTTTGATTTTCTAATTATATTATTTCATTTTCATGTTATGATGGTGGAAATAGAAAGTTGATTACTGGTGCAGTGACGTTTAAACAATTTCAGTTGGTTAACAACCAATATGATGTCAAATATGGTTAATGTTTTTGAACTAATTTGTGGTTGTATGGAATGATTATATATCATTGTCCAAATTACTCATATTATTTATTGTGTATATATATATATAAATACACCATGAAAAAAACTTACATCATTCAATTTTAATTTATTTCTATGAAAGTAAAGGTTAACATATTCTTCTGGACTTATAGGTGTTATCTAATTTCTATATTAATATTGCAATAATGCTTGTATTTTATTATGTTTTTGTTATGAATAATGTTAATAATTATAATTGCATTCATTTATGGAATTTCTGTTAGATTAATGTAATGTTTTTTTTATTATATGATAAGGTTAAGTTCAATTGATTTATGTCCTTGGTAACAATGCAATTTATAAGAAAATTTTAGGTGGTCACTAATTTCTACATCAATATTTGAATGTTTGTATTTCAAGATATTTTGTTATAAATTATAGTGCTAATAAATATAATTGCATTAAATTATGACACTTTTTTATAATGTTTGCAAAAAAAATTGAATGGAAAAAAGAGAGAGAAAACGTCTTTTAAGGATGGAGGTGTAGATCTGGAATCTTCTTTAGGAGAAAAAATGGATTTAAGTAAATATGTTATGTTAATTAAGTTCAATTGAATTTACGCATCTCTATATTTCTAAGAGGTTAAAATCCATCTTAGAACTGGTTGAGACAATAAGGATTTAAGCGTTAGCAAATTAGATGTATGCTTAATATTTATTCACCTTACCTTATCCTTTGTAAATAGGCATGTAGTCTTGATTTTTCAATTAAACCCATGGCTGCATATTTCAATAAATATAGTTGATATATGTATCGATATATAATAATTGATTCAAATTTTATTAATTAATGTAAATTTATATAACATAATCCTATGTTAATCTAATAATTTATATAGCTAATATGAATCTATATTATCTTAGAAATTATATGTATTCATTGACAAACTCAAATTACATGAATATTTGAAATCTTAAATATTGCATAGTTTTGAAATTATTATTCAATTAAAAAATATTTGAATGTTATTAAATAAAATTTGCAAAAAAAATATTAGTAAAGTAATACAACAATCATTAAAAATAATAACTTTATCACATCAATAATTAATTGCAATTTTTTTAACACTGCCTAGATTTAAACCTCTTTTTTAGAGGGTATAAAATATGTTCATTTAATGTGGACTAATGTTTTATCATATAGTGAAGATAATCATGATTAAGAATCATTAATAAGTTTGGAGAATGCTACTTTTGGGTTTACACTTGAGAGAAAATGTTGTTCTTTTAATTAAGTATTTGTCTTTCTTTTTATTAGAGCTTTGATATTTGTTATTGTAAAGTGAATTATTATCAAAATATTTAAGATGTTCAATGATAAATTGATAGGTCATATTGATGTTCATATTTACATTTTTTTGTCATGTTCATATTCATATATTATAATAATATTACATGGTGATACTTGAATTTTTAATATGATGTTTTTCCATTAGAGTTATAAATTAAGGTATATTCATTTATGTTTATCATTTGGATATATAATCAAGTTATACACAACATTATAAGGTGAAGAGTTAATTTCCTTATTAAAAATCATGTGTGTGTGTGTATAATTCTCAACATATAGTTGTAACAAAATAAATGTATTATTATATATGTATAATATTATGAAAAACATTACTACATTATTAAGAAAATTACAATAAATTATAATATCCATAGAAATTAGATAAGAACAATATGAACACCAAATGTAAAAAAAAAACATTACTTAAACATAATATTATGACAAACTGTAAAGAAATTATAAACATGATACTATGACCAATTATAGATCATAAATCATAGAGTTGTCACAAATCCATCCATAATTTACAATGCAATTTGTGATGTTTTTTGTCGACTAAATAAAAGCTTGGTGATTTAAAGACCTACATGTTTATGAATAGTACAAAGTGCTTTTAGTACATAATCATACAATCATCATCATTTTCAACACCTAGAAAACATAAACATCATGATCATGTCATCATAAACATAAACATAAACAACATCATACTAACATAAACATAACCATAAGCTTTAACAAAAACATAAATGCATTATCATCATTTTCACGACATAAACATAAATGTCATACCATTATTATCATTGACATAATCTAAGAAACATAAAAATAAACACCTTCATATCTACCATGCATCATATCATCATTAACATAAAACCAAAAATAAGCACGAACGTACCATCATAAACATTACGTCACATATTCATGTAACATATACTTATATAACTAACAGATTTAAACATCATCTAACACACATAACTAATAATACATGTAAATATACTTAACATTCCATTATCATCATTTTCACCACATAAATAAATAGATATCAACATAAACATGAAAAACGTAGTAATATATATATATATATAACATCAAATTCATGATACAATATGTAAAAAATAATAATATATCTCTAGTGCAATAACTGCTATGACATATCTGATCCACCTCCTTTAGTAGAGGCATCATCAGTATCTCTCCTACCAGATCTAGATGCATCATTACCTCCACCAATAGAGCTAGAGGAAATATCAATACCTCTACTAGCAGAGCCATAGGCATCAATACTCATACCAAAAATAAAAAGAGGTACGATAGAAGGATGGATAGGTCTATCAAGATGAAGTGTATGACCCTATCTTAGCATCTCTAAAACATAAATGGGTGCAATAGGAGTTGGTGGATGGTCAGTCGATGAGTAGGACCAAAGGGTTGGTCGAGCGGGAATAGAGGAGATGATGATGACATAGGATTAGATGTAAGGTCGAGTATAACTATAGGACTAAATGATGATGAAGGTGGAGGAGGAGGTGGAGGAGATGTTAAAGGTGGAGGGGGAGGAGGTGGAGGCTGAGGAGGATGTTCAAGGAGGCATCCAACTAAGAGAATGCACCAACAACATGACGCATTAATAACCTCATATGATAAGGAATAATCTTCCATATATCTTCATTCTCAAGGTCATCGCAAATATCATGCGGTCACATAGGTTTTACACCTACATCACTCAACAATCTCACCAATGTTTCTGCCACATCCTAAATATATCTATCATGAGGCCTGCTGTAACACCCCGGTTTTGACCCCGTTGCATTAAATGTACATGATGTATATATATTGTAAATGATTATGGTGCGGAGCTAAAGGCCAAGGCCCCACCATTGATCAGTTATGCTATGTTTTGGATTTAAAATTGTCACCGATGGTATATCGGGGCATGCGACATATATTGAGTTTGTCATCATGTAAATATGCATCTATAATTAATTAAATGAACCCTACCAGCTACGATCACGGCAACTAAAATGAGAAAGGGGCATGATCTTCACAAGGATAAGGATGTGGGGGAATTTGTCAAACCTTGGCCAATGGGGTAAAAATCCATGTGTCTTCTTTCCTTGCCTTACCCAACCACTTTCATTGAAGAATTGCTGGTGGTGGTTGAGGCACTTAATTGTTTTGGAAGTGGGGTGGCAGGACTGTTAGTCCTCACCCACACACACACTCCACCACGGTTGACTTCACAATGGAAGAAACCATCGTCCTCACGCGCGTAGGCATACCACTCTTCTTCCATGACAGTGCTGAAATGATCACGCTCTCCACTCATTCACTTCACCGCGTGTTACCTCCACAGTTTGTTCTTTCCTCACGGTTTTTTTTCTCCTCTGCAGATTTGTGGATGGGCGGCTGTATCCTCTCCTCGCAGGCTGGTTTTGGGTTGTTGTGGTCTTCCTTCCCTGTGAATGTTGTGGTCTTATCTATGATTGAGGTCTGGTGCAAGCTTTCATCCACGCGCAGACTAGGAGTATGTGTATTTTCCTCTTCAATGTGGCCCATGTAAGTTTTCCATGTCTTTAGTTGTCCAGGGCGGATTGTCGATTTCCCCATGTTGTGAATGTGTTCATTGTTGCATTTAGAACTGTTGTAATCCACTTGGGAGTATCTTTCCCCTGTACTTGTGTTTGCTGTTATACTGTGGGGGCTACTGTAGAGTGTTGGGAGTCATTTTGGCCATGAGAGGGCCAAGAACGACTCAGAAATCGTTCCCCCTGTTTAGCCGTGATTCTGATTGATTGCATACGTGCAATGGTTGGTCTTCGGACTGTGTAGGGAGTAGGGATGGGGGCTTAGTTTTGCTTGACAAACCTGGTGTCTGGAAAGCACACAGACAGAGCTAGAGGGCTGGGTTTCTTCTCCACAACCCCTGAATAGCACTGGAAGGGAATGCAGGGCCTGAGGGACTGTGTAGCAGAGAAGGGACTGATTCCTTGTGTTGGGTGTGTGTGGCTGTCTTAGAAGTCAGGCTAGTTCTGGTTTAGGTGTTCTTGGCTCTGTAATGAGCTCACCAACTTAGCATTGAGCCTTTCCCAACTCTTGGATGGCTTGATAAACCCAACTATGTTGGCTTGGCTGTGTTTGTGTATCCTTGGCTATGTGTTAGCCTGCTAGTTCCCTTATTCCTTGGAGAATCATGCCCAGCTCGGGGGTGGCAGCATTGTTGAGAGATTAAGGAGCACGCTGGCCTATGGTTGGGTGGAACGTTGCAGTGACGTAGCTGGTTGCGGAGCGAAGTTTTCATAAGATAAGTGATCTTGTCCATTTTTACTTCTGCAACCATGTTTACTGTTAATGATATGATGAGCATGTTAAATGAATGCTTGTGTGAATGCATGTTGATTCCGCTGTGCATGATAAATAACTATAACTGTGTATAATAAACAATTGCACTTATGCATGTTTTACTTCGATGCATTTCCTTTCAACATTCTGTTTTTGCAATTTTTACCATGTACATGATCATGGGGCTCTTAGCCCGGATGGTTAACGCCATGGGGTCACGTCCTCTTCGCCTGTCGGAGGGATGGGGACGTGATAGTTAGTGGTATCAGAGCATCAAGGTTGCAACAATGGGCCTCTATGGGCCAAGCAGGAGCAACTGACAGAAGGTAGAATTACCTTCTATGCCCAGCAGAGATCAGAATTTGAGATGGCAGCAAATTAAAAAAAAAACGGTCCAAGTGTTGAGCAGTCGGGGCACTAGCGGGAAATACTTCCGCTGTAGCGGAAGACCTAACGGGAAGGAATTCTGATGTAGCGGAAGCACTAGGCGAAATCATGCTTGATGGGGCACATTTGGAAAGAAAATTGGAAAAATTTTCTAAAGCGATTTGGCGCTGATTGGAAGGAATTAGTTGTTTGGTGTGTCGCCATTGCGGAAGCCAAAGTCACTAGCCGGCCGATGAGAAAGTCAGCCGACGCCGCGAGGAAGTTAAAATTTTTCTAAGTAAAGAATGGTCGTCGAAAGGAGTTTGTCTTTGGTGTGCCGCCGTTGCGGAAGCCAAAGTCACTAGCTGACCGATGGGAAAGATAGTCGATGCCGCAAGAAAAATTTAAAATTGTTCTAAGTAAAGAGCGCCGATCGGAAGAATTTAGTGTTTGGCGTGCTGCCTTTGTAGAAGCGAAAGTCACTAGACTTCCGATGTGGGAAGACAGCCGACGCTACGAGGAAGTTAAATTTTTCTCTAAGGAAGATTAAGTGGCTATCGGAAGAAAATAGCTGATTGTGCGTCCGCCGTTGCGGAAGTCTAGAGCACTAGACTTCCGATGTGAAAAGGCTGCCGACGCCGTGAAAGTAAGTTAGAAGATTCTTCCAAGCAAGGAAAAACAACGGCCGATCGGAAGAAGATAGGATTACATGCGCCGCCGTTTCGGGAGACAAAACCACTAGTCTTCCAATGCAAAAAGTCTGTCGATGCCGATCTGGTTGTGCCGCCGATCGGGAGAATATTGAAGATCGTGTTCCGCCGTTGCGGCTACGGAAGGAACTGGTTCACCGATGGAAAGGGAAAATTATGGTTAAATATAAAGACGTCGGAAAAAGTTAGAACTTTCGACAGCCGATGAGTATGGTTTGCGGAACCCGCAGTGGAATGAACGACTGCCGTTGCGGCTGTCAAAAGGACTAACCTTTCGAAGGGTTAGAAGATCCGATTGCCGTCACTAGTGCTTAGTAGATCCGATAGCCGATGTACATCAGAACAATTTAGTTGTTTCAACCGCCGATATAGTGGAGGAACTAGTGATTTCGACCACCGAAACGTCAGAACAATTAGTGGAAATGAGATCCGATTCAATAGTTGAATTAAGATCCGATTTTATAGGGAGGAAATTTTGAGTTTTTTGTGGGTCCGATTTTTCCATCCGATTTTGACTGTTATTCATTGAAATTTTCAGTGGTTTTTCAGTGAATTTTTAGGGAATGCGAAAAGAGGCAGTGATTTACAAAGAAATTGGGGAAAATCTAGTGTTTGGGAAAACTTGTAATTTTATAATTTTCCAAGAGAAGGTAAGTAATGCTGGTTTATATGAATGTATGTATCTAACAGTTGTGTTACTAACACGTTTGCAGAGTCATAGTCACCTTCCAGGGAAGTATTCCAGGTGGTGCAGTTTGACAAGTAAGTGGTGGATTAGTATGAGAACCCATGATGGGTATGACGCTCGGGATTCTCATGAGCGAGTAGAAGATGGCATGGGAGAAAATTCTTGTAATAGAAACGATGACATTGAGTCTAATGGAAGGAGATTCCAAGAGACACCGTCAGATGTTGCACCCACGATGAGAAGCCTGATCAAAGCCCAGGAAGAGCAGCATCAGTTGAATGCTGCAATGTTGCAGAGTTTGACAAACTTGCATAGAAAGATAGACTCTGGATGAGGTACAGCAAGACCAGAAGGCAGTAAGAGTAGTACTAGAAAAAGGAGAAAGACTTCTAGTGGATCATCTGATTCTGAAGAATCCAGCGGAGATTCAAGTTATTCTTCTCATAAAAGAAAGAGAAAAAGGCACCATAGGGATCGCTCTCGAGACGAATTTAAGAAGGCTAAACCTCCTACATTTGATGGTGAGATAAAGACTCGACAAGAGGCTGAAGCTTGGCTTCTTGGGATAAAGAAGTACTTTCAAGTGCATGACTATTCAGGAAACATGAAGGCAAGAGTTACCATATTCAATCTAAATGGAAGAGCATCCATTTGGTGGGAACACTTCAAGCAAGTAAAGAGGATCAGTGAAAGGAGACTTAAGTGGAAGTAGTTCAAGAAGTACTTCAGGAAGAAGTATCTCTCTGACAGGTATTATGATGACAAGATTAAGGAGTTCCATGAGCTGAGATTGGGACAACAGACCATGGAAGAATATGCAAATAAATTTTTGGAACTGTTGAGGTATGTCTGGTACATCACAGATGAAAAAGTGAAGGTCCAGCGTTTTCTGAGTGGATTACCTCAGTATTACAAAGATAGAATTGAGCTTTATGAACCTAGAACTCTTGAAGAAGCAATAAGAAAAGCTAAGTATTGTTATGAACAAAGCAAAGGTAAACCTGATTACCCCAAGGCATGGAAGGATAATAAGAATGAGAAATTTGACCGAAGGAAGAAAGGTTTCAAACCTTCTAGCTTCAGGAATCAGCAGAAGTAGCCATCCCAAGTTGCGAGTAAGCCAGTTGGAGTGACCGGAGAAAAGCCTAAGGATCCACAACAGAATAGACGGCCACTTCAATGTTGGAAATGTGGAGGATCCCACATGCGCAGGAATTGTCCACTCGAGAATGAGAGTGCAAGGTCAGCTTATAACATTCAAGAAGCAGAAACAGTGGGTCAAGTAGCAAGGGAAATCCCTAGGATTTATGCAGCACTGGAGGACCGCCAGGCAGATCACCAGTTAGATGTGGTTGAAGTAGCAGGTAAGATTGTTGAGCAATATGTTTCTATTTTGATTGACCCTGGTTCTACGCACAGTTAAATTACTCCTAGAGTAGTGGAGATTTGTGCTTTTAAGAAGGTAAAGCATAGGAAGTCTTGGTTAGTTCAGCTAGCCACTGGAACTAAGAGAAAGGTTAGTGAAGTGGTAGAGAAATGTCCATTGGTCATGAATGGATTGGTCACTTGTGTAGATCTGAATGTTCTACCGCTTGGTTCCTATGATGTTCTCATTGGAATGGATTGGTTAGAAGCTCACAGGGTGAAGCTTGATTGTTACAATAAGACTTTTGAATGCATGAATGAAGAAGGGAACCTGGTAGTTGTGAGAGGCATTCCAAAGGTGATTTTAGTAAGGCAGGTGTCAACAATGCAGTTAAAGAAGTTCTGTAGGAAGGGTTTCTAGTTGTATGTAGCTCAGATTTTGGAGGAAATAGGAGATGAAACTCCAAGGTTGGAGGACTATCAAGTGTTACAGGAATTCAGGGATGTATTTCCTGATGAGATTCCAGGGCTTCCTCCAAAGAGGGACATTGATTTCACTATTGAAATTGTGCCAGGAGCAGCACTAGTGTCCAAGGCACCCTACAAGATGAGCACACCGAAGATGCAATTACAAGAGTTGTTGGACAAGAAGTATATCTGACCGAGTGTGTCTCCGTGGGGAGCACTGGTTCTGTTTGTAAAGAAGAAAGATGGTACACTCAGGTTATGTATTGATTACAGACAATTGAACAAGGTTACCATGAAGAATAAATATCCTTTGGCTAGGATTGATGACCTCTTTGATAAAATGAGAGGAGCGAAGGTATTTTCCAAGATTGACTTGAGGTCTGGTTACCATCAGGTGAGAATCAAGGATGAAGACATTCATAAAACAGCCTTCAGGACAAGGTATGGGAATTATGAGTTTGTAGTGGTACCATTTGGTCTCACGAATGCACCAGCTACATTTATGTGCCTCATGAATAGTGTCTTTAGCAAGTATTTGGACAAGTTTGTTCTTGTTTTCCTTGATGACATTCTTGTTTATTCTAAGAATGAGGAAGAGCATGAAGAGCATTTGAGATTGACATTGAATTTGCTCACGGAGCATCGGTTGTATGCAAAACTGAGCAAGTGTGACTTATATAGAGATAGAATTCAGTATTTGGGTCACATTATCTCAGAAGAGGGTATATCTGTGGACCCTGAAAAGATTGAAGCCATTGTGAATTGGCCTACTCCAAGAAATGTGATGGATGTGAGATCTTTTATGGGACTTGCAGGATACTACAGGAGATTCATTGAGGGATTCTCCAAAGTTGCACATGCTATCACTTCTTTGCAAAAGAAGGGGATGAATTTTGAATGGACATCGAGGTGTGAAGAAAGCTTTAAGAGGTTGAAGAATCTTCTCACTAGTGCACCAGTATTGAAAGTTGTAGATCCAGAGAAATATTTTGTAGTGTGTACCGATGCATGCAGACAAGGGATTGGAGGAGTTCTTATGCAGGACAACCACGTGATATGTTATGAGTCAAGAAAGTTGAAGGAACATGAGATGAACTATGCCACTCATGATCTAGAGCTTGTAGCCATAGTACATGCTCTCAAGATGTGGAGACATTACTTGATGGGTAGAAGATTTGAGCTCAAGACAGACCATTGTGGGTTGAAGTATCTATTTGATCAGCCTACTCTGAATGCTAGGCAAGCAAGATGGCTGTAGTTTTTGTGTGAATTTGATTTTGAAATCAAGAACATAAAGGGAAAAGAAAATAAGGTAGCTGATGCACTCAGCAGGAAGGTGCAGGAAATGCATGTGGCATCTCTTAGTATTTGCCAATCAGATTTGAGGCAGCAGATTGTTGATCATGTTGCTGGAGATGAATTGTATGAGCAGGTAAAAGACAAGTTGCAGCAGCAAAGTCTTGAAAAGAGGTATGAGGGATATAAATTGTAAGAAGATGGACTTCTTACTTATAAAGGTAGAATTTATATTCTGGATGTAGCAGATTTGAGGAGAGTTGTTATGGATGAGATCCATCAGGCTCCTTATTCTGGTCACCCACGAAATCAGAAGACAATTGCTACAGCTAGAAAGCAGTACTTTTGGCCAGGAATGAAAAGGGATATGGCTGAGTAAATTTCAAGGTGTATGAAATGTCAACAGGTAAAGGTTGAGCATCAACATCCAGCAGGTTTGCTGCAGCCTTTGCCAGTTCCGGAATGGAAATGGGAAGTTATTTGCATGGATTTTATTACAGGATTGCCAATGACTTGGAGACAACATGACTCCATCATGGTTGTAGTGGACAAGTTGACAAAGGCAACACATTTTATACCGGTTAAGTCTACGTATGAGGCTGGTGACGTTGCAAAGATCTTCATGAAGGAGATATTCAAATGGCATGGATTGCCTAAGGCAATAATCTCTGACAGGGATGTCAAGTTTACTTCCAACTTTTGGAAGGGGTTGTTTGCAGATTTGGGTACAAAGCTAAACTTCAGCACTGCATACCATCCTCAGACCAATGGTCAGACAGAGAGAGTTAATCAGGTGCTTGAAGATATGTTTTGCATGTACGTGATGGACAAACCAACCAAGTGGGAAGATTACTTGCACTTGGTAGATTTTGCTTATAACAATGGACAGGAGGCATCCCTGGGGATGAGTCCGTATGAAGCTTTGTATGGGAGAAGGTGTAGGACACTAGTGACTTGGGACAATCCAGTGAACAAGATTGTGCTTGGGCCAGAATTTCTCAAGGAGATGGAGCAAGAGGTTTTCAAGATCGGGCAGAAGCTGAAAGCAGCACAGGACAGACAGAAAAGCTATGCAGATAAGCATAGGGTGAACAGGGAGTTCAGTGTTGGGGATCATGTTTACCTCAGAGTGAGGGCAAGGAAGATTTCCTTGAAGCTTGGAAGTTGTGCCAAGTTGTCACCAAGATACTGTGGGTCATTTGAAGTGCTTGAAAGAATAGGGCCAATTGCATATAGACTTGCATTGCCTGCTAGCACTAGAGCTCATAATGTTTTTCATGTTTCTTTGCTTAAGAGATATGTACATGATCCTAACCATGTGATAAATTGGGATGTGATTCAGGTGGAACCCGAGGGAGAGTTCCGAATCGAACCAATGCGCATCCTTGACAGGAAGGTCACAATGCTCCGGAACCGAGCCATAAGTCAGGTAAAGGTGCAATGGGAGCACTTCGGACCTGAAGAGGCTACATGGGAGCTGGAGGATGCCATGCGATTGGCACATCCATTTTTGTTCAATTTTGCGGAACACTGAGGCGATACCAGTGTAGCATTTTGTTCAATTTTGTAAGCACTGACGACAGTGCTATTGAAGGGGGAGGGGAATGTAACACCCCAAATTTGACCCCATTTCATTAAATGTACATGATGTATATATATTGTAAATGATTATGGTGCGGAGCTAAAGGCTAAGGCCCCACCATTGATTGGTTATGCTATGTTTTGGATTTAAAATTGTCATCGATGGTATATCGGGGCATGCAGCATATATTGTGTTTGTCATCATGTAAATATGCATATATAATTAATTAAATGAACTTGACCAGCTACGATCGCGGCAACTAAAATGAGAAAGGGGCATGATCTTCACAAGGATAAGGATGTGGGGGAATTTGTCAAACCTTGGTCAATGGGGTAAAAATCCATGTGTCTTCTTTCCTTGCCTTACCCAACCACTTTCATTGAAGAATTGTTGTTGGTGGTTAAGGCAGTTAATTGTTTTGGGAGTGGGGTGGCAGGACTGTCAGTCCTCACCCACACGCACACTCCACCACAGTTGACTTCACAATGGAAGAAACCACCGTCCTCATGCGCGCAGGAATACCACTCTTCTTCCACGACAGTGTTGAACCGATCACGCTCTCCACTCATTCAATTCACCGCGCGTTACCTACACAGTTTGTTCTTTCCTCACGGTTTTTTTTCTCCTCTGCAGATTTGTGGATGGGTGGCTGTATCCTCTCCTCACAGGATGATTTTGGGTTGTTGCGGTCTTCCTTCCCCGTGAATGTTGCGGTCTTATCTATGATTGAGGTCTGGTGCAAGATTTCATCCACGCGCAGACTGGGAGTATGTGTATTTTCCTCTTCAATGCGACCCGTGTAAGTTTTCCACGTCTTTAGTTGTCCAGGGCGGACTGTCAATTTCCCCATGTTGTGAATGTGTTCGTTGTTGCATTTAGAACTGTTGTAATCCGCTTGGGAGTATCTTTCCGTTGTACTTGTGTTTGTTGTTACGCTGTGGGGGATGCTGTAGAGTGTTGGGAGTCATTTTGGCCATGAGAGGGCCAAGAATGACTCAGAAATCATTCCCCCTGTTCAGCCGTGATTCTGATTGATTGCATACGTGCAATGGTTGGTCTTCAGACTATGTAGGGAGCAGGGATGGGGGCTTAGTTTTTCTTGACAAACCTGGTGGCTGGAAACCACATAGATAGAGCTAGAGGGTTGGCTTTCTTCTCCACAACCCCTGAATAGCACTGGAAGGGAATGCAGGGCCTGAGGGACTGTGTAGCAAACAAGGGACTGATTCCTTGTGTTGGGTGTCTTAGAAGTCAGGCTAGTTCTGGTGCAGGTGTTCTTGGTTCTGTAATGAGCTCACCAGCTTAGCATTGAGCCTTTCCCAACTCCTGGATGGCATGAGAAACCCAACTGTGTTGGCTTGGCTGTGTTTGTGTATCCTTGGCTATGTGTCAGCCTGCTAGTTCCCTTATTCCTTGGAGAATCATGCCCAGCTCGAGGGTGGCAGCGCTGCTGAGAGATTAAGGAGCACGCTGGCCTATGGTTGGGTGGAATGTTGCAGCGACGTAGCTGGTTGCGGACCGAAGTTTTCATAAGATAAGTGATCTTGTCCATTTTTACTTCTACAACCATGTTTACTGTTAATGATATGATGAGCATGTTAAATTAATGCTTGTGTGAATGCATGTTGATTCCGCTGTGCATGATAAATAACTATAACTGTGTATGATAAACAATTGCACTAGTGCATGTTTTACTTCAATGCATTTCCTTTCAGCATTCTGTTTTTGCAATTTTTACCATGTACATGATCATGGGGTTCTTAGCCCGGATGGTTAACGCCATGGGTTCACGTCCTCTTCGCCTGTCGGAGGGATGGGGACGTGACACCTGTGTGGATGGTGGAGAGGTTTTCTACTATGTTAGTTTTTCAACATTAAGCTAGCATTATTAGGATCTTTAACTGAGAGAATAACAAGCATAGCAATCAAACACAAGAGACAATGAACACAATGTTTTTCCTCGAGGAAACCATAAATGTAGAAAACCTTGCAACTTCCTCAGAGATAGAATCAGCACCAAAATAGAAAATCCCAAAAAGTAAGTGATCTCCCGACAGTAGTAACCTTCTTCTTATCTAGCCCTAATGTCTTCTCCTTCCTCAACTATGCGCTACACTTGAGTGTGTATGTGATGTGCGATAAATAGAGATGTCACCTCTCTATTTATACTGCTTCCCGACATGACTAAAACCCTACTAGGGCTGACTTCACTAAGTGAGTCTAATAACCCTAGTGCCCTGGAACTGTGGGGACTTTAACCCTTACACAATAGGAGGGTTACCCACAATGACTTGACATGACTTGTTTCCATTATAGATCCTCCCGATCGGAACATCGGGGCATGACATCATGAATCAATTACATTATAGACATATCCCGGAATAAACATCGGGTTACAAGACATAGGATACATAGATGAATACATTCCAAAGTTACAAATACATCAACAATCCCTCTTAACTTGGAAGGTATTCTTTCAACACAATTTTCAGCACTAGTCTTCTTCTATGTATCGACTAGATCATCTCGTCATATTCATCTTCAAGTCTTCTTAGTCTTCAAGTCTTCTTTGTCTTCGAGTATTCAAGTCATCTTCTTCTTCAATTCTTCTTCATCACGGGATCTGCATCATCATGACTACTGGCTCATCACTGTTGGATCATCACTTGATCTGGATCGTCATCAAGTCTAGATCATCATTGTATCTGGATCATCATCACATCTAGATCATCATCGAGTCTAGATCATTATCACAACTGGATCGTCACTTGATATGGATCCTCATCAAGTCTGGATCATCATCACATCTAGATCATCACTTGATCTAGATCGTCATCAAGTCTGGATCATCATCACATGCTATCTCAGAATGGTGCTATCTCGATTCTTCTCGTCACAGGAAGTTCTACAGAGTCAATCCTGTAGGCCTACCCTTCATGTAGGTATTCATCAGCGCTTATATCTGACACTTAAGTCAGAATGGCCTGCCCAGCTCTTACATCTGACCTCATCTTGTTAGAAAGGCATGCCCAGCACTCACATCTGACCTCATCTTGTCAGAAAGGACCAACACTCACATCTGACCATGTGTAAACATATCGTGCCAGAATGGCTCAACACTTATATCCGATCATGTGCAAGCACATTGCATCGGAAAGGCTCTGCACTTACATCTGACTCCATCTTGTCAGAAAGGCACAACACTCACATCTGACATGGGAGGAACTTAATCCTTTAGCCATGACATAATGGTTCAGCCCTTACATCTGATCAAGTGGGAACACATCCCTCTCTCACATCAGAATGGATTCTCAGTCCTAGACTGAGTTTTCCTGGTAACTGACCAGGCACCTCCATTCCCAGAATGCTAACAACACTCATATCTGACATAGAAGGAACCTAAATCCTCTCACCATGACAAAATGGCTCAACCCTTACATCTGACCATGGAAGGAACTTAATCCTCTCCCATGTCAGAATGGCTCTAGGTATCATCATTTCCCCTTAGAGGGAACCTAGATCTGGAGAACACCAAGCTTCTCCCTGAAGTACTCAAACTTCACCCTAGCCAATGGCTTCATCAACACAACAACTATCTTATCGTCCGTCACAACATACTGGAGCTTCATTGCTCCCCTCTACACCATAGCGCTAATATAGTGATACTTGATCTCGATATGCTTCGACTTGTCATGGAACAATGGATTCTATGAAAACTTCATGCAACTCTGGTTGTCACAATGTATACAAGTAGCATCCAATTGGAGATCAAATAAATCAAACTGTAGCTTCCTCAGCCATACTGCCTCACAACTAGCTGAACAAGCTGCGACATACTCTGCTTCAGCTGTACTCAGTGCCACACAGGATTGCTTCTTGCTAAACCAAGAGATCACACCTGATCCCACACTGAAGCAACACCCTGAAGTGCTCTTCCTATCGATGGCACTGCCCAATCTGAATCAACATAACCCTCCAGGTTAATCTTCTGATTCACCTCGTACTTGAGCCCATAATAAACTGTACCCCTCAGGTACCTTAGAATATGCTTTGCAGCAATCAGGTGAACATTTCTCGGATTTGTCAGGAACTGGCTCAAGGTGTTCACAGCAAAGAAAATGTCTGGTCTCATGTTCATCAAGTACATCAAGGACCCAATCATCTGACGATACATCGTAGCATCAACCGACTTTGATCAAGCATCACTCAATAGCTTCAGGTTTGATTCCATAGGTGTGACCATGGCTTTGCAGTCCATCATCCCAAACCTCTTCAAGATCTCTACTGCATACTTCCCTTGTCCAAGGGAGATTCCATCTATACTCTGCCACACCTCCATGCCTAGGAAATAATGCATCATACCCAAGTCCTTCATTTTGAACTCAGCAACAAGCTTTCTCTTCATATTAGCAATCAATCCATTCATACCTGTCACAAACAGATCATCTACATATAGTAGGAGCATCACTGGGTTTCCATCTTCAACCTTGTAGTACAGGTTGTAATGTGCTTTACTCTTGGTAAAGCCCAAACTGGATAGAAAGCTGTCAATTCTGTCGTACCAAGTCCTGGGTGCCTGTTTCAAACCGTACAGGGATTTCTTCAATCTGCATACATGAGACTCCCTATCATGTGTCTCAAAACCGAGTTGTTGTTCTACATACACTTCCTCTTCTACTACACCATTCAAGAAAGCAGTCTTGACATCCATCTGGTGTATCTTCCATTTCATCACTGTAGCCAAAGCAAGTACTGATATGATGGAAGTGTATCTGGCTACAGGTGCAAAGGTTTCTTCATAATTTATTCCTTCTTTCTGAGAGAAACCCTGAGCCACAAATCTTGCTTTATATTTTTCAATGCTATCGTCTATAGCATGCTTGATCTTGTAGATCCATTTGGAAGTCACAACTGACTTCCCTTCTGTTCTTGGCACAACATCCCAAACATCATTCTTCATGATCGATTGGTACTCTTCGATCATAGCATCCTTCCATGCTTTTCATTTTTCCGCTTCTTCATAACTGGAAGGTTCTTTATCAATGAAATCACATAGTAAAGCTACATACTTGGAGCAGGATCTGGTCCTCTTTCTTTCTCTATGATTCTCTTCTGGAGCCCCATATCTTTCCGAACCTTGGATAATTTCTCGTACCCAAGCAGGTTTCCTCTTGTGGGGATTCTTCTCGTGAGGTGGATCTACAGGTCTTTGTGGTTCTTCAAATTCTCGATCTTCTTCTTGAGTTTCTTCATTCATGGTTGTGTCATGAATTCTGGGTGCTTCTTCTTCTTCAGGTTCTTCAGCACGTCTCTTTCGGGATTTGTTGTAAGCTGTGTCTTCATCAAATGTCACATCCCTGCTGATGTCAATCTTCTTGTATCCTGGAAAATATATTCTGTAAGCCTTCGAGCTTTCAGAGTATCCCACAAATATACCCTTCTTTCCTGAAGGATCTAATTTTGTTCTCTTCTTTTTTGGAATGTGTATGTATACAGGACATCCGAATATTCTGAGATGGCTGACTTCTGGTTTCTTTCTAGAGAAGACTTCTTCAAGAGTCCTGTTCTTGAGTACTCTATGTGGAGTACGGTTCTATACATACACCACTGTTCTGGCACCTTCCGCCCAAAGATGCATAGGAATATCTTGATCATGAAGCATAGCTCTTGCAGCTTCCATGATAGTTATGTTCTTCCATTCTGCAATCCCATTCTATTGTGGATTATAAGGAGTGGACAACTCCCTCTTAATCCCTAATTCTTTACATAGCTCTTTGAATTCATTTGAAGTGAATTCTCCGCCATTATCTGATCCAAAGGTCTTGATCTTATTTTCAGTGTGATTCTTGATCAAGGCTTTGAATTCCTTGAACTTGCTGAATACTTCGTCTTAGTTCTTCATGAAGTAAACCCATGTCTTCCTAGAAAAGTCATCAATAAAAAGAAACATAATATGCATACCTGCTTAGTGAGCTTGATGACATAGGACTGCATACATCGGAGTGGATGATTTCCAAGATTCCTTTTGCTTTGCTTTCGCTACTTGGAAATGTCTTCTTTGTGTTCTTTCCTTTCGCACATCCTTTGCAAACCCCATCATGTTTTGCTTATATTTCTGGAATACCTTCAACAACTTTGCTTGCAAGCGGTAGTGCTCTGTAATGCACATGTGCAAGCCTTCTATGCCAAAGTTCATTTGGCTCTACTGTGTCATGGACCAAGGCTTGTTTTGGATGGCCCTTCAATTTGTACAAACCTCCTTCTTGTTCATCAGTCACTATTGCATCATCAATAGTCTTTCCTTTTGGCCACATGATGACTTGACCATCTACGAATGCAACCCTCATTCCTTTTGCATCTAATGCCGATATGGAGAGAACGTTCTTCTTGAGTCCTGGCACAAACAATACTTCCTTCATTGTTATAGACTTTCCAGAGTCTAGCTTATAGGAATATTCCCCACTACCTTTTATTGGATAATGGTAGTCATCTCCTAGCTTCACCTTGTGAGGTGATTCATGTTCTCAAAGTCTCACAAAGGATTCCTTGAACCCAGTCATATGTTTGGAAGCCCCACTATCTATAAGCCAATCATTGCTTCCATGAGTAATGTTTCCTTTGAGAGCGGAAATCAAAACATATTCATCCTCGCTTGAAGAATCTTCACTTTCATATTTGGTTCTCTTTGATTAAGTTTCATCATCCTCTGCATCATGAGCATGATGTCTTCTTTTGTTTCCCTTCTTCTTGTGAGAGCTACTTTTGTTCTTAGGACAATCTCTAGCAAAGTGTCCTTTTTCATCACATGTATAGCAAATGAACTTAGACATATATCTAGGATTTCTAGAGTTATTACTTTGATGAGAGTACTTACTTCTGTGATGGCTGGATCTGGGTTTCTTGGATTGTACTGTGAGAGCTTGATCTTCACTTCCCATCTTCTCTTCTTGAGCTGCTATCTGAGCTTCTTCTTGAGAACATTCTTCCCATAGTCTGCTGAACTTGAATAACTTCTTTCTAGTACAGATCCCTTGAATGAAAGAGTCCCATGTCCTAGGGAGACCATTCAAGGTGGTCATCACAATTTCTGCATTCTCCACTTCTTCATCTACCGCTTCTAATTGTTCCTTGATCTGAGAAACACTTGTGAAGTAAGACTGGATGGTCTCTGCATTCTGGATCTTCACATTCTTCAGTTGATTCCTCAGAGTCATCTTCCGGTTTATGTTCTTCCCTTCAAACAATTTGGTTAGGGAATCAAACATAGCTTTAGGTTTCTTGAGAGAGGACACCTGTGGGATAAGGTGATCCTTGATAGAATCAGCAATGATCCTCTTTTCCATAACCAACTTATTCTTATGCAAGGCCTTAGCCTCATCTCCCTCTCAAATTGGAACCTCCTCATTGATGTAGGAGTCCAACTCATTCTCTTCCAGGACCAGGGAGATCCTATAATTCCAGGCTCGGAAGTTATCAGCTCCCTCAAGCTTTTCATCAAGCTTGGTATGATAAGGCATCTTAACTGAGAACCTCAAATGGAAATACAAAAGATTTATATCTTACCAGGTCAAGATGTTGGATCTAGATTTGGAGCCGAAATCCTGCAGTACTAGTTTGGGAGCAAATTAGGGTTTTTCTTTTCCAGATTTTTGTCCAACCAATTGCTTTGAAATTGATCCCTAACTTCGATTTTGGGGAGGAGATCAATCCAATCCTGGGCTCACTGAAAAATTCCTCTTCTGTGAAAAGCTCTAATTTTCGACAGAAGTGTCGGGTCCAAAACTAAAAAACCCGAGAATTGGATTCTACTTCGATGGAAAGATGCTCCCTAAGGAGGAGAGTTATTCCACATTAGTTTTGTTGAAAATCTATGGAGGAAGGTCCACAAACTAGGAAGCCCTAGTTCCCACAGATGCACAGTGTCTTCTTCTCAGGTAAGCTCTGATACCATGTTAGTTTTTCAACATTAAGCTAGCATTATTAGGATCTTTAACTGAGAGAATAACAAGCATATCAATCAAACAAAAGAGACAATGAACACAGTTTTTTTCCTCGAGGAAACCATAAATGGAGAAAACCCCCAACTTCCTCAGAGATAGAATCAACACCAAAATAGAAAAGCCCAAAACAGTAAGTGATCTCCCGACAACAGTAACCTTCTTCTTATCTAGCCCTAGTGTCTTCTCCTTCCTCAACTATGTGCTACACTTGAGTGTGCATGTGATGTGTGATAAATAAAGAGGTCACCTCTCTATTTATACTGGTTCTCGGCATGACTAAAACCCTACTAGGGCCGACTTCACTAAGTGAGTCTAATAACCGTAGTGCCCCGAAACTGTGGGGACTTTAAACCTTAGACAATAGGAGGGTTACCCACAATGACTTGACATGACTTGTTTACGTTATAGATCCTCCCAATCAGAACATCGGGGCATGACATCATGACTCAATTACATTATAGACACATCCTGGAATAAACATCGGGTTACAAGACATTGGATACATAGATGAATACATTCCGAAGTTACAAATACATCAACATACTATACACCTCATGTGGGTCTTCCTGATACTTCTCATCCATACCCTCATTAACATGAGAAGAAGGAGGTGGATCGACCTCTACATCAAATAGGACGATATCTACAAAAATATAGTAGAGTTCATAATAATTAGACAATTTCATTAAAAATAATAATATTTATAACTTATTTCATTTGCATTAATTACACAGAGAATAAAATGCAACTATATTAATTTAAACATAACATTAATATTACCTCTCTCATCAAGTGGCTCATCAGGGTTGAAGAAGATATTCGGGAACCCTCTCCAATTCATGCCGGCATATGGATATGACACCATGTCAAGTGCATGGTCATCCTCACTAGTCAACATATTAAGCACATATGAGGTCATCCTAAATGAGAACTCATGTTTCCCCCTATTGGGAATCATCTCCCCCCCACATGCACATATGCACCTCAGTCATCAACATAACAAGTAGGTGCTCAAATGATGGGTCAGTGGCTAGAAACCTCTCAAAAAATAAAGAAAATATATTTGAACTAGAAGGGAAGTTGGACCTCGTCTCAATGAATGCATGACATATATGCAAAGCATAATAAAACAACCACAAAAAATGGTAGACCACCTAATGCATCTAGGTCTCTTTACTAAAAAGTCAACATAATACAGTAAGGGGAAATTAGTGTGTTACCCATCATAAGTGGAGTTCTCCAATGTTGTAAGGATAAGAGAGAGGAACCTAAAATTATCTTGACTAAAAGAAAATATATGAAGCTTCCCACTTCTCACTTGAAAATCAAACGGATGGACAACCACATAACTAATATATCTCAAATATTAATCTAGCTAAATATCTGCTCCAACACTAGCTAGGACATCAGGGAACTAGGGTAAATGCTCCCCTCTCCTAGATAGCCCAGTGATGAAATAAAAATATTCCTCGGTGGGTTGGAACCGTTGACCGCCATCGACATGAAATTCCTTCCTCCGGTGATCCCAAAGTGGGATGAATTAACAAAATAATGCATACTTTCCCTTAAGGGATGTAGCCTCCTGATAGAACTTCAAGACATAGACAATCCTCAAGAGCTCTTTGGTCTGAGCAGTAATGGGACGAGGGTACAAATCCCTCTCCCTCTCCATATATTCCCACTGTTTGACCACATTATATTGTTCAAGTTGATAACAGTCCTATTGAGAAGCACAACGCCGCTCATGTCTTTGTTTACAATATTTCCTACAATTAAAATAATATTTAGTAGCATGAATAAAAAAACAAAATCAAGAAAAAAATAAGTACTTACTACAATGCACCATAATAATATTAGAGCACCGTCTGTAGTGTTTTATGTTCACAAATGCACCATTTACAGTTCTCTACTACAATCATAGCACATTTATACTATATTTTAACATATTTAAAATTAATCTAAATTGTGCGTCAAATATCCAACACACTAGTAGAATTTGTAAAATGGACCTAACGGTGCGTCAAAATCATACTAGTGCATCGGTTCTTCCAATTTTATGAATGCATTGTTAACAACTTTTTATAAATGTAATTCCGGTGCACCAATGTCACATTGAGACACCGAAACTGGTGTACTGACATGGAATGGGCACACCAACAATAAAATTTTCCAAAATTGTTAATTACCACATTGTCAGTGCATTGAGTTCAAGTAATCGCAATGTTAACAATGCGTTTACTTCAACAAAATGCACCATTTATTCACAACAATTATTAAAATTTAAAATAATTTGACGGTTCACTTATGAAACATAAGAGCACTGCTAACGATTCCCTTAAATTCCTTAGACGCACTATTTAATCAATATGTTTGTTATATATATAATGTTAACGAGTGTGTTAGTTATGTTAAAGCACACTGTAAAACCAGTGCTATAAGATATTGAAAGCATTGATTACCTTTTTTACGTTAATTTTTAATTTTATGTTATGGTGTGCATGTTACCGATGCATCTAGATGATGTCAGAGCATTAAAACTGGTGTCATAACATGACCTAGTCACACCGCATCATTTAGTTTTTTTAATACTTCATGTTTTTTGTTTAAAATTTCTATATTTTATATTATGTATTTACGGCTGTGCAATGCATTCGATCCCTTTGGTTCACAATGCTATCAATGTGGCCTATAAAAATTTAAAGGGTGCACCGACATCTAGTGCAAGCCAAAGGGCTCAAACACACTGCGTAGAATTTTTTTTTTAAATACACAAAATTAAGGATTTAATAAAAAAAATAATCCATTAAAAAATGAAATTATGAGGTAAGAAACAACTTACTTGTTGAACGAACCTTCGGTGAGGAATCCTAATGATGTATGGAAAATTTAAATTTTTTACCACCATTTGTCAAAATTCAAACTAACAACAACAACCGATACATATGAAGATTGTGTCCACGTGGACCACGGATGTCAATGCGTACAAGCGGGATGTCAGCGCATACAAGTGGGTAAGGTTTCCAACCGGTGTTTTTGGGAAAAAGTGCACTAAGAAGAGGTAAAAAAGGAATTTTCCTTGCAGTTTTTTTTTATTAAACCATGTTCTAGTGTATTTCATGTAAAGCACACTTATGCGTACAGAAAACGTGATGCACTAGATTATAGGGTTTTTTTAAATGACAGTTTTTAAGGTGATTTTTTAATGTTTACAACCTGTGTGTTTGGAAAAGAGAAACACATCGATGCTTATATTATACAAACACACCGTCAATTAGGGTTTGTAATGCATATTTAAATGAATTATGCAACAAAACTCTTTATAGTAGAATGTGATGCATTTTTTTATTAAACCTCCACTGGTACATTTACTATTATCGTGCGAACTGGTATAATTTCTTATTAAAAATTTAATTGAAAGAATGATGTGCCTTAAAGTATTAAACGCACCAAGTGGTTATACTATAAACACTTAAGTTTGTTTAATACATATAAATGCACCAATTAACGATTTTTTTAATAATACGATTTTTTAAATTAATTTTTTGTGGATTTATATTTTTTCTTTGTTTCGGTGTGGTGTTATTTAGGTCGTCATCTATGCATTATAATATGTAATGCATCGATTCATTTTTCAGTGTAAACGCACCAATTGAAAAATATTTGCTAAACCTTTCAGTTGCTAGCCTCCACTAGAAACCTCCACTATAAATGGATTTTCAGACTCTTTTTTATGGGATCCCGCTATAACCTCCACTAGAGGTCCTTTTCCTCGTAGTGTAAAAATCCCCAATTTAAATAAAATGCAACATAAAACTACCATTCAATCCACATAGTAACACTATTCACCAACATTCAACAAGAGGCGAGAAAAGAAAAAACCTTTAGGTCACACTTTTGTGTGTGTTATTCAAACAAGTCTAGCATCAACCATAACATGTGCAAGAAAGAATCCCTATACTATTTATCCATCCATCATTAAGCAAAGGGAATCATCCAAAGAGAAGTGTGCATCACCTAGAAGACTCAAAGAGTAGGAGAAAAAGAAATAATTTCATATTAGAACCCTTTTCTTATGGTTTTACAGTGAGAACGTGATGTATAGTTATACTATTTCATCCTCAAATATTTAATTTAGAGCCTACAAGTCTAATAATAAAAGAATACTAATTTTAGAGTAAATTGTACATAACTTAGGAATTTTACCCAAAAATAGATAAAAATAGCAAAAGTAAGCTAAAATAAGTTGAGATAGGGCTTCAAATGATGAATTTGTGATCCAAGGGGGTTTTTCATGCCTCGTCTAACCCTAAAATGATGCTTGTCCCTCAATACCCCCATTTCTAATCTTGTAGGCTAAATGGTGGAAGGATGGTGTCATAGGGAAAAACACTACATGAGAGCGTTCTAAGTGCTAGAATTAGGTCCAAGTGGGTGAGGGAGGTGTGATAAATAGGGTACAATATCCCTTTACAAGACACAATTACCTCAACATAACAAAATCTAGGTGGTCATGTTCCCCAATGGATCACCCCTAGAAGCCCCGAACACCAACCCATGGGCTTAAAGCACTGCATGGTGGGGACATCCACACACTAAAGGGGTAGTTAGATGTGAGACAAGGCCAAGTAATTCTAAGAGCAAAACCAAGGGGGCAAGCCATGACCAATCCAAGGGGGAAACAACCCCTAATCCAAATATCCATACAAAATTACCCACTTTTCCCTTTATACTAAACAATTTAGACCCCTTGCTTTAGGTTAATCCCTACTGGAGTGTTACAACTGCTCTGATGTGTAACACTCACAATGAAAAGTGGGTGTATTAATCTTCCTAAGATCCCCTTGCAGCTCTTTCTCCACATGTCTTATTTTATGATGTATGGAAGAATACATTTATGGGATGCTGCTTGATTCTTGAAATGAATAAGACTACCATGCTACATGAGTTGATGAGGCATAATGTCTGGGAATCTTGGCATCACTATTGGAGTGTCTATATATTTCATGGGATATTTTCCTAGATTGATCTCTACCTTATTCCCCATGGAACAAGGATGATCCAACCTACATTTTCCTATACTCTAAATTTAAGCTTTGCATTAGCTAGGTATTCAATTGGTTTTTCTTTTGTTGAGCCCTCGACATTCTTTCATTAGAAACTCTAAAAACATGTACTTCCATCTTAAGATTTTCATGATTTCCACCAGCTCTATTGCTTCAATTTTAGCTCTATTCCCATTACATTATATTCTCATGTTGCCCACACTGATATTTTGTCCCCTCACTTCTTGTTTAAGGTCAAATTCTATAACCTATAACATGCAGTAGATCATTGCAACTAGTATCTACAATATGTTCATACATCAAATATTCTATTTAAACTTTATTTCCAAAATTCAATAAAAATTTCATGCATATATAAGAATTCTAGAAACTATTAGTTTGACAATTTTGTCAAATTATATCCACGTGCCCTTTTTCTATCCAATTTCTAAGAAGATATGACACACTTATTTCTTATATGTTTTCCATTATTTATCCTCATATAGATATTGTTCCAATTATGTCATTTCTAAACTCAAAACTGAAAGTTACAACTCTCCAAAAATTAGCAATTTTACCCAAATTTGCACTAGTCTCATAGTTGGACTTAATCTTGGAGACCAACTTGAAATACTTGTATGCTAAATTCAGTGAAGAAATGGAAAAAAATATATACCAAGAATTTGTATCCCATAATATTTCGAGTACTCGGAAGCTTTCAACTTTCTAATCTGGTGTACCATCCAAATAGCATAAAAGTTTAGAATCGTCAACTTTTAACTTTTTCATTTTTTCCAAACTTGGAATTTTTAATAGAAACTGCTATCTTGGAAAACTAAGCATTTATGGGAAAACTTCCCCTAACCAATTTTATCATCTTGACAAGTAGTGAAAATGTCCAGATCACAATTTTTCTTGGTTTCTCCATATGTAGTCACTTTGACCTCCTCTCAATTTTCCAAAATCACAATTTGCATGACTGACTAGTGTATTTTCCCCTTATTTTTCACCTAAAATTCACACCTTTTATAATTTGGCCATAATCCACTAGATTTTATCTGTATATGAACCATGATTGCACCATAACAAATTCATCCCCAGCAAAGCCCTATCCAATCACTAGTTACACACCTTCAGAAACTACTAATTCAATTTTTTTGTAAAAGTGGAGTAGAATGGGACCATGCCCTCACTAAACCTTATGTAGTCTTCTTTAACGACGTCAAAATGCTACATCTCTCATTGAATTTTGAGAAAAACTATTGTTGTTATGACCAAAACAATTTTCAAGCTCCATAGTAGTTATATTTTTGTTGACATGACAAGATGAACTAATGTGGTATGACACATGGCTTCCTATGTGACAATTGGGTCCTACATGTCATAATCGGGTGTGGCCATATCATTCTCTATATTTTCCTAATCTTCTTCTTTCTTACTGGGAATTCAATGTCCTTATTATTTTTTTAAAATTTTCCAGCATTGGTTTCTCGTCACACATTATGTTATACGTGTGGACCATTGTCCTTGTGAATGCTCTAGATTCGTTATGCTATGGACCCAAAATAAATCTCAGTCATTTGTGGAAATATTGATCATGATAAGGTATGATCACCTGCCCATGTGTGAATGTTAATGATCACATAATGCAACATTTGCAATTAAATCTAGGTCATTTGCAACAATACCCCTTGGAATAAGGTACATTAATATTTTCATAAGAAAACAGTCACGATCATACGATACAACATGTGAAATCAAATCTTATTTGTCTGCGAGGGGCAAATTTGGGGGGTTACACCTACGGTCTACCAATCAACTCTCTTTGTGTGAATGGTGTATATCTAAAGATGAAACTTTGCATAATCAATATGGTTCGTTCATGGAAGACTCCCCTTTGATAACCTCCTATTATGTTTTGTTCCACAAATGGCTTAGATCTAAATATCTTACTTCCTCATGGAAATCTAGGTTGTTTGCGACATCAAATGATCTATGTCCATCCAACATGGATACCACCCATGCATATGAACCCTTTCTAGCACTACGAACTGTACACTCACTTCACATGGTTGGTCCACATCACACTCCCCTATCCATGTGGCACTTCCATGTCACACCTCCATCCACATGGCACTTGTAGGGCCTACATCAAAATTTCTTGAAATTTTCAAATATTTATAATTTCTTAAATTTTGAATTTTTGCAACAAGTAGCTAACATGTAAATTGCATATGGCATGCTTCCAAAAACTGATGGTCTATCTGAATTTACACTTGGCCTTTTCCCTTACTTGAATCTTTTTGTCGTCAACTAGAAAAAATAGTAATCTTTGGCATCAATTCAAGTTCTTGTATCAGTTTCTCAATAACGAGTTTTCCATCCACAATTTTTTCACTACCATTTATTGTGCCAACTCCATTGTGGGTTCTAAAAAAAAAAAATGAGCATTTGAATCCATGAATTCCTTTGAGGCATTCCATTAAATAGTTTCTTACAAACTGTAAATTTTCACCCATAATCTCACAATACCAATTGAATCTCCAAATTTTACACAAGTGAAATTCCATATCTAATTCAATTATTCAAACAATAATTAAATGTTTTAATTAGACAAATGAATTAACCTAAAAAATCTCAACATGGTTTTTCCCCAAATATTTTTCGCTCAAACATTTTACTAAGAAATTCTCATACAACCTATCATTCTGCTTGAAAAATTCAAATACGATCCATGCATCTTCAGTATTTATTTAAAACAATATCATAGAACTTAAAAACCACAAATTTTCTCCAATGCAATTCTTCTCTTCATGGACATTTAAACAAATTAAACCACAACTGTAGGTTTTGCCCAATTTTGTCATTGAGTCATTTTTTCATGATAGTTTCCATGCAACATATGACTTATTGATGTGCATATATATTTTTCCCATGAAAACCTAGTACTACAAGCATGTAACTATAATTCCACTCAGTCATGTACCCAATAGTCTCTTTACTGTGTTGAGACCACTAGGTAAACTATGTGTATAATTTCTCCTATTGAAAACAAATTCATTTTTTTCTATCAAATGGCTTGTTATAATATTTGTTTTAATAACAAAATTATAAAACTACAGAAATAATTTAAACTAAATGGCTCATTCTAATTATGCAAACATTTCTACCATGAATGTATTCATACTATGATTGACAATTCATGCACATAAATAATTCGATTACAGTAACTAAACAACACATAATAGAATGTATAAACCATGGAAATCATTTACAATTGGTACTTATCTTAAGATAAATTTTATCCAATCAGTTGAAATTTAAGGACATTCCTCCCACCCATAGGATCTACGTCAAATCATCTCTTTCTTTGACAGATGCCACCCCTCAGCTAGGGTTATCAATCCACAAGGGGTGAATTTCAACTTCTTGTTCTTCAATTTATAGCCACACTCCTCATAGATCGATTCTCACCCAAGGAAACCTATCCTTTACCCAAGTAGTGTGGGTGGCCCTATCCACAACTGACATCAACATGCACAACACCAGGGAAGGTACCCCATTATTTGCACCACAATCCCTTAGTTTGTCTCATTCCCCTTTGGTGCTCTAGTATAAACTAGCCAAGAAGTCTCTGTGACAAGGCTCCAAGGATATCATGTTGTAGGCCAAGTTCCCTAATCCGTGGCACCCGTTTATTAGGGTAGCTATTTTGTTGTTTTATCAGGGTGGCTTAAGTGTTAAATTATGGAAAATTTGATCTTCCCTTGGCTTACTAACTAGAACCACCATAGCATGGATTCTCTCCTTTCTAGATGCTATAATGAATGAATGAATAATCGCTTAGTTATTTTTCCATAAGATTTAAATGGATAACTAAGACATGACAAGTGGCTTCCCCAGAAGGAACCACTTTCACCCCTTTTAATCTCCATTAGGATAACTAATCCCATAATTAATTAAAGTGACATGCGAAGGTTAAGAAACTTTGGTTAAAAGGGTTAATGAAAGATAAGGACATTAGATAGAGTTATAATCCCTTAGCCCCTCAGAGTTGCCCCATTTATGGAATCATAGCCCCCCATCTCTTTTTTGTCCTTCTTCACTTGCAGTTGTTAGGGATTTTTATATTCAAAAACTTATAAATCATTTATGATATCCATGGTCTTCTATACCATATAAGTTTGGCATATAAATTTACATCATTACATCATATTTACATCTCGGGGTAAAAAAGAGGGTGTTATGACTGTTGATGCTAGGTAGTTTTTCCATTTCAATAAAATTTAGAGGAAAATGTGTTTTTCAAGTTGGATCTAAGTTTGGGACGCCATCAAGTAAGATTGGAAAAAAATAACATACCCCTCATTGATTTTATCACAAGGTACAAGCATTAAGAGCTTTTAGTCTCTCCTTTTTTATTGTTGAATGATCTCGTTGTCTTCATGACACTAATGAACAATGTATCCCAAAAGTATTTATGCAAGTTTGTGTTGTTATTTATTGATGAAATCCTAATCTATTCTCAAAATGAGAAATAACACTAAGCCTGCATATACACATAGTGTTGTAGCAATTAGGGGAACATAAGTGGTATTATTAGCAAATAAAATGTGAGTTCATTAAGAAAGAAATTCAATACCTTGGGAACATCATATATGAAGATGTATTATTGAAGGTGGATCCTAAGAAAATTGAAGCCATATCTAATTAGACAACCTTGACAAATGTAGTAGAATCAAAATGTTTTTAAGGATTCCCTGGAGATTATCAAAGATTTGTTAATTATTTCTTTGAGATTGCTCTACCTTTTTCAAAATTGCAAAGTAAAGGAACTATGTTAATAGGGAAAACCCTATAAAATTAGATATTCAATGGATCAAGGAAGCCCTTATGTTCAAATGAATCATAATTCTCCCTAATTTGAATAAAGTTTATGCAATAGAAAGGGTATTGTGGACGTTCTTATGCAAGGAAGAGTAGTTATCTATGAGTCTAAGAAGCTTCAAAGTTTCATGTGGTGTATTACCTAACCCATGGACTATAACTATTGGTTATATTGCATGCAATGAAGGTATGGTGCCATTATCTGATAGTAGGAAATATGAATTACAATCAAATCATGAGAGGTTGAGATATTTACAAATGTAGCTTTATCTGATATTCATCAATGGTGGTGGGTAGATATTTTGAGTAGACATGACTATGAGTCATGGTATATAAAATGAGAGAAATATAGAGTGGTAGATGCCTTAAGTTATATATTTATAGGGATGATCTCTCAAGAACAATCAGATTTGAACATGGTAGTCATAATGTACTCCAAGTATTATAGTTGGTATCAAGAGGTGTGCCAAGCCTAGCTGGGAAAGGATTTAATTGGATAAAAAAGGAAGTCAATAAACATGAATATCATCATATAATATAATATGGAATACTACTATGGATAAACCAGATACATATAACTTACCAAATAGAGTTCAAAAGGTTAGTGTTACATAAGGCCCATGACGCTCCATATGTAGGACAGATTGGATATCAAAATATGTATATGGTTATGAAGCAAAGGTAATACTAGCTAGGATCAAAAGCAAAGACTACAACATATGTGACTAATGTCCTAATGTCAACAGATAAAAGTGGAAAATCAACATCCAACAAGTAAATTGAATTCATCCCTTAAGTGTATTAGCTTTAAAGTTGGACAGATTCAATTTTAGGTTTACCTAAAAAGTTTAAGACTAATAATTCTACCTTAGTAGTAATCAATAACTTGACCATGATATTTAATTTAATTATGGTTAAGACTACTCATTAGACATGTGATATACTGTGTATCTTTATCATGGAGGTGGTGAGATTACAACAAGTTATACAATTTGACGAGAATTTTATACTCAAAACGAGAATTCTCGCCATAAAACTCAGTTTTTTGCATTAAAAACAAAAAAACAACCCTTGATTTGAAAAATGGTGCTATCGATGGCACTCTTTAGAGCTAAAATTACAACTTTTTTGAAACCTTAACCAGTGCGATTGTAATCAAAATCCTAAAATGACTCCTCAATCAAAAAGTCGTGCTCCCAAAATCACTCTTTTTTAGAAAAAAAAAATTACGCCTTGTTCCAAATTATAAACCTAACAACTAACACAATTAAACTAAAACTCCCAAAAATAAAATAAAAATAACATAAAACACATTTAAACAATTAAATAGCATAAACAAATTAAAAAAAAAACTTTAAAATACAACTCAATTTAAAAAATATAATAATTTAAAAAAATAAAAATAAAAATCACACTATACTTTAAAGCCATAACCGTAACAAAACATTGAAAAACAAATAATAAAAAATAAAACACAAAAACAAACACCAAAACCCTATAAAATTTAAAAGTTAATATTATAACTAAATATTAAAACAAATAAAAAAACAAAATTATTTACCATATATCAAAAAAGTTTTAACAAAATTTAAAAGTAAATATTAAAACAAATAAAAAAACAAAATCATTATACCATATATCAAAAAAAAGTTTTTAAAAAGAAATATTACCACCTAATATTAAGAAATAAAATAAAAAAACAAAATCATTATACCATATATCAAATAAAAACTTGTTTAGTAGACTTTTATTATAACCAATTACTAAACCAAAATCATTATATACCATATATCAAATAAAGACATGTTAAGGCTCTCCTTCCTATACCTTTTTTTATTATTATTCTATATATTAAATAAAGGCTTTCATTAAATTGAAAAAAAATTAGTATGGCTTCTTTATTATTATTTTTATATATTAAATAAAGGCTTTCATTAAATTGAAAAAAAATTATTATGGTTTGTTTATTTTGTGGGAAAAAAAATTATTATCTTTTTTTATTGTTAGTTTGATATTTTTTTTAATATTTTAATATGGTTATGGTTGAAGAAAATATTTAATTTGATAAATTTTTAATAATATATTTTTGTAATGTTTTGGTTTTAAAATTTTATTTTGAGATATAATATGATGATATATATATGAAATATTTATTGTTGATATTTTTTGAATAGTTATTTATAGAAAATAATATTAAATAGTGTCATTTTTATACATAAAATAGTTTAAAATGTCTTTAAAAGTTTAAAATGTCTTTAATTTTTCTCATTTTTTTCTAAATTTAGCCTAAACATACCTATACCTTGAAGTGGTGCTTAAAGGGTGGCTCAATTCTTCCTCTTTAAGTCCTCTTCATATGCTTCGCTTACCATTACTTTATATAACAAATAAAGTCCTTCATATTAAATTTTTTTAATTATCTTTTAAAAAAAATATTACTATCTTTTTTTCGTATTGTTTTGATATTTTCTTTTTTAATATTTTAAATTTAGGTATATCTTTTTTTCGTATTGTTTTGATATTTTCTTTTTTAATATTTTAAATTTAGGTATATAGTATATGTTTATGGTGTTTGGTCATATTTATGTTGTTTGAAAAAAATATTTAATTTGATAAATTTTCAATAATATATTTGTGTAATTTTTTAGTTTTAAAATTTAATTTTAAGAGTAAATATTATGTTATTTGTAAATATATGATATACTTATTGTTAAGTTTATGTGAATAATCACTTTATGGAAAATAATGTTAAATAGTGTCATTTTTATACATAAAATAGTTGAAATTGCGTTAAAATCACTTTCTCTTAGAGTGCATTGCTTACACCCACATTAGATCCAAGTTTTGTAATATTTGATACAATACAAACCTTTATAACCCCCTAACCTGCCAAAGCTTAGTGAGCTTGGAAAGTGCCTTTGCAAGCTTTTTGAGCACATGAACAAGATTTTAAAGTAAACCAAGTATTATCCTTCTTAAGGTCCGATAGACCAAAATTGGTCTCAGTGGACGTTAATCATCATCATCAAAAATGGTTTAAAATGTCTTTAATTTTTCTCAGTTTTTTTTATATTTTTTTATTCAAAAGAAATGTTTAAAGAAAAATATTCCAAAATATATATATTTTTCATTTTAACTAGCTTCCAAATATTTAACAAATTCAAAAATGTATATATCTTTTCATTATAACTAGCCATTAAATGTATTTTTTGTAAAAATTTTAAAAACATATTTGTAAATAAAAATTATAATTATTTTATTACCAAAAAGTTTCAAAATCACAAAAATGGCTCAAAAATGAAAAATAGTATAACCAGTATACACACTTTTTGAAACAAAAGTAAAAACGACTACTAAATTTGACCCATAAAAAATGAGAACAATGTCTGGTTCTCATCAAGTTGTATAACTTGTTTTACATAGCGTATTAATGATGATTATATCAAATCAATACTCAAAGCTTACCTCATTTTATTGCAAATACTCTTCAAGGCGTTAAGTTTCAATACAGTTTACTCTAACTAGAAAAAATTAATAAAAATTTGGTAGATATGTTATAACTCTCTGTAACGAATTAGCCTCTCCGTTGAAAACAATGCCTCTTGTTATAGCATTATTTGACACCTCTATGTCTTTGATGTCCACATGACCTCCATATTAATCTCTTCCAATTATTGCTCAACTGAAAGAATACTTTAAAAAACCATTTTTTTTTGCCACATACATATGCTTTCATTTGAAGCAATGGGCATTCAACCATGCTTCCCATGAGAAAGGCATGTGCACCTGAGAAGAAATTGTGTATTTATTTTTGTGTATCCTTGACTAGGATTCATGGAATTTTTACACGTATCTCTTTGAAACTGCCACTAATTTCCTTAACCATGTCGTATAAAATGAGGCATAATGTTGGAGAAAGGGAAGACCATCATTATACCATTCTTATGGTGGGACACTTATTTTTTATCATATCTAAGGTTTTGTTACCTTCTTGTCCTAAAACTTGATGGGTTATATCTTATTTTTCACGTTTTAAGGATTATTAGTTCAAATTTGGGGTTTAAACTGGGTCTCATAAAAAAATCCAACCAATAGAATTACAAAAAATAAAATCAACCATAATGGTTGACTTGACATATTTGTCAGAACAAAAACTACTTTCTTTCTTCATGTTTTCAACATATCTCCGTGTGGTTTCTATTAGAATATGAATCTCATCTAGACTATAGGATAAAAAAGATTTAATTAAGTTCCTAGGGGTTTAGATTAATGTTTGAAGTATTAGTTTTCATCCTTGTGACTATTGTGACCACTTGACATCCACTTGACATAGTTTATCCACTAGTGTGCCCCCACAACCTACTGTATACTCTGTTTTTTAGTTAAGGCACATTTCTACTTTTCTTTCTACTTTTATGAGATAAGATAGCTTTTATAGCTTTTCTCATGGATAAGAAAGCAACCAAGCACTAAGATTGCTTTGGAAAGCTTAGCTTTTGTCATAGATGGTGTTTTAGTAACTTCTAAGCTTTCCCAATGTGGGTTAATTCGAATTTATCCTTTGGATATGTAATATTTAAGTAACACATTCAGTTCCTTAATTGAGAAGTGAGATTTACATAATTTAGTTTCACCTTTCATGTGTGTTCATTATTCTTCTTCATTATTTTCTACATTATCTCTCTTGTTCATCCTGTGAGGATTCACTATGAGCATTGATACTTAGAATATTATTATTGTTGTTATCAAGGCTATAGAATTCCAACATGATATCAGAGCTTAGGGAGCTCAGTAGATCTAGTTAATCCTCTATTTCATATATTCATAGTGTTTGTTTTATAGGAATGTTAGTTGCAAAATTAAAAAATTGTAGCGAACTTTGAATAGGTTCCACAACCTCTACAGATCGTCTTACATGGCCTACCATAGCTTGTTTGAAATTTCTTTCTAATATATAAAATGGGTTTTTCACAGAATTCCATTTAAGTTTATGGCTTGAGAGATATGTTTGGTTGATGTTAAGAACCTGTGTCAACCCCCCTCTTTATTTTGTTGGTATATTTTTTCAGACGCATATGCTTTGTAAGTCATCCAATTAGTATGATGTATTATCCCACATTCATGGGGAGTAAGTAATATTTGTTAAGTTGTCCAGTTAATATGTTGCATTATCCCACATTTATGTGGAGTAATAGTTGTTTAAATTAGACTTAGTATATAAGTATGTGTTGAGGCTATTGTAAGCATCGAAGAGTTATTTTGTATTGAGCTTGCTTAAAGGAGGTTGCCCCCTCGAAGTGGCCTGCGATCAATAAAATCTCTTTTGTGCTCCAATATTTCTGTTATATCGTGCATTTTGATTATTCATTGCAGGAGGTTCTCCACATCTGGTATTAGAGCACTTTCCTTGGCACAAGTGGGAATTTTTTTCTTTCTTTTCCAAACAAAAAAAGAGGGAAAAATTGGACAGCGACTTTCATATCAATTTCTGAAACTTTTTGCATAGAATTAGAAAAATCAGGTTGCATATCTGAATTCCTATTTCAAAAATTCCCCTTTAAAAAAAAAAAAATCATCTCATTTGGAGTTCTAAAAGTGGAGATATCGCGGATTTAAAATCAGTAATTTTTCAGAATTTCGATGATGGCCGCGGAAATTACAGAGCAAAAATATTTTGACCGGGTGCCTAGATTTCTATTCTGATTATGTTAAGCAGCATGGTTGTTCCAGTTCCAGAAACAGGCTATAATGGCGATTCAAAGTAATATAGATGGGGTTATGCTCATTTTAAAAGTTTTCGTCTCAAACCCTAGCTCTAATTACGGGTTTTTGAGCATTGGGTAGAATTTCTGCCACATTTTTTCTGGCACTGTGATTATTACAGTAGTTCTTCTTCTTGCAGCGGTATTTTTCATTTAGATCATGGAATAAATCCTATCCGCTTAATTGTGGGAAGTACTTGGCCATAGCCCTAAAACTCATTGTGAGGAGTACCACAGGAACCTCGAAGTAGCTGGCCATTGAGAGGACCTACCAAGCGAAAAGGGCAATGACCCCCACTAGATCGACTAGATTCTCATCCGTGAGGAAAACCAAAGAGCTATCATTTTTTGCCAAGCAGTTAGCAGTTTTACCTGCGTCGTGAAGTGAGGGGTATTGCCCCAATACTCAAGCCTGAAACAGCCTTGGTGGCCGAGTGACTACCTTTGAACCATTAGGAAGCCGAATATACCCGGGGTCCATATCTATTTACAGTTGATAACACATAAAAATCCAGACTTATCATAGATCATATACTCCAATTCAAGTTGATAAAGCACCGCCACAAATCATTTCTTCAAAAAATAAAATAAAAAATAAAACTGATTATAATTTTTTTTTTTTTTAGCCATATCTTCCTTGATTTAGCTCCATTTCCCTTGAAAATTCATAGTCACCCCCGTCATTCCATTCTGCATATTTCATTCATTGAGGACCGTATCCCAAATTCCACTTCCCGAAGCTCGAAATTCCACATTTGTCATAACTTCTTCAATTCTCACCCAATCGCCTTCAAATTTTGCCACAGTGTTCATTTCTGAATTCTGCTTCATTGTCCCTCTCTAACAAATTTTCTCATTATTCCACCCCGCTTCTGAAGTTTGCTTTTCCTTCAGAAAGTGTCCCAAACCTAGTCAACTCCAATTACCCACTCACGTATTTCCCAACTCAAAATTTTTCTTTTCTAAAACCCTCTCTGTTTTCGTTTTTCTACCCCGCACCCCCCCCCCAAAAAAAAAATCTTGTTGTTGTCACCTGCACAGGAGAAAATAGACAAATGGAAGAAGAACTTGTCACCCTCAAGACCAAACTCGCAGATCTAGATCAAAGATTTCTTGACCTCCATCTTCAGCATTCAGCCATGAGCAATCGACAACAGCTTCAGTCTTCTACATACACTAAGTTCTCTTCTTCCAGCAGCTTTCGTGGGCCGAAGATTGATTTCCCTCGCTTCAATGGTGATGATCCAACTGGATGGATACACAAGGCAGAACAATACTTTAATATGCATAACACTTTTGATGTCACCAAAGTCCCACTTGCATCATTTCATTTGGAACGTGAGCCCTTCAATGGTTTTGTTGGTACATCAAGGATCATGAAGAGCCCCAATGGATAGATTTTTGCCAACTCCTTTTGCATCGATTTGGTCCTAGTGGTTCAGATGAATTCACAAGAGCACTCACCAAACTTCGTGAGACTGGCACTGTGAGAGAGTATCAGACAAAATTTGAGAAATTAGTCAAGCACATTGAAGGATTTTCTGATGCCTTCTACAGGATTTGTTTTATCAGTGGTCTTAAGGATACAATCCGATCTGAGGTTAACATGTTTTGTCCCAACACAATGATGGAAATACTTGGGTTGGCTAAGTTGGCGGAGGACAAGATCAGGGCTCAGCAACGCCCCAAATCCACTTTTGTTCCATTCCAAAATATGGTTTCCCAAAGACATTCAATCCCTCCAACTCCTACACCCACTCCTATCAAGCATTTGTCTGAAGCCGAGGTGTGGGAATGTAGGGAAAAAGGACTTTGTTATATTTGCGATGGGAAATTCAATGGGGGACATCAATGTACTGAACCAAAGCTCTATCCCTTGGATGTGGTTTCTCCGCCTACACTTGAAATTGGTGAAGCTACTCAGGATCCAGTAGACAATCAGGTCGACATTCAGCAACCACCTCTTGACCCTCGTTCCCATAACGAACACCCCAAGATATCTCTCCATGCATTAGTTGGAGTCACCGCCCCACAAACCATGCAGGTCAAGGGTTTCTTCAAGAATATTCCTCTTACAATACTCATTGATTCTGGTAACACCCATAACTTCATTGACCCTCAGATTGTCAAACAAGTTGATAGTTTTGTCCATCCTTGCTCCATCTTTAAAGTCATGGTTGCCAATGGGAGCACCTTACCTTTCAAAGGAAAGTGCTGCAATGTGTGTATCTCTATTGGAGACTATAACTTGCACTCTAACATGTTTACCATGCCTCTAGGAGGATGTGATGTGATTTTGGGAACTCAATGGTTACGTACACTTGGACCCACCTTATGGGATTTTGCTGAACTATGGATGCAATTTTCAGTCAATGGGAACAAACACAAATTCAATGGCTTACAACCAGGTTCTCTCAGCATCATCAGTTCCCATTGCATGGAAAATCTCCTTAAGACGAATTCACATGGTGTCATTGCTCAGCTCCATTTCATTCAAATGCAACCTTCAGTAGTCTCAACTACTCCCTTGGATCTTTCATTTTGATGCACCTTTTAGATGCCTTATTTTTCCAAGCTCTTCACTCTTGAGAGTAATGCTTACGACAATGGACTTGGGGTTGTCCTCTTTCAAGATGGACATCCCATTTCCTTCACCGACAAATCCAATTCTAGAAATAATTTATCCACCTCTACATATGAGAAGGAAATGATGACTATTTTGCACACAGTACAGAAGTGGTGGCCATCCCTCTTAGAGAATCCTTTCGGCATCATGACTAATCACCAGAGTTTGAAATATTTTCTGGAACAATGTGTCTCATCCCCAACACAACAGAAATGGGTTATCAAACTCAGGGATTACGACTATAAGAAGGCTCAGGACAATCTTGCAGTGGATACTCGTTTCCACACATTTGATTCCCATGTTTATCTTTTAGTTATTCCTATGCCTATTCCAAGTTGGTTACACTCTATTCAGCAAGGCTATGTCAATGAATCCTCATTATCTGAAATCATCCAATAGTTTGCCAATAACCCTTCTATTGTACCGTATTGCTCTTGGGATGGATTTTCTTTGAGATACAAGGGTCGTGTGATGCTTCCCCAGAGCACAGACCTTAAACATGCGGTCTTTTATGAACTCCATGCTTCTCCATCGGCAACGCACTCTGGGTTCATCAAAACATATGAGCTGGCACGACGTAACTTATTTTGGAAGGGGTTGCAACACAAAATTCAACATACGGTTGCCGAATGTGTTCCTTGTCAGCACCACAAGGGTGAAACTACACTCCATCCATATACCACCTCTTCAATCGCACAAATTTTCATGGACCAGATATTCCTTCTTCATGGAATCCCTTATTCCATTGTCTCAGAACGCAACACAACTTTCACAAGTCATTTTCGCCTCACTGACACGAAACTGCATATCAGTTCAGTTTATCACCCACCAATAGACGATCGGAATACAGTCGTCAACAAATATTGGGAAACTTATCTTCATTGTTTCATCTCTGAAGAAAAACATCAGTGGGAAAAGTGGCTCCCTCTCGCTGAATGGTGGTACAATAATTCCTACCATACTGCATCTAAAATGACTCCATATGAAGCAATTTATGGTCACACACCTCCAGTACTCCTTCCATCCACCCCCAGCAGTCCACCAGTTCAGGTAGTTGACATGGTTCTTTGAAATCGACATCAGATTCTTCACCTCCTGCAGGACAATCTTCACATGGCAAGAGCCCGCATGAAACAACAGGCTGATCAACACCGTTCTGGGTGCACTTTTCAAGTTGGTGATATGGTTTTTCTTTGTCTGCAACGTTACAAGCAATCCTCCTTGAAAGACAAAGGGAATCAAACACTTGCTCCAAAGATCTCTGGCCCATATCTAGTTCTTCAAAAGATTGGGTATGTTGCTTATAAATTGGCACTTCCTCCTTCTCACATTCAGCAAGTGATCGGCGCCAACATAAGCGCACAAATTGTTTTACCAGAATGGGATGAGTGAAGGATCCATCATTTCAAAGTCAGAGGCCATCCTCAATAAGCGCACTTATCAGCTTCTCTCTCGGTCCATCACAAAGGTCTTCAATTCAGTGGCCCAGCATGCAACCAGAGGATGCTACATGGGAACCGCTCCTTCAGATTCAACAGCAATTTCCACATCTAAAGCTTTGAGGAAAAAGATTTTTCTAAGAGGGAGGGGATGTTAAGAACCCGTGTCAACCCCCCTCTTTATTTTGTTGGTATATTTTTTCAGACGCATATGCTTCGCAAGTCGTCCAATTAGTATGATGTATTATCCCACATTCATGGGGAGTAAGTAATAGTTGTTAAGTCGTCCAGTTAATAGGTTGCATTATCCCACATTCATCTGGAGTAATAGTTGTTTAGATTAGACTTAGTATATAAGTATGTGTTGAGTCTATTGAAAGCATCGAATAGTTATTTTGTATTAAGCTTGCTCAAAGGAGGTTGCCCCCTCGAAGTGGCCCATGATCAATAAAATCTCTTTTGTGCTCCAATATTTCTGTTATATCGTGCATTTTGATTATTCATTACAGGAGGTTCTCCATAGTTGAATATTGGAGGAATTCCATGCGTACCCTCTATTTCGACTAGATATTTCTCACTCCACAGAATGAGATAGGTCAAAATCCATATATTATTTGAAATATCTCTTCGATATCTCAAATGGGTCTTCGACGCAATTTGATTATGTTAATTGTAGCAAAAGTTGTGATTGAATTAACAAGAAGACATCAGTTGTGTTTTTTTGTTCTTATTTAATATTACATACATGATTTGGTTTACATGTATAACTTCTTGGATTCGAATTTGTTTCTGAATTTCAAGAAGAAATTATGAAAGAAATCTCAACAAATTATATACAGCTCAAATTGGTGCAAGTCTCCTTGTAGAGGCTCCTTCTTCCTCTATTTCTTCACATGAAGTAGATCTACATGAAGAAGACATTCAAGATTCCATTGTTTATGAAGAACTCACTGATCTCCATCTCTCATTTTTCTCCAATCACTCTTCAATTGTTTTGCTTGAGGATGAAAAGTCAATTTTTTTCCGTTGTTCTTGATCTTATGCATACTTCACGAGATCATGGAGCACTATTTGATTAGTTAGATGTTTTGGAAGCTATATCACAGTTTGAATTTGTTGGTTGCGTCCTCAATCTCATTGTTGCATTGTTTCCTATCTATTCCTCTATGATGAGGGACACATTTCCTCAATGTTCCTTTAAATATAGAGAAGGTTGTGCATTTTCCATTATCTTGGTGCACTTGGGACTTTTGTTCCACTTTCTTGGAGTTAGTATAACCTTTGGTTCAAATTTTTGAGATCATCAAGTCTCATTTTGTCTTGATTTCACCTTTCTTGGATCAGCGATCAAGTTGAATGAGCACCTTCATTTTCTCTCTTGTTAGTGTACACCAGTTGCTCTACATGGTTTTAGTCTCCATCATGCATATATTTTTATTCCTGATTCAGTTGAGCACCACCATTCACTTCCAGACTATGTAGAGATCAAGCACATGATCCAGACATGGGAACAACAACCACTTCTTCCTAATATGAAGTTTCCTCCATATATTAGCATTTAGTTTGGATCGACACTTTTTATTTACCTTTCGTGTCCTTTTTTTGAAGGAGGGTTTTGTTCCCATGATGTTTTCCTTGTTTCCTCAGTTTACATGGATGAATAATGTAAATTTTGACCATAAGGCCTATGTTGCATACGCACTAATATTGGATTCATTTTTAATCTCCAAAAGTCAAGCTTAAGGGGGGTGTTGGATTATTAATCCCATCTCGACCATAGGATAATTTTGTTTATTTAAGTTCCTAGGACTTTAGTATAATGTTTCAAGTATTTTTTTCATCCTAGTGACTATTGTGACCACTTTACATCCACTTGACATAGTTTATCTGCCAGTGTTCCCCCATAACCTTCTTTATACTTTGTTTCTCTGAGTTAAGGCACATTTTTGCTTTTCAGCTTGCTTTTATTAGATAAGACAGTTTTTACAATGTTTCTCATGGATAAGGAAGCAACCAAGCACTATGATTGCTCTCGAAAGGTTATCCTCTGTCATAGATGGTGATTAGTAACTTTTAAGCTTTCCCAATGTGAGTTAAATTGAATTTCTCCTTTGGAGATGTATTATTTATGTAACACATTCAATTCATTAATTGAGAAGTGAGATTTACATAATTGAGTTTTGTCTTTCATGTGTGTTTATTATTATTCTTCAATATTTTCTACAAAACCTATGTTGTTCATCACTGTGAGGATTCACTATGAGCATAGATCCTTAGACTTAGAATTATTGTTGCCATCAAGGCTATATAATTCCAATAGTTTTACTGAAATTTTGAGTGTGAGAACTCATTGAATGCAGAATTCAATCCCGCATCCAACGAGTACCCGCACTGCATACTTTTGATAGAACCCACCCTAAAAAAAGAGAAATACATGAAAAAACATGTTACTTTGAAAATATCACATTTTCAGGTATTTCTCATTTTTCGTGGGGTGGGGTCCATCAAAAGTATGCAGTGTGTGTAGTCGTGGATGCAGAATTGAACTTTTCATCCATCGAGTTCTCTCTCTTGAAATTTGAGTAAAACCACGGGGAGATAGGTTAAAAATACAAAGAAAAAACATAGATTTTCCCTCTATTCTTCCAAAATTCATAAATATTATTTTATTGTTTTAACTATTATATTATTATTTTCCTTAGGAGGCTCATTTTAGACCTCAAATTTTATCTCATAAATCCTTACTTTTCCTCAATGTTTTTATTAGGGAGAAGTTGAAGTCTAGAGGGTCATCAATGGCCCACAATAGAAGGAACCTGGAGGAAAGCTACAAAAGGTGTCAGTAGCAAGTCATCAAGTATAGGTGTATTTGTTGTTCTTAATATTCATAAATGGAGATTTCTCTTCTTCTTACATGCCAATTTGATATGTAATGCTCTAATTTCTTTTTAATTCATGCTGGATAGTGGGATAAATGTTCTCGATGAATTGATTAGAATCAATTTATAATTTATTCAACACATCTCAAATTTGTTTTTATTACAATTATAAAGTTTGAGGAAGCATGTGTTCTTCTTGTGTGCAAATCATTGATTATTGTTAGATTCAAGAGGTTTGTATTAGGATTTGCATATCAAAGAAGGCTTAAGGACATCTATCTAGATCATGGATAATTTTAGGGGCTATATATAGTCCATGGGATATATTAAGGGGGTTACAAAAATTTAGTGGGTTATTTTCTTATATGGAAAGGGTTTTTTCAGCTAAAATATAGTCGCCTAGTATTTATTATAAAAAAAATCCAAAATGAATAGCCTCCAATATATTTATGAAGAAAATGAAAAAAAAAATTTCTCCCTAGCAAATTATCCATCCAATCTATCTTTCGCCCCCAATTTTCAATAATGGAGGCTCCCAAGGGTTATTTCGCCCTCCATTTTCCTTATAATTTAGGGATACGGTTGCGTTTTCTTGTATTTTTTGTCAATTTCATGTGATACTTTCTTGTAGCCCTTGATTTCTAGTATTGGAGAAAAAATAAGGAGCTATTTTTTCTATATAAAGGCTATAGTGGTTCATGGTTCATGGTTCACCCACATCGAATTGTGCTTACAGGGTGAAGGTTCTTGTTAATGTCATTCCACTTTTCATTCTTAGTTTTCTCTACATTTTAATCTTTGCATAACATCTCCATTGCCAAAAGCTCAAGTCTTGAAAGGGAATGTCGCACATGTAATTTATCAGAGAATGCAACCCCACATCACACTTTTCATCCAATAATTAACATGGTATGTTTTTTTTTATCAAACATTTTATGCTTTTTATCCATAGTTACAATAGATTATTTTATTGCAAAATTACCTTTTATCATGCTTTTTATCTTGGATTTTTTTTAGGCATGTTGAATTCTAGGGAACTCTTGATTCTTAGGGCGCATTTGGTGTTGTTAGGGTTTTATTCCATCTTAGGAGCATTGGTTCTATGAAAGTGTTATAGAGCTCAAAATATATGATTTATTTTATGCCTTTTTATGTTTAAACTATCGAATGAATATTATATGTTGTTAGTGGATGCTACTCTTGATGGAGAGACGACACATTGTTTTTATAACTGAATTTGATCCAGTTGTTTAAAATGTTCTTTTATTAGGATCTTGCTCTGCAATTATTATTGGATTTAAGGCGTCAATGAGAGTGTATATGTTCATATTTTATGTTGATTATTGTTAATGTTTGGGATGTTTGTAATATAAATGAATGCAGACTGATTATAATGGTGGGGCTACAATGGAATGGTCATGATTTTGGTTGTATTCTTGTAGAGTTGTCCAAAGTGTACTGGTAGATTATTTTATTTGTATTGAGAAGTACATGGCGGGTAGATTTTTTTTATTCGAATTGAAAAGTTCATCAATTTTATTTTTGACCTAAATTTGTTGGGTTCGGTACTTGTTTTATGATATTTTGTTTTTTGTAAGGGTCATTCAGAAATAAAATGTTTTTTGGTGATTTATTTTGATTTGTATGATAAATATATGATTTAATTGGAACACTATACTTCGTTTCCATCCTGATTGTATATAATATGTATAGGGCATGTTTGACTTGAGATTTAGCCATTATATTATTTGATATCTTGTCTTTTGCATTCAATGAGGGTGATAAAACAATTTTACCACATTTTGCATGCTTTCAAAAATTTCAAGGACATGGATACAAACGCCTCCTCAGTTTATCTTAGAAAAAGCAGTACTTAACATAGTAGTTCTAATGATATGCATGATGATGCATTAATGTTCTTTCTATTCTTGTTAATGTATGTTCTTATTTCTAATAATCATTGAAAGTTTCTAACTAATTGTAAAAATTCTAAATCAAATGACATAATTCATATTTTGATTGTCAACAAATAAAAGGAAAAAGTGTCATTCGTATGTATAAACATATAAGCAAGTTTTTTTTCTTCTTAAAGGACGGCTTGAAAATGAGATATTTGGAAAATAAACTAATGTGGAATTCATACAGTATATTAAGGTTGTGTGTCTCGATAATACTCCATGTTGTAATAATGGTTCTTGGGTTCCATAATCACTTCACAATGTAAAGTGTCCAATTCTATTAGTTTGTCAGTATGTCAAGATTTGGGTCCTCACATGTCCGTTGGACCATTAAGGGACGAGATAAAAGGTGGAGTCCGCATTTTTCTTGAATCTCTTTAGTGCAGTTATGTTTCACCAACACCTCAAGTTGTGAGTGACCCAATACTACTTGTGAAATGTATAATTAAATCCCTTAGTCTCCTCATTCATGAATTTTCTCATTTAAGGGTGTAGGAGTTGAGAAATTCAACCTTTGGTATATACTCTTCTATTGCACTGCCTTAGTAATCTGCATAATCAAAAGCTAAGTCTTCCTAGAAAAATATTCACCAAGACATTACAATATTTCATAATTTGATGAAATATTTGCCAATTTTTTACACTATCTTATAGTTTAGTGAAATATTCGCCAAGCTTTTATAGGATTCTATGATAGAATGAAAGATTAGCCAAAATAATTATATACACATATTATATTATTGATAAAATAGCCTTCATTTTTTCCTATATATTAGGGAGATTCACCCATTTATTATACATATAAATTTCGTTGGTGTACTTAAATTTATCCCTGATCTAGATGTAGGTATTTATTTTCCCCCATGTCTCTAAGGTATCACTTTTAATTATGACACATTAATTCGGGAAAATGTCATTTCTCTATAATATCATATCCCTATAACTATATGGGATTTTTTTCACTAACATCTCCCACTGGTAGAGTTTTCCTATAACAACAATTACCATCATTATATTAATAATAGTCCATTTGAAGAATTACAAACACTATGTTCGAGTATACAGGGTATTGTTGGCAGGGGTTTTGGGTAAGTGATTTGCGTAGCATCACGGCAGCTGCGCAATCTCACGTGGTACCGCGCAAGGCCAGATTAGCACAATGGGCGGAAGAATAACCGCTTTGAATATTTTATATGTTATTTGATCAAGTTTTGTTGTAATAGGTCATTAGCAGTTATAAGTTAGTTAGAAGTGGACCCTCAATATAACAACACAAGCCTATTTATAGATCTAGTTTTGCAAATAGAAAATGATCATGATTGAAAAGAGCCACCGACTGAGTCTAGGAGAATCGCATCAGAGGATAATCAAGACATAAGATTTCACGCGGTCTGGTTTTGTGAAGAATTCCCTGTGTACCTGCGATTGATTAGGGTTTCTCCTGATGTATGCAGTCTCCAGTTTTGGAGAAGAATTATGTAATGTGGTTCCGTTGCGCAAAATTAATATGATATGGTGATTGTGGCACAAATCTTGTCTATTATTACTGTTGCGATATTGTCTATTATTGTTGTTACAATCTGATCTGTTATGATGCTGCGATATGTTGTGTTATGATGGAATAATGTAGATGTGATCTAGTCTCTTCCTGCTATATCAATGTGATCTATTTTGTTGCTATGTCGATGCAATCTATTTTTTTCTACTGTTTATTGCGCGATGAGTAGATATGTTTCATGAATAATGTTGCGATATTGTGATAATTGTGTGATGATATGATGATTGCATAAGTTATGAATACCTTTTGCAAGTTGAAGAAATACCGTAAATTCGACTGCAAGCTCTGGATCTGGCATTTATGGTGTCCTTCTATCGCATCCCCATATCCTCCCTCCCCACTGCCAGAAACTCGGTTCGACAACTCTCCCTTGAACGCCTCAGGTGAGACCTCATCTACTTTGTAGACGTTGCTGGGCAGGGTAAAACCTGTCTGGGTCAGTGCTCAGGGAGATTGCGCTATAGGGCGTCGATAGAGTGGGAACCCCTGTCGACGAGGCTTTGTTGGTGGGTTTCACCAACAAATGGTTCTGTTGCCGGGACTTGAGTTGCTATTAAGAGGAGGATATGTTTTGGCATCCAACTCAACTAGAGATCGAAGGATGGTTTGATCTAAAATTGCGGGAGTTTGACGCAGCTGAAAATCGAAATCTGAAGTTGTTGACAAGCCACTGGCTAGACAGGTATATCCACAACGGTCCTCACGAATGGTTCTTTTGTGAATTTCCTGTCCTCTTGTAGGAATGGCTAGAAAATTTCACTAAGAAGAAGAAAAAATTTCAAGGAGGAGAGTCGATTTCCTGGACCCCAGAGTTGATCCAGGAGTTACAAGAAACAAATAATAAGGAATTGTGGGCAGTTGAAGTGTGGTTGGATAGTATCTTAGAAGGATACATCACCGAGTTTGCAGTCGACACGAATAAGTCCTTTAGCGAAGCAGAAAGACATTTCTTCAGTGGACCTCGAGGAAGGTTCTTGCTATCGCTGCAGCTGGCCATTAAGCTACTGGTCTGTGAAAAAGGTATTCTGAAGATGGACCAAGAGTAGTGGAACTCTAGTGTGCAGAGGATGTAGGCACCACGACGAAAGGGGGGGAAGCATGAAAAGGTAAGGGGTAGATGGGCATGAGTTTTGGTGAGAATGTGAAGGTCACCGAGGAAACAAGTAGTTGTACAAGGGGGCGAGCAAGGTTTCGAGAGAAGAGGCAAAGGCCAGGAGAAGGTCCTACCGTGATCGAAGTGCAATACCATGAAGAACAACCACACGAGACAAAGCGACCTTTTTGTGATGATGAGGATGACCAGGCCCAGGTTACACCCAGAAGAAAAGCAGGATCGAACCCCAACAGTAACGTGCCCACACCTCCATGCACTGATCCACCACAAGGAAACAATACACACTCTGCGTCAACTTGCCCGATGTGTCCGCAATAGTCTAGTAGTAGAGCACCAACAAGAGGAATGGCACTGACAATCCAGAGCAGTACTGGTTCTTATGTGAGGTGATCTGAACCACCCGACATACTGTCAATGATGATGTGAAGAAAATTCAACTGGCCACTACTATAAGGGGTCGTGCATTGGAATGGTTCATGAGATTCATGCAAATACCTCAGGGGGGTACGACGAAGACATTGGATGAGATCCAAATGGGGTTATTTGAAGAATTTAAGAAGCCAAAATATGAGGCTCAATATATTACTGAATTAAAGGAGATCAAACAGTTCCCCAATGAGAAGATTTGGGACTTTGATCAGCGGTTTAAGACATTGATGGCTCATGTCAGTTTTTAGATGAGCAATGTTCAGCACAAGGAATGGTTCATTGCTTCACTTGTCCCGCATATCAGACAGTCGCTAATGTAGCAAAATATTGCTACACAGAGCGAGGCTCTAGAGACCGTGATGAAATTGGAGGCATCACCAGTAGGAGAATATACGGTTGGAATGAACCATATTCAAGAGCAGTTGGCCAATTTGACGCTCCAACTGCAAGATATAAAAAAGGACAAGGAATATTGTGGTGATCTTTGGTGCACCCGTTGCCATGAAGGAGGACATACCAAGGACACCTGTCCGACGTTTCAGAATTATTTGTTGTCGGGGGCCCCGAATCCGTTGATTTGTGTTGGTGTACCATGGTGTCGCATATGTCAGTTCTATGGGCGTCGGCATGAGAACTGTGATTACATGCAAAAGATGGTTACCAAGGCAAAAAATTTGTACTGTACATTTTGTCGGTCAATTGGACATGCCGATAAAAACTGTCGCGCTTATGATTTGCTCCAGGAAATGATGTACAATTCATACTTTGTGAAAGGTGAGGACCCCTGGACAGTGCAAGAACAGTCGCAAGTTGTACAACTAGCAGCACAGGTGCCGTATACACCACCACCTCTGTTGCAGTTTTTCCCTATGCAACCACAGCAACAGTTTATAGCATAACCACAGTTTGCGCCTCAACCGCAAATGGTGGTACAACCGTAGTATAACCAGGCACCATGACTATAGTATAACAACCAGAATATGTTCAAGCCACGCACTATGTCCAGCAACAACCTAGCCCATCGCAACAACAAATGGCCCAACCGTAGTTTCAGCAAGGAGGATTCCAAGGAGGATTCCAAGGAGGGTTCAGAGGTCGAGGAGGAGGAGGAGGTCGTGAATCAATCCAATGCTACACCTGTGGGGTATTTGGGCATTACCAAAGGGAGTGATCTCATGCGCAATGTACATACTATGTTTCCAACGATCATAATGTTGAAAACTGCCCTCAGTTGATTACAAAATGGCAAGCATGAAATATTCCTCAGTTATAGAATGCGTAGAATCAGAATCAGTCTACATTCCAAGTACAGAACTAGCCAATAATGCAGAACCAGGTCCCACCATAGACTCAGACCCAGAACCCGCCTCGGACACAGAACCAACCGATGAATCAACCATTGAATTAGAACCTTCCTTTGAACTTAAATCAAGGATTGACAATTGCCATTATTCAGGTCGAGCCACGGATGAAGGATGTCGACGTTGGGATTGTCACTCACGCTGGTGCGACAACTAGAGATGATGGACCATGGCTACAAGTTCCGTTGGTTGGTAAGAAAAAGGTCTCATTTGATATTGTGGCAGAGAATGATACTTTCTTTGACGCAAAGAATGTCATCGGGAAAAATATGAGTAAGTTACCAATTGTTGATATGCCATTTGCTTTCGATCCATTTGTAGAAGCAGGACCATCACGGCAGCATGGTACCTTGTGGAATTTTTTTGAAATTTGTCTATCACTAGAAAGGGACTCTGATGCCCTTGTCAAGCTTGAGACATTATTGCACCACCTGGATAAGACAGTGAAGGATTTCGCTGTGAATTCCTTGCAAAAAAGGAAGACAAGTAAGGAGATGAGGATGAATATCCAGATTGGGGATTATGAGGTTGACTCGGTCATTCTGGATCTTGGATCTGATGTAAACATTCTTACCAAGAAAACCTGGCAGTTGATGGGAAAGCTAACATTGGGATGGTCGCTGGTATAGCTGCGACTCGCAAAACTAGGCGAAGGTTCAGCCCATTGGTCGCATTTCAAACTTGGTTGTCGACATTGAAGGTATGAAAACACATGTTGATTTTGATGTGTTCGAATTTGTATAAGACGGTGGTTCCTATCCCACGCTGCTAGGGATTGGATGGGATAATGATAGTATGGAAGTTATCAACTTCAAAAAATGCATTATGATATTTGAAAACCAAGATGTTAGGGTCATTGTTCCTATGGACCCTCAGGAAGGATAGTGATATATTGAACCTGTAAAGGATGAAGTCGAGAGAAGTTAGGATCATGCTTATACCATCTCTAAGGACTATATCAATCCTACTATTGATGGAAAACTTGGATATCACAGCACAAGTTTCGCATCCTTTGACTCTGACGATGCTCTAGAAAATTGGCAGAATCGGTTGCATGAGGTATCATTCAAGAAATGCGAGTTGATTATACGGTATCTCCAACATGTTGCAACTGAGACTATCAAGTTGCCCATTTATGAAGGGCTGCCGGGACTATTAGAGTTATTTCAGGAATTTGAGGAGAAATTTTTTGAACCGCAAAGGATACTAGCTCTTGATGTAGCCCTGAAGGCTACTCCGGCTCGATGGTGGGTGACACACAAACCAATGATCCCTGACTGGGAACAGTGGCGCAGATTGATGATGGTCCGATTTGGCGATGTAGAGATATATCATGCTAGGAAATATGACGGACAAAATTATCCCACTAGACATTTAATCAAGTGTCAGACTTTATGGGCATCACGACCCAGGGATGAATGGGTCCATGCTTTCGCTCACACTCTGGAAGAAATACCGAGATCCTGGTATGTGGTGGCAAAGTTACATAGGACTATCACCACTTGGGAAGAGTTGTCCGTTTGTTTTGCACAGATGTTTAGTTTTCAGGACATCAACCCATAGGTATGTAATGCTTTACAAATCATCCATGATGTCGTACTCAAGGTCAACCTTGTCACCTATCCAGTTGATCCACATTTACATTTTTCAATTCAGTCCATGCTGGCCCGTTACAACTTATCGGGGGAACCTGAAGATGATGATGAGTTGTGGAATGCTAATATTCCAGAGTTCGAAGGAAGTCCTGATGTCGTAGCCCCCGACATACCCACGGACTCAATGAATTAGCCACTAAAGATCCAGAAAGTTAACATTGGGTCAGAAAAGAACCTGAAATTTGCCAATGGTGGAGACTACTGGGACGAGGAGACCATGGCTAGGATCACGGACCTACTACATGAATTCCAAGACCTTTTTTCAACACGGTTTTCAGAGATGAAGGGAATTTTAGGAGACTTGGGGGAGATGAAAATCATGTTGAAACCAGATGCCAAACCGGTGCGACAGAGGCCATATCGACTGAATCCACGATACAAGGATCGTTTGAAGGCTGAGATTGATCGGATGCTTGATGCTAGGATCATCGAACATGTGGAAGAATCTGAGTGGATAAGTCCTATGGTGGTCCAGGACAAAAAGACAAGAGAAATCCGCATTTGCATCGACTTAAGGAATTTGAATGATGCATGTGTACATGATCCGTTCCTGACCCCTTTTATAGATGAATTTCTTGAAGGTGTAGGCGGTCAGGAGATGTATTCTTTCACAGATGGCTTCTCGGGATACCACCAGATCCGGATTGCGAAGGAGGATCGTTATAAGACTACATTTGTCACTGAGTGGGGTTGTTTTCAATATACAGTGATGTCATTTGGGCTGAAGAATGCACTGTATTCTCTCGTGTAGTTGTCATTGTATTTAAATATTTTATTCAAAAGTTCCTATAGGTGTATATGGATGATTGGAATGTCTATGGACTGATTAGGGACCATCTGGACAACCTGCGGCTGATGCTGGAAAGGTGTTGACAACATCAGATCGCCTTGAACTCTAAAACGTGTATTTTTTGTGCACCATTTGGCATGTTACTGGGACACATTGTCTGCAAGGAAGGTCTATTTGTCGACCCAGGAAATATCGCGCTAATCCTTAGTCTACCACCACCAACTAATGTCAAAATGCTTTGGGCCACACTGGGGCATACTGGATACTATCGCAAGTTTATCAAAGGATACGTTGGGATTACCACCCCCATGGAGAAGCTATTAAAGAAGGATGCAGCCTTTGAAAGCCAAGATGGCCTCTCCATGCATACTGGTTTTTCCTAATTGGGATAAGGAGTTTCATGTGCACGTCGACGCTTCCTATCACGCTAGGGGTCATTCTTGCGCAACCAAGTGAGGGCGACCTAGATCACCCGATCGCATATGCCAATAGAAAGCTATCTTATGTTGGAATAAATTATACAATGACGAAAAGGGAAGGCTTGGCAATGGTTTATGCACTGCAAAATTTCCAGCACTACTTCTTGGGTAGACATTTCAAGATGTTCACTGATAATTTTTCTTTACAATACCTGGTAAATAAGCCTATGTTGGGGGGTAAGATCTGTCGATGGTTGTTACTCTTCCAGGAGTTTGATTTTGAAATAGTTGTGAAGCCAGGACGATTGAACGTTGGCCCTGATCATCTGTCTTGCATCGAGAATGGGGAAGAACCGACCAATATTGATGATGGATTACCAGATGCGCAACTGTTCCGTGTTGACATTGCAGATGATCACTATACACCAATTATTCAATTTTTGGCCACTGGTATCACCCCAGGGGACATGTCAACTAGCCAAAAGAAGTATCTGGTAGTAAAAGCTTCTAATTTTCTATTAATTGTGGGACAGTTATATAAGCTTGGACTGGATGAAATCCCACGACAGTGTATTTTACCGCATGAGCAGGGTCCCATTCTCAAAGGTGCACATACAGGAATTGTGGGAGGTCAATACAGACGTCGGGCTACTATGCGAAAGGTGTTGCATGTCGGACTATGGTGTCCTACATTGCATAACGATGCCGCAAACTATGCGAGGAGTTGTGACGTCTGCCAGCATGTCGGTAAACCACCACGGCGGGATGAGATGCCGCTGGTACCGCAGGTGACTCTGCAACGATTTGATAAATGGGATGTGGATTTTGTGGGTTCGATTAATCCACCAGGGAAGCGAACTAGTGCACGATACATCATCGCTGCAACCAACTATCTCACTAGATGGGCAAAAGATGCACCAGTTGTGGATTGTACTGCTGCGACGGCAGGGAGATTCATCTTTGAAAACATTGTGACAAGGTTTGGGTGTCCCAAGATCTTAATGAGTGACCAGGGAAATCATTTCATCAACTGGACTGTGAAAGTGCTAAATGAGGAATTGCAGGTGCAACATAAGAGCAGTACACCATACCATCCACAAGTGAATGGGATCGTCAAAGCATTCAACAAAATATTGGAGACAACGTTGACTAAGGTATGTAACACTAACCGTGATGAGAGGGACCTAAAAATTCCAGTGGTACTATGGGCCTATCACACTTCTTGTAAATGGCTAACTGGTCAGACACCATTTAACCTGGTCTATGGGCAAGAGGTAGTCATGCCTATGGAGTATATTGTTCCCAGCTTGCGCATTGCTGCAGAATTGGGCATGGATGATGCAGAAGCATTAGAAGAACAAATTACGCAGTTAATCCAGCGTGAAAAAGACCGTTTTATTGCTGGCTTCCACCAATAGGTTGCGAAGGATCGACAGAAGGCGTGGCATGATTGCCACATTAAGAAAAAACAGTTTGCGACAGGAGATTTGGTGTTGTTATATGATAGTAAGTTCATCAAGCATCCAGGTAAGTTACAAATGCACTAGTTAGATTCCTATCTTGTTCATTCCATTACTTTTGGTTGTGCAGTTCAACTACAACAATTAGATGGTGCAGTCTTACCGACGCTTGTCAATGGGAGTCGCTTAAATCCCTACAAGTTAGGGCCGGCAATGCACACTACTTGAGGCGCTAAAAAAAAAATGATGAAGATTTTAGTTCAGCACAGCAAGGCGAGCCCCAGGGGAGAGGCTATGCAAGGCAGGGATGATTTTAAGGAACCATACTTATTAAAAAGTGTATAAATGTTGGCGAATCTTACCAATTCTTAAAACGCCAACTATAAAATGTTGGGCAATATTTTTCAAAAAATATTTTAATTTCCAAGGATTTTATATCATTTATATAATAATTTGGCTATTTTTAGGGTGAAAAAACATTACCCCATCAAAATTGGGCGAAACAAGGCTTCAAAAAATGAAAAATTGCGAATCTTTTTTTGGAGAAAAACATGGAAAAGTAGCCCATATGCTAAATTTCGTCCCTAAAATTATCCCTAACGCAAGGTTACAGTTGTTTGCGATAACTGGTCGACCACTTGCAACAGTTGCAAGGCTGTGGGGTGGTCAAATCAAGTAATAAATGTAGGTAGTTAAATTAGTTGGTTGGTGGTGCTTGTTGAAGCGACCCACATTAATGAGTGATCCGACCATTAGAAGAGTAAGATCACCAACAGATTTGGCGTCATTAATACCCGATTTAGCAATAATGGTGAGGATAGATTTGGCAATGCTGAATGTTGGATTGGAGGTGGCTATAAAACAACACGCGGGATGTGTAAGGATGGAATTGTTCAATTCAGCAAGCAGAGAGTGTGAAGGAGAGCAAAGAATTGTGTAGTGTGGTGAGAACCGTTGAGTGAACTGTAGTGTTGCATTTTAGAGCCGTCGAGTGCAGTTGAAGGGTTGAGGCGTGAGGCATGCTGAGTGACCTCGACGCCATAGATATTTCCAGTGAGTACGAGTCCCTGATTCGTCCCATGATGGTTGAAGAAGAGATAATGAGTATGCCAGTTGGTTCGTCGTCCATTCCCAAGCGGAAGTGGCAGGCTCAAAGGCCCAGCCCCATGCCACCGCAGAAAGGAAAAATAACACCTCGAAGAGAGTGGGAACTGCACAGGCTGGGTCATCGAGCTCGGGAGCTGTTGAGTCTGTGGCACCTCGGGGTGTCTATGTACATGAAATTTTGGGCTATGTCACTCCTACGCGTCCAGGAGCCAAGCCGAGGAAGCTATCAAAGAATCAGGAGTACCCACCAAAATTGTCACCGCTGGCGGAGGGGATGAAGTGCTTTGTTGACATCATCCCTACGCTCATAAGATTGAAATTTGAATACCATGACCTGCTACTGCTCAAAGATATCAGGGATGAGCCTTATGAGTCAATCCCGATGGGGCCTGGTGCCCAAATTCAGCGAATTCCTCAACCGTGGGCGAGTGGGTTGGATAAATCGGGATTGTTGGGGCTCATCAATATGCCTCATTTTGGGTGATTAAATGAAGCCCATGTGTGCGTGAAGCAATTATTGGCTTGCTTTCATGGAGGGCCGCTTTGGTTGAACACATTGATCCCTGTGACAGTAGATTTGATTGCAAGCATCACAGGCTTACCAAAGGCCTGGGAAGATTCGACGGAGTATATCCGTGGGTGAGATATGGACAAAAATATTTCCAAGAAGCTAAAGGAGCACTTTGGTTTACGGGGAAACCGACTAGTATAATGAAATTCAGGTGTTGTTGCCTATGCCCGGAAGTGTGCTGAAGTGGTGCAGATGAATTGGTCTCTGTTTTTGCTGAACCAGTTGCTAGAAGATGCACTGGATGCTCATGTTGGGTGGTCATTTTCATATAGTTGGTTGTTGATCCTTATTGCACTAGTTGTCTGGATGGAACCGACAGATTACTAACCAATGGAAGTTGATGCGACAAAGGTGTGTCGGGGTGCATGCTATCAAAACTTATGGTGATTCGAAGAACCCAGTCGACAGATGGACTGTGTCGTCCACTTTTGGGTGTATTGGGAATCATTGCAAGTTGTGGCCACGGTCATTCCCCGAGTCTCTCCTTACGTCGTGACCAAGTGCCAGCGGATCCTTTGGTTTTCCATCGAGCCCCATTCTATCTACATTCAGGCACAGCGGGATCCCAAGAAGCAGTGGCTACCTTTGCCATACAAAGTCACAACAGAGGAATTGTATGCCATCATCCAAAAGTGGTCAATGGAGTGGCGAAATCCAGTAAGTCAGGAGGAAATATCTGAGGAGCGGCCACTGGATGCCCCAGAAGAGCCTGCCCAGAAGGACCTGAGCACTCACGACTCCGACAATGAGTCATCAACAGACCCTGAGGATGCAATGCAATGCATGCGGCACAAGAATCGCACCAAATGGCGCCAGGAGTATGAATAAGGTAGTGGTACCAAGTCGAGGATGGAGGATCAACTGCAACGGCTTATCAAAGCGGTCACTGACTCATCCGTGGATACGACAAAGGCAATGCGGGAGTCAAACCATGAAGAATTTGGACTGGTAAGAGATCAATTAGATTCTATTTTTGGTATTATTTCTAGGCAGAAATCTATACGACCCATACTGCAGGACATTCCGTCGATTAGCACTGAGCCTTGGGCCAGGAACGTGCAAGTTCCCCCAACTATGATCGACGTGAATAATGAGGAAGTTCACCAGTTGTTGTGACCAATCCAGAGCATGGCTTTGGACCTGAACAATTTTTTCGCTATGGAGTTAGTGGAGTTGCAGCACGTTGCCACCCTGGAATTGGCAGAATGACAAAAAGAGCTGACTGAGGGTTATTTCCATTCCCAGAACATCATAGAGAAGCTACAGACATAGGCCGACGAGCTACATCATGTCTTGGTGCAGCTAGTAGAAGAAAAAGTTCAGGAAATTGATGACCTGAAGGAGACACAGGCTGAACTGCAGCAGAGGGCTGTTGAGGAGATTACAAAATTGAAAAAGGTGCAGGATCGCCTGATCGTTGAGCAGGCCTAGATGTGTGCCAAGTGCGGTGAGGTCGAGCAAGCTGTTTCTGAATCCTGCCAGCACATTTTTGAGAACACGCTTGACCTCACCCCAGTTGAAAAGGCCAAACGATTGGGGCAAACTATTGTTCAACTTCAGGATAATAACTTGATGCTCCAGGCCCTAGTACAACCAATGACACTGCCAAAATAGGTTGCGAAAAGGAAAGCCTCCATCGAAGACATTGCAACGAAGTTCGAAGGCATGGAGAAAGAGGCTAAAACCATTATGGAAGCAACAACGTAATTTTGGCAGAGTGTTTTCTAGGACGAGCATCTTGATCAGTTGACCACACAAGTACAGGAAGAAGAAGGTCAACTGAATACCTTGAATACATCACTAAGGGCTATGCCAATGATTGTACAGATCATGCAGGTCAAGGAACTGAAGGATTTACATGAGTGAGCCGCTTGAGAACAGGAACGCCAACAAAAGCACCGCACTTAGCTTGATGAGTTTCAGGAAATTAGTGGACAATTGGTTGTCAAAGAAATCACCACATTAAAGGCAGTTCAAGAGCATCGGCAGGCGATCGACTGCAAGGCCCAAGAGGAACACCCGGTGAATCAGAATTTGACTAATTGTGAGAGTACTACCAACAAATTCCAGCTACAGGTATATGAGATTGAGCATCAATTTGAAGATTTCAAGGTGCGGATGTCAGCACACACCCTGTCAACCTGACATGGCTCGGGGACGAGCCACAAGACTGTGTTGGGGTCCTGTGGCAGGGGGTTTGGGGAAGTGAGTTGCGCAACATTACGCCAGCTACACAACCTCACGTGGTATCACGTAAGGCCATATCAGCGCGATGGGCAAAAGATTAACCGCTTTGAATATTTTATATGTTATTTGACCAAGTTTTGTTGTAATAGGTCATTAGCGGTTATAAGTTAGTTAGAAGTGGACCCTCAATGTAACGACACAAGCCTATTTATAGATCTATTTTTTCAAATGGAAAATTATCATGATTGAAAAGAGCTACCGACTAAGTCTAGGAGAATCGCATCATAGGATAATCGAGACATCAGATTTCACGCGATTTGGTTTTGTGAATAATTCCTTGTGTACCTGCAATTGATCTAGGTTTCTCCTGATGTATGCAGTCTCCCGTTTTGGAGAAGAATTGTGTAATGTGGTTCCGTTGCGTAAGATTAATATGATATGGTGATTGTGGCACAAATCTTGGCTATTATTGTTGTTGTGATCTTGTTTGTTATTACTGTTGCAATTTGATCTATTATGATGGTGCGATTTGTTGTGTTATGATGGCATAATGTAGATGTGATCTATTCTCTTCCTACTATATCAATTTGATCTATTTTGCTGCTATGTCGATGCAATCTGTTTTCTGCTACTGTCTGTTGCACGATGAGTAGATATGTTGCATGAATAATGCTACGATATTGTGATAACTGTGTTGTGATATGATGATTGCATAAGTTATGAATACCCTTTGCAAGTTGAAGAAATAGGTAAATTCAACTGCAAGCTTTGGATTTGACAATGATGGTGTCCTTCCGTCGGATCCCCATATCCTCCCTCCCCACTGCTAGAAACTCAGTTCTAATAGCTCTCCCTTGAACGCCTCAAGTGAGACCTAGTCTGCTCCATAGACGTTGTTGGATAGGGTAAAACCTGTCTAGGTCGGTGCTCAGGGAGATTGCGCTGTAGGGCATCGATAGAGTGGGAACCCTGTCGACGAGGCTTTGTTGGTGGGTTTCGCCAACACTAACATCTCCCACTGGTAGAGTTTTCCTATAACAACAATTACCATTATTCTATTAATAATAGTCCATTTGAAGAATTACACACACTATGTTCGGGTATACAGGGTACTCCCAAAAGACCGAACACCTAGAGAAACCACTTCACACAAATAGATCACAGATCAATACACCGATATTTGTCACGTGGCTAAAACCCTTGAGAGGAAAAGAGTCCATGACCCCAGCCATATAGCTACTTGGAGCAATTTATTATGCAAAAGAAAGAAAGTTACAAATGAGCTTCTCATAATCAATCAACTAGCCAAGGACCCTCCATGCTCTTTAAATAGAGATCATGGACCAATCGGGTGTTAAGCCACAGATCAATGGTAGGTATGATCTAAGAGAAGTTGAACTTTCGAATCGCTTTATGTCTAGAGAATATCCTGACCGTTAGATTAGAATATTTACAAATGCATACTAATGCATACTAAATAAACACACTTTACCTAACAGATATATTACACAAGTTGATCTTAACTAACTCCTAAGTGTCTAAATATCCTAACATCCCCTCTTAAGAACAACTTGGGGTAGGATTAAAGGATTTACAAAAGTGACGTTATTAGGATAAGGAAGGAGGCATTAGAGCCTATCCCCCCTTAATTACACATTCCTGAACTCCTAACATAGATCGAAGTTTAGAAAAATTCGCTTCTGTAAGAGACTTGGTGAAGATGTATGCAACTTGATCATTTGTAGGGAAATAGAGCACTTCAAGAACACGATCATGAACACGATTTCTGATGAAGTGTATGTGTAGATCAATGTGTTTGTTGCACTGATGTAGAACTAGATATTTGGAAAACTTGATGGCACTTAATTGTCGCACCAAAGTGGAGTAGGCTGCTGCTAGTCGAATCTAAACTCTGAAAGGATCAGTCGAAGCCATAAAGCTTCTTTACTAGCATTAACTGCAGCTCGATATTCTACTTCTGCTGAAGAAAGAGAAAGATCTCATTGTTTCTTACAAGCCCAAGTGACAGGTCCATATCCCAGAATGAAAATATAACCTGTAGTAGACTTTCGATCATCGGGATTACCGACCCAATCTGAATCAGTGAAACCAACCAACAAAGGTTTCCCCCCTGTACTGTAATGAATCCCAAACTGAACTGTACCTTGAATATATCGAAGTATTCTTTTTGCTTCTTTCCAGTGACTTTCATGAGGTGTTTGCATATAACGGGAAACACGACCAACGAAAAAGGAAAGGTCAGGACGGGAATGCCTCAGGTATAAGAGACTACAAACAAGCTGATGATACAAGGTGGCATCTACTTCAGGGAAGTACAAGTGGCAAAAAGTTTGACTCCAAACTGGAAGGGAGAAGGGGATGGTTTACAATATTCCATGTGAAAGTGACGAAGAAGGTCACAGGCATACTTAGACTGGGAAAGAAAGATTCCTTCTTTAGTTTGCAAGACTTGGAGACCAAGAATATAATGCAAATGTCCTAAGTCTGACATTTCAAATTTTTTCTTAAGACTGGATTTCATATGGGTTAAAAGTTTAGGGTCAATACTAGTAAGGATAAGATCATCAACATAAAGAACAAGTATGATGATATGGTTTCCTACTTTCTTGGTATAGACATTGGGGTCAGAATGGCATCTAGAAAAACCAGTGTCAAGGAGAAAGCTATCCATTTTGGCATACCAAGCTCTAGGATCTTGCTTAAGGCCATATAAGGATTTCTTAAGGAGACAAACAATGCTAGAGTTATCCTGAACATATCCGAGAGGTTGTTCCATGTAAATTTCCTCCTGTAAATCACCATGTAAAAAGGAAGACTTGACATCCATTTGATGGACTTCTCAGTTATGTAAGGCTGTAAGGGAAAGAACAAGGCGAATGGAATTCATTTTTGCGACAGGAGAAAAGGTTTCATTGTAGTCAATCCATTCAACTTGGGAAAAACCTTTGGAAACTAACATTGCCTTAAGTCTTTCAACACTTCCATCTGATGCATACTTAGTTCTATAGACCCATTTACATCTAACAAGTTTTCTTCATTTTGGAAGAGGAACAAGATACCAAGTATCGTTTGCCATTAAGGAACGATATTCTTCATCCATAGCTGCATCCCAATATGGATTTCCTGAAGCTTCTGCAAATGTTTATGGATCATGATTCTCAGAAACTTGAGCCAAAAGAGAAGAGGCTCTCTAAAACTGAGAACGTGTTCGACGTTCATCTCTAGGATCATCGACAAGATCACCAGCTACTTCACATGTTGAATGGACCCATTGAGGAAGCATTGGTGCTGGTGCAACTGGAGGAACATGAGCAAGCGGAGCTAGATTTCCATCCTCGCTGTCATCATCGGAAACTAGAGTTGGAAACCTGTCAAGGAAGTTGGAAGAACAAGAAGAAGGCACAATCGCCGAATCGGGCTCACATGCCAAAGATGGCACACCAGCCAAGTTAGGCTCATAGGACAAGATATTTTCATCAAATTTAACATCTCTTCTAATGATTATATCATGAGAATGTGGCTGAAGATGTCCATAACCTTTTACATCTTCTGAATATCCAACAAATATGCACTTTTCACTTTTAGGCTGCAATGCTTTCCGTTTTTCATCCAGAATGTGAGTCGATGCTTCACAACCAAACACACGGAAGAGATTTACATCTGGTTTAATTTTACTCCATGCTTATTCCAGTGTTATACCTTCTAAAATTTAGTTGGTGTGCGATTAACTATGTAATTTGCACAATTTATGGCCTCAACCCAATATTGAATACTTAGTCCCTTAGATTGGATCATACAATTAGACATTTCTTTTAAAGTGTGGTTCTTCTGTTCAGCTACACCATTTTGCTGTGGTGTATATGGAACAGTGTGTTGTTGTTGGATTCCTTATTCAGTGCAGAAAGTAGTGAAATTTTTGTTAACATATTCTCCTCCATTGTCAGATATTAACTTAATAATTTGATGACCAGATTATTTTTCAACAAGGGCCTTGTAGGCCAAGAACATGTTAAATACTTTGCTCTTAAGTTTTAAGAAGTAAACCCAAGTGTGTCTGGAGTAGTCATCAATGAAAGTTAGGAAATATTTGAAACTAGAAAAGGAAGCATATGGAAGAGGAGCACACAAGTCACTTTGCACAAGCTCCAAGGGAACCGAGGCGTTCCAAGAGGCATGTTTGTCAAAAATGTCCCGATGATGTTTTTCGAGTACATAACTGAAACAAACATCATCCTTGCAAGATACCATCGAAATACCAGTCACCATATTTTCTTTACATAGTTGTTGCAATGAGCGATAATTTAAGTGACCAAATCGCTCATGCCAACGTTTTCTCAAGTTATCACTATGAGCAACTAAAACTGAAGGAAAAGGTGATGACCCAAAGTTGTTAAATTTGTACAACCTGGTAATATCATCAACAATTCCAGTAGTAGGGACATTTTGAGGATCCTTAAAATCCTTGACTACAACTTGGTGAGGTGCAAACGTCACATTTTTACCTTCACTCGAACGAGTAATTTGATAGACTGATAAAAAATTGTAGAAAATTATTGGAACACATAGTACATCACTAAAATGACCATTTTCTACTGGAACTATTCCATATCATAAAACACTTAGAGATCTATCATCACCAACAAATATTTGTCTGATGTTACATTTATGCATAGTAGAAAAGATGGCTTGATCCTTAGCCATATGATAAGATGCTCCAGAATCAATGAGCCATTCATTTGAAGTAGAAGAAGAAGATGTAGTATAAGAGTAACCAGAAACACAAAGTGCATGTTCATGAGAGGTAGATTCTGAAGACGAATCTACGATGATGTGGTGCTTCTTCATTGCTGCTTCTAAGGCTGCCATCTTCTTGAAACACTTAGTTTCATCATGATTTTATTTCCCACAAAAATTGCAATGACGCTCAGTCTTCTTTTCTTTCGGCTTGGATCCTTTGTCATTTTTTAAAGAAGGAGTTGTCTGAGAGGGTTTAGGACCCTTGTTTGGCTTATTACTGTGAAAATTTTGTTTCTTGGGAGGCTTGGACTTCTGTTGGGATAATAAGGCTTTCCTAGATGTATCTGCATTGTTAATTATTCCAAGATGAATGAGCTTATCTTGCTTTCTAATTAAGGAATCACAAAATGATTCAAGACTAGGCTCTTGATAGCTAGCTGCAATCAAGGATTCTTTCATGGACTAAAATGTAGATAAAAAAATAGAATATGCAGGCCCAAGTTTGGAAAGAATATGATAAATACATTTTTTTCTTCTTTCTTAATCTTGCATTCTTCACATAAGAGTCTAAGAGTTTTATACTTAGATAAATAGTCTTGAATGCATGAAAAATCACTTGGATTCAAAGCAATCAACTCATTCTCAAGTTGATGACCTCGAATTTCATTGTGTTTACCAAACACAGATTCCAACTTTTCTCAAGCTTTATCATGTTCATCAATTCCATATATGTGGAATCACAAATCAGTAGATATTGGCATCCCAATCAATCCACGATCTTCATCACATCTGTTTGCCCATTTTATTTTCTTATCATCCTCAGTGGGTTTTGTTTCTTTCCCTGAGGTAATTCTAAAAAGTCCCCTACTTTGTAGAACATCCTCCATACGATATTTCCATGAGAAATAGTTAAAACTGGTAAGTATAATATCACAAGGGGCAGCCATACTGTAAAATAATGGCTGAAAGATAGAAACTAACTATCTAGATGCAAAGAGCTTGAAAAATTATGCGGTTTCAAAAAAAAACGACACTGAAAACTGATTATAGATGATGAAGTTATGCTTGATCAAAAAAAATGTTGAAGATGTCCCCAATAGTGACGTGGCAGATATTAATTTGGCCAACTAAAAAAAAGAACCCCCTTATTCCCAAGATGAACCTTTGACAATCACTTACAAGAAAGTTTCTTTTTAAGTGAATCACTTTTGTAAAATAAGTGATGTTCACTTTTAAATAGTGCAACAATAAATTAAAAGACTTAAGTGACTCACTTTTTATTTTATTTTGTTTAAGTGAGATGCACTTTTACAATAAGTAACTTGAAAATAGAAATTGCATGCACTAAAAGGTAACTTAATAAGACTTGAATTCAAGACTTATTAAGGAATAAAGCAACTTTGAACCAAGTGAGCTAAGTTTAAAAGGTACGTAAAAGAAGGAAAAGATGAAGGGGGCTTTTTTTTTACACTCTTCTCTCTTGGTCTTTGTGCTTGCATTTTTTCCTGCGAATCACAAAAAAAACCAGAGAACGAAAAGAAAAAAACTTTTCCACATAATGGGGTTAGATCTTGGTTAGCTTACCTGGAAAGTCTACGTTTTCAAGTTTTCTCATTGTTTCTAATTTGCCACGATTGTACAAGGTGCACGGCAAAGAGCATACATAGCCGAGAAGATAAGAAAAAAACTTTTCCTTTCTATTTCTGATTCGCCGCGATCACGCAAGGTGCATGACAAAGAGCATATGCATCCAGGGAAGACAACATGTCGAGACTAAAACAATAAAGATCTAATAATAAACTGATAAAATATGAGAGATTTAAAAAAATAAAACAAATTCGTCACTGTAACATTATACCTTTAGATTTGTCGAAATTGGTGTTTCTGGATCAAACAGAAATGGTTTTCGATGAAATAAAAAATATTTCCTAATGGAAACGACGCTTCAGACACAATGGAACAACTCCCACATCTGAAAAATGCATAGAAACTCTAGAACCAGAAACCCTTTCAAAGTTTCGGCAACATCAGTTCCAGATCTCGATCAAAACCGGGAGCGGTTCTTCATAAACGAACTGATACCATGTTTGGGTATATAGGGTACTCCCAAAAGACCAAACACTTAGAGCAACCACTTCACACAAATAGATCACAAATCAATACATCGATGTTTGTCACGTGGTCAAAACCCTCGAGAGAAAAACAGTCCATTGCCCCATCCAAATAGCTACTTGGAGCAATTTATTATGCAAAAGAAATAAAGGCACAAATGAGCTTCTCATAATCAATCAACAAGCCAAGAACCTTCCATGCTATTTAAATAGAGATCATGGACCAATCAAGTGTTAAGCCATAGATCAATGGTAGGTATGATCTAAGAGAAGTTGAACCATCAAATCACTTTATGTTTAGAGCATATCGTGACCATCAGATTAGAATATTTACAAATGCATACTAATGCATACTAAAGAAACACACTTTACCTAACAGATATATTACACAAGTTGATCTTAACTAACTCCTAAGTGTCTAAATATCCTAACATACTAAAATGAAATTCCTATGTTCACTAATATAATTTGGAAGCACTCTTGACTAAAGGAAGTGGCAATATAGAAGAAATAAAGAGCATAGAGAAACATGTGTGACAATGTTTTAAGACTATCCACGGAGAACAAATTATGCAGATAACAAAAGATCATAACAAAGCTTGAAGGTTGAAGATAAAGTGTTTCTTCGATATAATCCAATTAGAATATCCATATACTTTGGTAAGTGGAGAAAATTGGCACATATATGTTTTAGGCCCTTTCATAATTTGTCATAAAATTCCATAGTTTCTTATAGACCGGTCGTACCATCACTTGTCACCATCCATAATTATTTTCACATGTCCTTAATAAATGTGTGCATAATCCCAACCTTGTTATAGATTTTAGATGAAGTAAACTCATGAGTTTCATATTGAGCCCCACATGATTATAGGGACTAGACAACACCAACTGTGGAATGAAGCCATTGATTGGGTCAAGGTCCATTGGCAACATAACTTAGAAGAAGATGACACATGTAAATTTGAACAAAATTGAGACAACTTTATTCTCAACTTCTACGCCATATCTCTTCTTGAGAGGGGGAATGTTGTGAGACTCCATTATAGTGAATCTTGATTGTTTTGTTGAAATTAAATAATTTTGGACATTATCTTTGAAGTTATGAATAACATTGTGATACTTAGATGTTGTGAACTCATGGTTGCTTTGATGCTTCATTAATATGTTGTTTAATAATGATGGAGAGATAGAAAAATATCGTTGCTTCATGTTTGATGAAATGCTAGGATGTTTTTTGAAGAGATAACTTTATTCATGTTTATATTTTTTGAGACTAGTCTCAAAGAATGTACCTATTAGATGGGAAATCATACACAATGGAAATGACATTTGCTCATTGAAAATTGCTAGCGTAGATCTAATGCCTAATGAGATTTAGAAGCGAAATATTTACTTTTAAAATGCTTCCCAACTTGATTTAAGGTCAAGAGCCTAAAAGGGAATAATTTATTTCACCATATACCCATTTATGAAATTTGTGTTTTTCCTTCTAACATTTTCCCCAAAGGGCATTTAGGTAGGTGGGATGGGAACCACATTTTTTTTAATAACTCTTAAATTTATATATATAATAAATGACGAAATTATCTATGAGTGTAAGGTAATGATGGTCTCTTTTGTATGCATTAGATCCAATACAAGTCAAAAACCAAACATCTTTTAGCTGAAATTGGTATTTTGACATACCTATATAACGAAACTTTCATGGAATTGTAAAATCTTGTGAAATGTATTCAATCTTTCACTAAACTATAAAACCTTCTAAAGTCTTTCACTAAATATAAAATATAAATTTAAATGTATTACAATTATTAAAATGTAAATTTTTTTATTCATATTTTATTTTTTTAATTAAGAAAAAATATAATTTTAATTAATGTGGAATATGCTTTTGATTTTTTTGGATCGATTTTTTTTATGTGATATATTAATGGTTCCAAATTTCATTTCAAATACATGTATTTGTTTTATATGTGTAAAGTTTAAAAATTGTAAATTAATTATCATTGCATGGGAAAATAAAACCATTTTCAAGCCCTTCTTTTCTAAAAGCCATGGGCAAAAAGCATTTTAAGCCCTCTCTCATAACAAACAAGTGGGATAATAGTTAACAAAATAGACAAACAAAAAGGATGGAACACATGTGGGAAGATTAATTGCCTTCTCACTATTACTTGCATGTATATATAATATTGTACATGATTAACCATAAACACTAAACCATGGGTCATTACCATGGAAAACCAAATACCATGGGTTATAATATAAAACCTAATTTACCAAATCAACAAACTAATCAACCACTCAACTAATGAAGGAAGTAGTGGATCTAATGTGGACTAGGAAGATTACATCCTCTAACACTCCCCCTTAAACTCAACTAGGACAATATTCACAGCACTATGAATGCCTAAGTGTTGTCTCTAAAACTCAAATGCAAGTGTTCCCAATGTTTTGGTAAACATGTCAACCAATTTCTCCTTAGAGCCACAAAACATTAAAGTGATTTCTCCATTATTGACAAGCTCACGAATGAAGTGATAGCAAGTGTCAATATGTTTTCTCTTTCTGAAAAAAAAAACATGTTGTTTGGACAATGATATTGTAGAGATATTGTCACAAAAAATAGGAGTTGGATTTTTTTTCTGTGAGTCCCATTTCTTTTAAAAGTCTTCTTAGCCAAACTGTGTGGCATGCTCCTGTAGTTGTTGTTACATACTCTGCTTCTATAGATATGTTAATAATGGGTTGTTTCTGAGAGGCCCATGATATCAGATTGGTACCCAAATGGAAATCATATCCAAATGTGTTTTTCCTATCATTAATATCGCCTGAAAAATGATTGTCAGTGTACCTTGTAAGAGTATAGTATGTTCAATGAGAGTACCAAATTCCATATCAAACTGCACCTACAACATTTTTCATAGTTTTTACCAGCTTTCATGTGAGTCTTTGGGAGACTCCATAAACTTGAAGATCAAGCTGACAGAATACATCAAATCATGTCTATTTGTAGTCAAATACATTAAACTACCTACCATTCTTATATAAATTTTAGAATTCACTGATCGCCCATCATCATTCTTACTTAACTTGGTTCCTTTAACAATGGGGTTTTCTATTGGTTTGCATTTATCCATCACAAATCTCTGCAAAATGTCTATAGCATATGTACGGTGACAAATGAAAATTCCTTGTTCACTTTGGTTAACTTCTAGACCAAGGAAGTACCTCATAAGGCCTAGATCAGTCATTTGAAACTCCTTTTTCCTGATTGTCTTAAATTATTCTAACATCAAATCTCTAGTATAAATCATATCATCAACATAAAGACATACAATTAGAATGTTACCTTGATGATCTATTTTGACATACAAAGTGGGTTCATTATTGCTCCTGTTGAACCCATTGTTGATGATATAGGAACAATCCTATTGTGCCAATCTCGAGGAGCTTGTTTTAGACCATACAAGGAATTTTTTTATCTTGCACACTTTGTGTTCTTGACCCCTGACTGCATATCTAGGTGGCTAGTCTACATAGACTTCTTCTTCAAGAATTCCATTGATAAAGGTAGATTTCACATCCATTTGATAAACAAACCATTGATTCTGAGTTGTTATAGAAAGTACAATTCTGATGTTGTTCGTCCTTGTTACTCGAGAAAAGGTTTCATCATAATCCACACCATATTTCTGAGAAAATCCTTTGGAAAACAACTTGGATTTGTGATTCTCTATCTCTATTTTTTCATTCAGTTATGTTTTATAAACCTATTTGACTCGAATACTTATTTTGTCTGCTCGGATATCAACAAGATCCCAAGTGTGATTTCTTTCTATAGCATCAAATTCTTCATTCATTGCTTTCATCCACTGTGCATCATTTATTGCTTCCTCAAAAAATGTGGGTTGATAAGAAAACATAGCATACTGAAGTTGTTCATCAATAATAGGAGTATGATCATATATCCCCCTCAAACCTCTGGTTTTTTAGTTTAGTGATGGACTTTCTACTAGTGTTTCTTCTTGTTGTTGTACCTAAAATCTTGGCATTTTGAGTGGCATATATGAACTTTCCTTCTGCCAAATATCTGTTGAGGCATTTTGAGGATCACTCCAACATTTTTCTTCAAGGAACTTGACATCTTTCATTACCACAAATTTTTTGGTGACAAGGTTATACATCTTGTAAGCCTTGTGATGTTCACCATAACCAGTGAAGATACATCTCTCACTCATTTTTTCCAACTTTTTCTTCAACTCTTCAGGTACATGTGCAAATGCTACACATCAAAAAACTATGAGATGTGAGAGACTAATCTTTTTGGGCCACGAATTTGTCCATTTTTCCATCACTTATTGACATATATTTCATCCATTTTTTCTCATTATCGCCCATTTATCATTCTATTTTCCGTCCATCTGTTGTAACTGCACGTAAAACACCATACTACTTTCATTGATGCTTTAAGTGGTTAATAATTATTATTTTCCTTTATCTTTGATGAATAGAAGACTATTATGCATAATTTTACTAATAATGGTTTTTGGAGTGATTTGTCACATACATGACACTCACATCTAGCTGTTACAGCCTTAACCAAAAATGCATGCCAGATAAGAAAACCTTGATTTGCGTCTCGATTTGCGGGAAGATGGAAAAGAATCTCGAAAATCCAAGACATGGGTTTTCTGTGTAACAACCTCATTTCCTTGATTCCAGAGGAAATCACCAAGAAAATCCATGGTTTGCAATACACAACTGGTTATTCAAGAAGGTATTTTCCATATTTACTGTTGCGGCTGGTTTCAAAGTTGTTAGCAGTTACAGGCGTGTTTCAGCTATTACAGATCACAAGTTGGGGATTCAGTTCCTCATTTACCTGGGAGAATTTTATGTATAAATATGTAATCAATCTCATTGAGAGGAGGGGGAGAGATAAATCAATGTTATGCGGTTTTGATCCAGATCTATTGTAATCATCCCATTATGATAATACATGCTGGCAGTTTCTTAATTATGGAGTTGTAGACTTTCATTGTGGAGATCTAGCTCTGCTTAGTGGAGGAATGGCCCTCTTCCCTGAGCAGATGCTGGAAGTGTTAATTGTAAGTGTGTTATTGTGTATATGTTTATTATTTAGTTCATGCTTCCATTCAGTAGATTATTTAGTTCATGATTTCATTATTAGATTTATCATAGTTGTTTTCTTGTTATTCATTTTGATAGATCGTTGGCCAACATAGCATTTCTTTAGATTTATGCAATTCGATATTACTTCATAAATAGTTGATTTTATTTTAAGTTAGATTTACAATGTGATTTTATGAATATGTTTGAGGTTTGATTTACTTTCAAGAAGGTGTGATCTAGTTTACTAAGAGTTTCGATTGCATACCAATAGATAACAGTGTCAGGTAGAAATTGTGCTTGCATAGATCTTTCACGATAGCTTTGAAATAAAAGACTTCCTCGGGTTGACAATTTATGTTTAGCACTCTGCATGTTAAGTTTTAATTAACTAGCATATAGTGGGTCCAACATTTTCGCGTCGTTTCCGAGGAAGTTATCAATGGTGCAAAAATACATCTGACTTTGTTTTGTAGATGCATTGTTAAAGTAGGGCATGTAGGTTGCATGATTACATTTCGGTTTATTGAATTTATTTTGAGTGTGAATTTTATATCTTTACATTCAGTTTTATTTCATTTTCAATCTTTGGAGCATAAATATTATTATTCCCCTTAGTGGTGTTGTAAGCACCACCCATTCTACTAACAAGTTGACAGGAACATTTGAAGGAGGAGCCTCAAAATATCACATGAAGAATCTATGAAGAGATGGCAGGTAAGAAAGCTGGAGAAGTTGTTACCTTCGAATTTCCCATCAGAGATTCAGGAAGAGTGGTGCCAACGAAAAGCATCCCCCCACATGTCCTACCAAATTTTCACGGTTTAGAAAATGAAGATCCTGATGTATTTTTATTTCAATTCAAAGTACTTTGTAAAGGATATGGTTATTGTGCTAATGATCAAAAGTTGAATGTGTTTCCCCTTACTCTAAAAGGAATAGCCATCCGATGGTTCATGAGCCTCGGTGGGAATTGTATACAAACTTGGGAAGACATGAAACATGTATTCTTGAAAAGGTACCAAGATTATTGCAGGGTCAATGNAAGGACACAAGGAGAAGAAGAGAGTTTGGAGGAATACATAGAATGCTTTCAATCTCCAAAGATCCAAACAAAGGAAACTGGGGAAGGAGACCTTAAAAACATTTCTACTCAAGGGAATTCAAGCTGAATATTTAGAAATACTAAATCTGATGGGAACAAGTAATATATTTTAGTTATCATATGATGATATTTGTGAGTTATGTAGAAGGTATTCAAGAGGAAAATTCAAGACCGATAAGAATTCTAAGGAACTTTTATCTTTCCTTTTGAAATCTGCTGCAAAAACAAGAGTTTTACGAGCTGAAATCAGTAATGTATTTAAAAATTCTAATGTTGATATCAATGATTCACTAAATTTAGAATTGGTTGTTTTGCAGGTTAAGGAAAAGCATGAGGAATTTGAAGAAATAGTTTTCGCTCGGTGTCAGAAGAAACATCTTGCAATGGATTGTCCTTTGGATAGTCCCACAATTTTTGGCATATGTGACTTGAATCATTCCACATATCATTGTCCATCCTTACCAAGGATGAAAGAAACATATCAAAGAGATTTAGGAGTTGCATCCAACTCATTGCAACAGTCATGGAAGCCATGGCCTACATGTATGGTTCAAAATTCTATCCCTCCATTTCCTTACTTTCATACTCAATCATTGAATACTCTTCCACCATGGCAGCTGTTGCAGCCTCAATTTAACTCTTAGCTACCTTATCCACAAGGTTGGAATGGCCTATCTTATGATCACATGAACACTCTCCCTCATGCTGCAACACGACTTGGTCCTTCAATATCAACCTCACAAACCAATCCTCTACATCAACCACATCTATTTTCTCATTAAAATCCTTGGTATCCAACACAATTTCCTGACCAATCCACCCTCCACCCTAACCATAATAAAGCAGTACAATATGCTTACAATGCTGAGCTGCAAAACTTTCCTACATTTTCCTCATGTTCTACCTCACCTACGCCACTGCAAAAAGACTGTGCATTGTTGCAGCAATTCTATACGAGGCCTGAACATGTTTTAAATCCAAGACTTGGAAGTAAAGTTTCTTATGATCATCACCAAGTTAACAAGATCAACAAATTTAATGAAGAACAAACATTGGAACCAAAAACATCATTCACATCATTAGATCTGAATCTCTTATGCATTGAGGAAGATCAGTTTACTAAGGAGCTTCATGGTGCAACATCCATGAGAAATCAAGGGAACAAAGACTATATTGAAGCTTGGTTTCAATCTGTTATCGGTCTACAACATCATTCCATGCTTCACCAATTCTTGGAACCATCATTTCAAGGGAAGTTGATCTCTCATATCCTAGCATTCATAAAGTTATATTTTTTTGTTGGGAGTATGAGCATACTTGAGTCACTTCTTCGAAAGTGGATCCATTGGAAATATGCATACACTTGAACAATTTTTATATTTCTAAGTAGAATAGGGTATGATAGAATAACATAATAAAACCATGCTTTTGTTTTTTACTTTTTACTTTTGAATAAGTATGCTCTCTTCTCGCGCCTTGTTGCGATCTGGAAAAGCAGAAAGTAGAAAGATAAGGAATGGGTATGAGATGTTTTCAGGAATGCTTTGGAATTGTTGACTATTTGAACAAAATGCTTAAATTATTTTTCTCTTCAATGTTCAAAATTTAATTTGTCTTTATTTGTTACAAAAATACAAACTTTCCTGAAAACAAAATTACAGTAATTAGGGAAGGTGAATGAAGGATCCACAGGAAAATGACCCAATGATTATTGAACCCTTCAAGCTTAAACTTGGGCATGAATTTGTTAGTTGCAACACCCAGTTGTGACTGATTACTGTCAGCTGCAACAATGAGCTGCAACACCTAGCTGTGACTAATTACTGTTAGCTGCAACACCCAGATGTGATTGATTACTGTCAGTTGTAACAGTGAGATGCAATACCTAGCTGTGACTCATTACTGTCAGTTGTAACAGTCAGCTACAACACCTAGATGTGATTGTCTTGTAGGTGAGAATTTATGAATTTGAGATACGTGTGTGTTGCACATCATGATATGTATTTAGTTTTCTTTTATATATAACATATCCATAAAAATACACATGCTTTATTTCAACATTATATCATTTTTAAGAGTTGCAGTTGCGGTTGCAACAAACTGTGTAAGTCAATATAGGTGCTCAATTCTTGAATTTTTTTTTGTATGGGTGTGTGATATATTTAAATTTACATCATTAAAAACATTCACACCTATTCCAGTCACTTTTTGGGGGTCAAATTTCATTTATTAAATTTTTGGTGGCATTTTGGCCTAAATTTTTTACTGAAACGCAGTCGGGACAGTCCATTTTTGGGAGACCAAATGGAATTTTTTTTAAAACCTATTTACATCCCAAGTATCCCTTTGAATCTAGTTTCCAAAACAATTTTAATTTTTAATATTGGGTATCAAATGAAAATTTTATGGCCAAAATACTAACGGGTTGTCAAGCAGGCAGCTTAGGAACATAATTGGGACAGTCAATTTTTGGATGCTTTATTGGACATATATTGCAAAACTAATTCATTTGTATATTCCCATATGAATTTAGTTTACAAATCAATTTGAATCACTCCATTCCGATATTGTATGTAAATTTTATGACCAAAATACCGACTGACTATCACAAATCAACATTCCTAAAACTCTGTTTCCTAGACTGTTCATTGGCTTATTTGACCCATCAATTCTTATTGGATTCAAAACATATTTCTAATGGAGATACCTACATGAATATAATTTCATATCCAATTGGAATCACATCAACCCGTTATCAAACGAAAAAATTAATCCTAAAACCATGACTGTTGGTCTAGTCCAGAATTCAAGAAAACACCTTGTCATGCAGGCTATTACTGAGTGATTTGGCACATCATTACATAGAATTTTAAAAACTTGTTTCTAAGGGAAATATACCTATAAATTTAATTTAATTTGGATTTGGAATTACTCAAATTGGACTAGGAACGAAGAATCTATGATCAGAATACAGTTGGTGAGTCTAAATGGACATTGCTTTCCTGCAAGTATAAAATGGATTTTGCTTTGTTCATTTTTTTTTGGATTTGTTTTATAAGTAATTGCTTGTTTTTTTTTTATTATAAGTTTTGGGTGAATAGAGACCAATCATCTCTCTTCTTCCATCATCTCATGTTTTATTGCAGGCAAGTGCTAGATTTTTGCAGGTCCTTGGAAGAAAAAGGTCAATACATGCACGAGTGACTCTTGAAGACTTTTTCTCATTTTGAAAATATATTGAGCACATAAAAAATGGAGAGATTGATGTGAAAACCATATAGAGACCAATGTTCCATAATTCAAGTCCCATTGCTATATGCCAAGAATCCTTTTAAGACGACATTAAGCTCATTACACTTGTCATACCAATTGCTACCGAAAGAAACCTCTCAAGAAGTCAATTGTGCTATGGTAGATTCATTCACCCTCCTCACTTCAAAACCCTAAAAATCCATTCATGTTGAAGTCCCATTTTTCATTTCTTATGTAGTCAACCTTAACCTTTTTATTTTCCATCACTACTACATCACGACTTCACATATACTTTCCACTTCTTAGTTTCATGTTGGTTCTATTTTTCACTATGATTCTTCACAATCATTTATTTTGTACTCGTATTGGATGATGTGGAATTCATTAAGTTCCAACTTCCAATGGTCTTTTCTTATTGACTCCAACACATCATTTGGGATCGAGATTAGAGTTTTTTTTAGTGCCCTGGGATCTGCATGAATCAATGGCAGATTTCCTTATTAATCATGGGGATTCATCAATGCCTCTTGATTGACAAATCTTGCAGATGACTCAACTCCAGCACATCCATTTGTACCTGTCAAGATGCACTAAGGTACTTTAGAGCTTATTGTCATCAAAGGTGAGTTGCTTCACATTGGTTAACGGCATGCATTAATGGCCAGTAATCCAATGATTTCTTTCCATGCTTGACTTCAGCGCATTCATTCGCATGGTAAGAATTGTACCTCGGTTTTGTAGCAGTTGAAGATTATGTGATCTAATGGTTTCAACAGTGACTTGTAGCATCATTTGTTTTAGTAGTTTTTCAATTCTTTTCCATTTTCATTCCAGCAATTGATTTTCAGAATAGGGGAAGGAGCTTTCTGCTTTTGTGGTAGAATTCCTGCTCATCAATTCTCTCAACAGTTAGTCTTACATGCAACTAGCAAAACATCATTTCAGATTAGATTCAACCTCATTCAATTTCAGCGCTCATATACATATTTCTTAGCAACGGTTTGGCCTACATCAACTCCAGCAACATCAGTACATTCATGTCAACCAAGGCTTCCATGAAGGTAACACTTGAGGTAAAATAGCATGAGTTTTTTATTTATTAAATATTTAGGGAAATGTCATGAAGAACCACTAAGGATTATCCATTTCTATTTTCTGTATAGCATTTTTTTTCCATTTCCATCATTTCTCACTCAATTCTAACACTTCATCATTCACGCACATCCAATTCAAAGTCCTACCCAACATCTCACCAACCCAACTGTCCACGCATGAAAATAATCAAAGGATACCTTATTGTTGTCACACAAGAACCAACAATAGGAAGTCTTGCTGTTGCCACACAAGAACCAGCAGTAAGAAAAGAATCATTGCTACTACCACATAAAAACCAACAATGAAAAGAAATAAAGTAGTTGCTTGAAGGTTTTTCTTTCCATATTTGGGATTTTTTTTATCCATGTGGACATGCTTTGCATTCAGTTTGGGGGAGAAGGATTTTTGTGCACCAACAACGGGTTTTGAAATATTTTTATGGCAATAACAACATGCATGTGTACTGTAGAAGAAGTATGTAACTTGCTCATGTAGTGTCCATAACAAAGCAGGACCAACTCAATCACATTTTGAGATAAAAACTAATGGATTCCCAAAATTGGAAGATCGATATTCAAGCATTAATGAGGTATTTACAACCAGTGGTAAAAGGTACTCCTGTAATAATTTGCAGCAAGTTCATGACCAGATTGAAGGTTTAAAGATTGTTTTCCCATTAAAAATGTTCTCTTGAAGTACAAGCAAAAATGATTGGGGAGTTTGATGGTGATTGAGTTGTGTACTTAAGCAAGGAGTATTCTGAATTCATTAATTATCTCAAGAATCCTAGAAAACCATTGGAAGAAAGGAATATTTGTTGTTGCCACACAAAGACCAATAGTAAGCAGAGAATTTGATACACATGCACAAGCCAAGGCCGCTACTGAAACATAGGAATAGGCTCCACAAGAACCTATAGCAGAAAAAGTTGATGTAGAAACCATTCATTCTCAAGAGTATGCTATCACGCAAGCACGATGGAAAACAAAGGCATGATTTCTTTGATTTGTTTTCTTGGTTTAGTGGTGCACATGATGGTTCACATATTCATAAGTCAAAATTATTGAGAGCCACATTTTATATGGTATATGGATTTTCCACCATCTTATACATGTGGTAAATGCATTCAATGGGTTGACACACTCATAGTTGATGACAAATAGGTTGCATACAATAGACTATCAAAATATCTTTTCTAGCCTTTTGATTCATGGCCATCTTGTGTGAAACATCATGGTAACTTGCTTCCACAAATACAAAAACATAATCAACCTTTGTATTCAGTCCTTGTAGCAACATTTGAACAAATATGGAATGTCATATCAATAATGTTTTGAACAACATGATGATGGCATTTTGAGAACACGGTTTTGGGTATCTTTGATCTCTGTTTTCGTTGTCATTACAACCATTTCAAGCAACAACCATCATTTCTAGTTTATGAATATGTTTCTATCAAAGAAAGATATGAGTTCCTTGGCTAATCTTTACCATCCACTAATGCATACATTGGTTTAAGCCATCATGAGCATGATACATGCACAATGGAAATCCTGTAGCACCCTTTTCAAGGTTTGATGTGAATTTTATCTTAGCAGCATGAAGGTAATGATTACTCCCAGCATTGGTCATTTGTCAAGGTTGACAGAATTTTTGAAATGAGTTTGATTGTTGTGGAATGTGCAAAATAATGCTTGGCCTCTTGTTCAACAAATAGTCCTATAGCATTGGCATGGCTTTGATGGTCAATAAAACATGGTTGCCTCTATTTACAATCCTAAAAGAAGTTTTCATAATGATTTGGGAATTTTTGGGGAAACAAACACATGCTGCCATATAACAAGGTATGAAAGAAGGGTAGGTGATTCGCTCCTCCCGTGCTCTGAAAAGAAATTTGATCATTTTAATGCTGCATTCAGTTGCTCTATTCATCCCTTTTACATATATTCATATATCATTTCATGCTCATCATTTTGAGGAATCAGTTGGTGTTCCAATTGTTGGAGATCATTCGTAACAATAATACGTGTTTTTGTTTCAAAATCACAAAGAGACAATATGAAGAATTGATTACACACTTGGGTTGAAGTTGGTTTTAATTGCATGAGGACATGCTCTACTCAGTTTGGGGGATAATGGACTGATGTGCATTCCATAGAATTTGGTGAGAAGAGACAATATATAAGTGCAGCATGCATGAAAATGCAGTGGATCCCAAGCGAAAACATCTAGGATTATCTATAAGAACTTATTGCAAATCCAAGGGAAGCAATCAAATACAAAAAGTTAAGTTTTACAATTGTTGTGCTAGAGCTCTCGTCATTCATTTGCAACAATGGTTTCAATTAGTTTCAAAATGAATGAATATTTTCTTGCATAAGTTGGGAGCCATGTGAGATTCTTCATTTTGAAAAAGTCAAATATAGTAAAACCATTTGTGGCAGCATTATGATAGTCCATTTAGCAAAGGTATGTGATTTTAAGACAACAGTGAAGCATCATCATGATAATTTTAAATTGAAAAAATGCAGAATTTGATTGAAGGATATCTTAAAAATGGTAAACTATTTTTTTTTATGAAATTTTGAAGGAAGAAGGATTACACCAGGAAGAACAACTCTGGTAAGTTTCATCTCAATCCAATGCACGGTTTTCGAGAAAAAGACCATCATCACCTACAACCAATTTTCATTTTTCTAGAAATACGTGATGTTGGTTTCTTTAATTTTTGGTATGGAGATGCATTAGAATGGTAAATACTTGCCTGCAAAATTTCAGCCCAACCCAGTTTGTATTTTGTGAAATATTGGTTTAGGAAGTTTAGCTGCAACACATTTTTATTCATGTTTGTCCACAAAAGTGCAAAAATTGAAATGAGCATATCTTCCAATTGGTAAATTGCATTCTCATGATTTTTGGACAGGGAATGCATAATACCAAGATGAACAAGCCTGTTAAGTTTCATCCCAATATAATGTATGGTTTTTGAGAAAATGACCATAATCACCTACATCCAATTTGAATTTTTCTCAAAATATGTGATCTGGGTATCTCTGATTTCTGGTGTGTAGGTGCACTGGACTAGTATAAACATTCATACAAAATTCCAGCCGAATCCAGTTCGTTGTTTGGGAGAAAATGACTTCGAAAGTTTTCTTCTTAAAAGGATGTGACTTCACTAGATTTAGCACTCTTTGGTTGTAACTCCGCCAAATTTAGTGATCTTTGGGCTGCGAATCGACCAAATTCTTTGCCAAATTCTCTGTTAAATAAGCTGGGACACCGTAAAAACCTTGCATTTTTTCCGTTTTGCGTAGTTGCAACACCATAAAAATCTTGCATTTTTCCCGTTTTGCGCAGCTGCAACATCGTAAAAAAAAATATTACTTTTTCGTTTTACGCAGTTGCAACACCATAAAAATCTTTCCTTTTTACTATTTCACACAGCTGCAACACTATAAAAATATTGCATTTTTCTTGTTTCATGCAGCTGTGACTCCGCTTGCATAGTAAGCAACAAGTGAATGAGTTTTTCTAGTTGGATGCTACACAGGTATTGGGTTACATGAGGACATGCAACAAGTTCAGTTTAGGAGTGATGTTGGGCCACGAATTTGTCCATTTTTCCATCACTTATCGACATATATTTCATCCATTTTATTCCCATTGTCGCCCATTTATCATTCCATGTTCCATCCATTTGTTGTAACTGCGCGTAAAACACCACACTACTTTCATTGATGCTTTAAGTGTTTAATAATGATTATTTTCCTTTATCCTTGATGAATTGAATACTATTATGCATAATTTTACTAATGATGGTTTGTGAAGTGATTTGTCACGTACATGACACTCGCATCTAGCTGTTACAGCGTTAACCAAAAATGCATGCCAGATAAGAACATCTTGATTCGTGTCTCAATTTGCAGGCAGATGGAAACGAATCTCAAAAATATAAGACATGGGTTTTGTGCATAACCACCTCATTTACTTGACTCGTGAAGAAATCGCCAAACAAAGCCACGATTTGTGATACACAGTTGGTTCTTTGAGATATTATTTTCTAGATTTACTGTTGCGACCGGTTCCAAAGTTGTTAGCATTTACGGCAGTGTTTCAGCCGTTACAGATCATAAGTTGGGGATTTTGTTCCTCATTTCCCTGGGAGAATTTTATGTATAAATATGTAATCAATCTCATTGAGAGGAGGGGAATAGAGAAAGCAATGTTATGATGTAGGATTTGATCCATATCTATTGTAATCATCCCTTTATGATAATACATGCTGACAGTTTCTTAATTCTGGAGTTGTAGACTTTCATTGTGGAGATCCAGCTCTGCTCAGTGGAGGAAGGACCCTCTTCCTTGAGCAGATGTTGTTAGTGTTAATTGTAAGTGTGTTATTGTGTATATGTTTATTATTTAGTTCATGCTTCCATTCAGTAGATTATTTAGTTCATGCTTTCATTTATTAGATTTATCATAGTTGTTTCCTGTTAATTCATTTTAATAGATCGTTGGTCAACATAGCATTTCTTTAGATTTATGCAATTAGATATTACTTCATAAAGAGTTGATTTTATTTTAAGTTAGATTTACAGTGTGATTTTATGAATAGGTTCGAGGTTTGATTTACTTTCAAGAAGGTGTGATCTAGTTTACTAAGAGTTTCAATTGCATACCAGTAGATAACAGTGTAAGGTAGAAATTGTGCTTGCATAGATCTTTCACGATAGCTTTGAAATAAAAGAATTCCTCGGGTCGACAATTTATGTTTAGCACTCTGCATGTTAAGTTTTAATTAACTAGCATATAGTGGGCCCAACAAATCTTAGTGCCATTCCAATCGTCTTCATGAATCTTGTCTTTAACACTTGCAATAAGATATCTGTTCAGTGAGTATATTGAACATGCAACAACTTTATCCCAATAATCATTCGGTAGCTTCTTATAAGAAATCATGCTTCAAGCCATGTTCATGATGGTCAGGTTCCTCCGTTCAACAACTTTATTCTATTGTGGAGTGTATTTGGTAGTGAATTGGTGTTGGATGCCATGTTTTTTATAGAACTCTGTAAATTGATGTGAATCATATTCACCTCCACCATCTGACTTGAGCACTTTGATGGATTTATCAGATTACATTTTAACCAATGCCTTGAATTCTTTAAACTTGGAGAAGGTATCTGATTTATGCCTGAGAAAGTAGACCCATAATTTCCTGCTATAGACATCAATAAAATTCAAAAAATAAAACATACCTCATATGGATTGGGCTTGCATGGGTCCACATAGATCTGTATGAACTAACTCAAGGTGTTTGGCTTGGGATGAGAAAGTGGGGAATTTATCCCTTTGGTTTTTCCCTAGGATGCAATCTTCACGAGAACTAGACTGTTCATTCATGATTGGTAACCACTTGACCATGGACTGTCTTTACATAAGACTAAGACTCTAGAAGGGTAGATGACCAAACTATAGTGCCACAACCATGTTTCATCTAGACTGGAGAGAGTGTGCATATGAATGTGACATGATACTATTCTAATACTAAGAGGGAATATTATATTATTGGTCATTTCTACTTTGGCTAAGAGTCTTTTGCTGGGGACTTCATCAAAGATGGCACAATACGTATCATAAACCTGGCATCATATTTTTTCTTAATTGGTTGGCCCACATTGATCAAATTGACTTTCATATTAGGAACATAGAATACATCATGTATAAACTTCTTCTCATTCTCTTTAGTAAGAACATGAACAATGCATTTGCCTTCAACATGAACAAGATAATGATTTCCTAGCTTGAATTTTGTATTGACAGATGACTATAAGCTAGAAAATAAAAACTTCTTACTTGTCATGTGATTGTTACAGCCACTTGTTATATTTTTAATGGTTATACAAGATCTAAAAAATTTAGCTTCATAACATCATAACCATAAGAAAATGATCATTGAAATAAAGACAAGCACAACAACAAAAAAGAACACAAATATTTATCCTGGGAAACCCTCATGGGGGAGACAACCCATCAAAACTTTCTCTATATAGAATTCGACCAAGTACAATGTAAAACCCCAGCAACAAAAATAGTTGCTCCTCTTCCACAGTATACTCTCTCTCTCTCTCTCTCTCTCTCTCTCTCTCTCGTGAAATGATTGAGTGTAAGGTGTGTGTGAATGAGAGAGGTGGCTCACCTATTTATATTCATCATGTGAGTGACTCAAATAACTAACTAGGTCAGCCAGGTTCTCTAATTAGGTCCAACCTACCTAGTAAGACTCAAAATACATTTTATATATTACTTTTGTGGGTAATACTGCCCCGACTTACACCAAAGGTTTTACCTCATGACTTTTACATGACCAATTACATCAAGTACATCTCCGAACGGAGGAATATAATAATAGTACAATAGAATATCTTCCGAATTTACATTTCTTTAACACTCCCTCTTAACTAGGAAGGTATTCTATATCAACAACAACCACCACCACAATTGTACAACTGACTGGTGAATCTCCATATATCATAGGAATTTTTGGAACAACATCATACACATTCATCATAATTTTGGAACTACATCATCATTAGTATGTGAATACTGAGGCATCCTCGTCTGCAACATCAGTATGTGAATATTGGATCATCTTCTGCAACATCAGTGTGTGAGTACTGGATCATCTTCTGCAATATTGGTATGTGAATATTGGATCATCTTCTGCAACATCAGTAAGTGAATATTGAATCTTCTTCTTGCACCATCAGTATGTGAATATTGAATCTTCTTCTGTAACATCATCTCCTACAACATTAGTATCTGAATACTAAGGAAACAACAACATCATTAGCATGTTAGTGCTAAAACCACATCATTAACAGATAAATTTCCAGATCATCATTTTCATTGTTATGCAACCAAGTCCCATATATAGCATAAAAAGAACAAAAATAAACAATAAGAGAGTAATCTACCCCTAAAAAATGAATAGCAGAGACAAATATCAATCCTCTTTGAGGGAGGAACCTCCTTACACAATGTACTAAGTACACAAGACAAGACAAGATGATATAATGACTAAAATGAGAATATCTCCTTCCTATATATAGGAGATAAAGGTGTACAATGACAACTAATAAATATGCTAATAGACCCAAGACTACATAAATAATATGTAATGCACCACAATATAGGGGGTAATGTGTCACACTATATGGTGTAATGTGTCATCATTAAGAGCTTAACATGCCCCTCCCCTTCAAAAAGTGTTGTCGTCAATGATGAAGTAATTATGGATGATGTTGTATAAAGGAATCATCTTCCCATGTTGAATCTTCTATGGGTAAGTTCTTCCATTTAATGAGATACTCTGAAATTGATCAATTTCGAAGCTGTCTAGTTTGTATGTTAGTAATTTTTTCAGGCTCCAAGATGATTTCTCCTTCCTCGTCAAGTTCTGATAACATCGTTTGAACTGGTAGCTTGTCACTGATTACCTTCTTTAAATAGGAAACATGGAAAACTGGATGGAATCGTGAAGATGCAGGTAGTTCCAATTTGTAGGCCATACTACCAATCTTTTGTAACACCTTGTAGGGAACATAGATTTAGGTGATAATTTATTATCCTTCTTGGTGTTCTTCAGGGACATCTGTTTGTATGGTTGTAGTCTTGAAAACACCCAATCCCCAACATTAAAGCTCAGTTCACTACGGCGTTGATATGCTTGTTGTTTCATTCAATTTTGTAATAGATTCAGGTTGTCCTTTAAGAGTTGAATAACTTGTTGTTGATGCTCCATGTGGTCTTCCACTGCTTGGATCTTAGAATATCTTAGTGAAGATGTGATGGGTGGTGGATGGTAGCCATACAATGTCGTAAATGGGGTCATTTTTTATGATGTATGGAAAGAAGTATTATACCACCATTCTATCAAGGGTAACCACTTGGCCCATTTTGTTTGTTTATCACCTGCAAAACATCGAAGATACCCCTCCAAACATTTGTTTACTATCTCTGTTTGTCCATCAGAATGAGGGTGATAAGATGATCTATGAGCGAGTTGTGTACCCAAATAAGAAAATAATTCGGTCCAAAATTTTCCAGGGAAAATTGGATCCCCCTCACTTACTATAATATTTGGAGTACCATTTAGTTTTTGTACTGTCTCCATAAAAGAATTGGCGACCGTGCTTGCTTTGAAGGGGTGAGATAGTGCACAGACATTAGAGGAAATTTGGGGTCTAAAATGGGACTTATAAGAAAACGTGCCAAAATAAGTTTTTGTGAGTTGGAATTCAAGAACCAATAGAATTTCAATAAAATAAGTCAACCATAATGGTTGAATTGGCATATTTGTCATTAAAAAAAACTACTTTTTTTGTTTGAATTTTCGACATATCTCATTGTGTTTTTACTCAAATTTCGACTGGGAGAGCTCGTTGGATGCGGAATTTGATTCCGCATCCAACGAGCTCTCCCGATCGAAATTTGAGTAAAAACACAGGGAGATATGTCAAAAATACGAACACAAAAAGTAGTTTTTTCTTTCTTCCTCCAAAATTAATCAATATTATTTTATTATTTTAACTATTATTTTATTATTTTCCTTAGGAGGCCCATTTTAGACCCCAAAATTCCTCTAATGAGTGTGCATATTCTGTAAGTATATCAACAACCACCATGATGACACTCTTTCCTTCAGACTTTGGTAAATCTGTGATAAAATCCATTGAGACCTCTGTTCACCTTTGGCATGGAATGGAAGGTGGTTGTAGGAGACCACGGGTCTTAATTGTTTCCACTTTATTTTGTTGGCAAACCAAACATTTTGCCACAAATTTTTGAACATCAATTTTAAGACCATTCAAAAAAAAAAATTTCTTTACCCTGTGGTAGGTTTTTAAGAAACCTGAGTGCCCTCCTATCGATGAAAAGTGGAATTTAGAAAGTACCTTTTGCTTGAGATGGAAACTCTTACCAAGATATAAGCGATGCTTGTAGCATAGCAAGTAATATTTCCACATAAATGTATTAGAGGCACTAAGATCCTGCTGCAGATTTTGAATAAATGTCCATATTTTTTCGTCATTTTTCCATTCGTCCATTGCTTCGGCTATCCAATCTATTTGGATGATCGAAATAACATAGAGTAATTCTTCAACATCCTCATCTTTCTTGGAGAGTGCATCTGCGACAACATTTTGCTGCCCCTTTTTGTAGATGATTTCAAAGTCATATCCCAACATCTTTGTTACCCATTTCGGTTGCTATTCTGAAGATATTCTTTGTTCCAAGAAGTATTTAAGGCTATCATGATCAATTTTTACCTTGAAATGTCTCCTTATAAGGTAGGGGCATCATTGCTTCAAGGCATGTAGTATTTCCAACATTTCTTTCTCATAAATGGGATTTTTTAAGTTCTTTCCCTAGGTTGGATGACTTGTGAAGGAAATAGGGTGTCCTTCTTGCATTAGTACAACTCCAATTCCATTTCCTGAAGAATCATATTCCACAATAAATGTTTTTGTGAAGTCTAGTGTCGCCAAAATAGGAGCTTTACACATGGCCTCTTTGAGTTGTTGAAAGGATTGAGTTGCCTCTAGAGTCCAAGAAAATGCATCTTTATTCAGTAACGATGTTAGAGGAGATGATATTCTTCCATAGTTCCGAACAAACTTGCGGTTGTACCCTGTCAGACCTAATAATCCTCGAATATTCTTCCAGGTTTTGGGAATCAACCAGTCCATCATGGATTTAATTTTTTTAGGGTCTACCTTGACACCTTCATGAGATACAATATGACCCAAATACTCTACCTCCTTTATCTTAAAAGAACATTTTGAGGGTTTTGCATACATTTCTTTCTCCTTTAGTAGTTGCAGTACCATGTCAACATGTTGAACATGTTCTTCCCAAGACTTGTTATAGATTAGTATATCATCAAAGAATACCAACACAAATTTTCTAAGGAAAAGATTGAAAATAGAATTCATCAAACTTTGAAATGTGGAAGGTGCATTTGTTAAACCAAATGGCATGACCAAAAATTCATAGTGACCTTCATGAGTTCTGAATGTTGTTTTGGGGATGTCTTCATCCTTCATTCGAATATGATGATACTCGGAACGAAGATCCAACTTTGTGAAAACAACTGCTCCATGTAATTCGTCTAACAATTCATCAATGAAGGGAATGTGAAACTTATCTTTAATGGTGGTCTTGTTGAGCTCTCTATAATTAGGACACATACGCCATGATCCATTTGGCTTGCATGCCATTACCACTGGTGCATATTAAGAAATTTGGCTAGGCCTAATTATGCCAACTTCTAACATTTCATCCACCATACGCTCAATTTCACTCTTTTGGCTATAGGGATATTGGTAAGGTCTGATGTTATGAGGAACACTGCCTAGAATTAAGTGGATAGCATGATCAAAGTCAGGAATAGGTGAAATACCTTTGGGAATATCTTCAAATACCTTGGAATACTTATTAATGACCCTTTGGAGATCTGAGGAGATAGGGAATTTTGAGGTTTGAACATCTAATGAGAATAATTGTGCAACTATACCTTAATGTACCTTTTTTAACAACTTTTTCATACCATTAGAGCTTATCATCTTGCTTGGTTTTCCTGTGATACCATTTAACTCATATTCTTTACCTTCCCATGAAAATTTCATGAAATTTTTTTTAAATTAAAAGCCATTGTTCCTAGTGATTGTAACCATTGGACATCGAAGACAACATAAGCACCACCCATTGGGATAGAAATCATTGGACTATTCAATACAAATTCCCCCATATCTAGATTGATATTATGGCATTTCCTTGAGCAATTTATAGTTCCTCCATATGCAATCATTTCTTCAAATTTTAGTGCTGGATAAACAAAGCAATTAAGAACTTTGGCTAATTTACGGTGAATGAAATTATGAGTACTACCAGAATCAATCGACATTATTACCTTCTTCTATTTTATGTATCATTCTATCTTGAGAGTTTGAGGAGTGTTAATTCCACCAATGCATGACGAGATATGGTGGGAGTAATTTCTTCTGAAGTAGCCTCTTCTATTTCTTCCGAAGTCGCCTCTGCTTGAGATGCTTCATCTTCTTTTGGTTCTTCCTCTTCACAATCTATGTAGAATAATTTCTTCTCATTGCATTCATGTCCCTTACTATACTTGTTGTCACAATTAAAGCATAATCATTTTGCTCTTCTTTCATCTAGTTGTTGGGGTGTCAACTTTGTGGTAGTTTAGAAGAATGATCATTATTTTCTCTATGTGTTGGAAAAGGCCTTTCTAGTAGTAATTGCCATAATTTTATTTTCAGCATTTTTTGCCATCATGAAAGCCTTCTCTAGTGATGATGGTTCAAAGAGACGCACCTCATGTTGAATGTTATCTTTCAAGGTTCCAATAAAGAGATTTAACAAATTATCTTCTGAAATATTCTTCACTCTAAGTCTTGGCTGCTGAAATTGCTTGATGTGATATGTAACTGAACCTTTTTGCTTGAGATTTACCAATTGACTGAGAAGGTGTTGCTATTTATATCCCCATAATGTGAAATCAATTCTTCGGTGAATATAGTCCAAGTGATAATAGACTTCTTTTTACGGTCACAAATCCATTGGTACCATACAAACTGATCAAGTTCTAAATACAAGGATGCAATAGTTACCTTTTGCATAGTGGGCACCTGGTGTAGATCAAAGAATTGCTCCATCTGAAAAATCCACGTGATTGGATCCTTGCCATCAAAATTTCACATGTAAATATTGGGGATAAAGAAGTTTCTGGGACCTGAATTGAACCTATGATGTTGTAGTGAATCATCCACTTTTGAGGACTCCAAATTCCTACTCTCCAATTGTTTTTCAACTTTCTCCATACATGACTGAAATAAGTCATCTTGTCTCCCCTTATCCTCTTCTTGAGTAGATAATTGAGGAATAAAGTTATGTTTGATATACTTGATAAACTCCTTCAAGTCTTGAAGATCTTCTTTACTATCCATCCCTTTGAGATATTCTTTACTAGCGATCCCTTTGAGATCCTCTTTAGTAGCCATCTTCTTTTTCAATTTAGCAAAGTCATCAATTTTCACATTTCCTTTAATTATATCTTCCAACTTGGACACTTTAAAAGAAATGTATTCGGTTTCCTCGTATGTCGAGGATGAATCATCGATGGTTTTGAGTGTAGTGTGATGCTTTCCACTTCCTTTTGGTCGCATTTTTAACAATATCACACCCTAGGGTTTACCACAAATATATCCTTCTACTAAAATCTATTCAAATGAAAAATGGCGTACCTTTATCAATCCCTGATTGGTCTATTTTTTTAGGGTCGACTTGTAACTGAGGTAAAATTTGAATTGCAACTCCTCTTAGTCTGAAACTTTGGATTGTAGTACCTTGATTTGTCATCTTTCGAATGCCGCAGGTTTGACCTAATTTGGATGATCCAACAAAACGTTATTGCAAATATACCAAATCTTCTTATTTTTGTCCTATCCATAAGAGTGAACTTGTACAGTATGCCATGTGTACGTTGTTTTGTTTTTGTATCTGAAACTTGTACCACAGATACCTTGGTCCTTCTTCTTTCATATGCAACTGGTATCACTCCATTTGTATCTAGGATTCCTCAGATATGACCTTTTTCCCAAGAACACATGTTTTAGACTAGCTGTAGGACTAGTCAAAAACTCTATATTCCTCCGCAATTATCTTCGAAACTGTAATGGATCAATTTTTTTACTGGAGATATTTTGGGCTGTTTTAGAAGTGGGTTTCTTGTATAAAAAAAGTTGTAGTGAAAGGTCCAAGATGACTCGTTTTACAGAAGGCAGTCTTGTGGAAAGAGCTATGATACCAAATGTTATGCAACCAAGTCCCAGATATAGCATAAAAAGAACAGAAATAGACAATAAGAGAGTAATCCACGCCTAAAAAATGAATAATAGAGATAAATATCAATCCTCTTCAAGAGAGGAACCTCCTTACACAATTTACTGAGTACACAAGACAAGATAAGGTGATATGATGACTAAAATGAAAATATCTCCTTCCTATATATAGGAGATAAAGGTGTACAATGACAACTAATAAACCCACTAATAGACCCAAGCCTACATAAATAATATGTAATGCACCACAATATAAGGGGTAATGTGCCACACTATATGGTGTAATGTGTCATTATTAAGGGCTTAACATGCATCATCGACATAGGGATGTTGGAACATCATCATTATCATCAACATAAAAATGCCAAAACAACATCATCATCATCGCAAAGTGTTGTGACTTCAACCACATCAACATTACCAACAAAGGGTGATGGGACCACAACAACATCAGCATCATCAACACAAGGTGTTGGGACCACAACCACATCATCAACATCAACATACAAATGTTGAAGCAACATCATCATCAATATCAGTATAGAAATACTGAAACTAACTCATCATCATGAGTATAGAAATACTGAACCTACCATATCATCAATCTGCCACATCAACATTAGTATGAAAATACTAAACTTGCCACATCAACATCAATATGAAAATATTAAAACTGCTACATCAACATCTTTTCTGACTTACTAACCCTTTTTGGATGATAATCCTAGTTAGACAGATCAATCTCCCTCGGGATCAAACAAGCCTTGGCTGGATTACTAACCCTTCTGGGCCAACAAGCCTAGACAGACATTCTGAAACCACTTCTTTCCCTCTGACCATCTTGGAGCAGCACCTTGGTGGGTTCTCTAGTAGATCAATATGGGCATTTTGTCTAACTTACTAACCCTTTAGAGTCAACAAGCCTAGTCAGACAGATGGATCTCCCTGGGGACTAACAAGCCTTGTTTGGCTTACTAACCCTTTCAGGATAAATAGGCCTAGCATGACATACCAATCCCCCTATGACCAATAGGCCTCATCTGACTTACTAAACCTTTTGGGCCAACAAGTCTAGCCAGACTTACCCTACCATAGGTTGAGCTACCACACCAATGCAACCTTCTACCATCTTCTTCACTCCCTCTTTTGAGGGAGGCCTTTTCGGACTATGCCAAGATTTTCTCAAAAGTATTCAAACTTTACACAAGATAGAGGCTTAGTAAATACTTTTGTCACATGTTCCTCTATAGGAACATACTTGAGCTTTACAGCTCCCTTCTGCAACTTGTTATTTATCATTCTTCTCTTGTATATTTGCAACTGCATTGTACATCCACAACTTGCATCATTCTTCTTTTGTGCATCTACAACTACATCATTCTTATATTGTACATCCACAACTTGCATCATTCTTCTTTTGTATATCTGCAACTGCATCATTCTTCACATGTACATCCGCAACTTCATTATTTCTTCTCTTATAGTTGATTGCATACAATCCTTCTTACAATTCAAATACAATTGTATGATTAGAAACATTTCATAAAAAATAATGACAAATTCTTATTCATAAATATATGTCATATGATCATGCAATTGTTTCCTCTAATGTGATAATCATCTATATCCCATATACATACGGTAAATCTCTAGATGCCTTCCATCTTGCCAATACATTATGTCAGCAATGAAGTTTCATTCTATATAAGTAGCAATGGAATGTTGTATAACGACATAAGTCACTTACCCATCACCTGCATATTAGTAGTAAACTACAAATATTCTAATATGCATAATACATTTCCTGAATCTATAAACATATCTATGTACACAACTGAGCAACTAGATATATAGGAAATGACAATTCAAATGCTTATCTCTGTTTGTTTGGTAGACTCTAGTTTGATATATTTCTTCTTAAATTACTGGAGTCTCTGTCAATGTGTTCAACTTCATCGTCTAATTTTGAGTACATGCTCCTACCTTGCTCATGATCGAAAACACTGAACAAGTATTCTTACACCACAGATCACATAGAACTGTGTATTGGTGTTGAATCTGTGTGTCCTACCAATGCATCCCTTCGTATCCAATGTTGAAATGGATAATAATATTGTCTTCATCTTTATCGGTATAATTTTATGGATCACATTCCTCATCACTTGAGGAATATTCCCTTGCTTTCTTCTCAACTGCAATAAATTCATCCTTGGTTGCAATGGGAGAAATACAGATCTGCTTTCTGCAACATGTTGGAGTGATCTTTCTTCCAAGTTCCAACCCAATCAAAGTCATCATATCTCTGCAGGAATATTCTCTAGTCTCTCACATATATGAGACCATATTCAATTGTAACCTTTAGATACCACACCATTTTCTTTGCATATTTTTTCTTGGATAAGAAAAAAATCCTTTGGATTTCATCATACCTCTAATCTAAGAATCATGTCAAGATTCTCGAAATTTGAGATCTACCATAATCACTCCCTCTGAGGTGGAGCACCATCCTCCCCCTGCTTCTTATAATCTCTGCATCAAGACATTGGAGTGACATGTAGCCTCCTCTGCTACTAATCTTATTGGTATCCATCTATGTCACCTGTCAAGGTCACTGAATATCAAGATCCTCCATCTCGAACTTTGTTGCAGTTTTTCTCTTCCACCCATCTATGAGTTTCTCATCCTTTGTAGGCTTCTATCTTCAACCTTGTAGTTAAGGTTGGCATCTCCATCACTTTCGTTGATCCTCAAGCTCCTCATCTAAATGTATGTTCTATCCCATAGGTGCCTACTAAGCTTGTACAAATCCTTATGTGCATAGGTGGTTCTTTGTAGAGAGTCTCAAACCTTGTAGGTTGCTCAATATGTTCTTCTACTTTGATTACACCATCTGTCTAGTGTAATATCTACCACTGAAGTGGTGTGTCTAGCCCCTAGAGTAGTGCCTTGCCATAATCGACTCTCTCTTTTTGATAGAACCCATGAACCTTTCTTTGTATCTTTCAATACTTCGATCTGTTGTATACATGATCTTGTAGATCTACTTGGAAGACTTTACAAATATTCCCTTCATGTCTTGAGCTCATATCCAAACATCATTATGTATTATTGACTGTTACTTCTTGAACATATCATCCTTCCATTCCTCTTTCTTGGGCCATTCTTTCACAATGTGTCCTTTCTCCTCACAACTGAACATCTAATTTGTGACATATACTTCTTCTGAATTCCTTTTATTCTTTGCGATAATGTTCTTCCTTCTTGTTCTTTCTCTTATTAGCATGAGTTGTTAGGGCTTAATTGTCAAATTCGTCCATCTCTTCTTCTTTTTCCATCAATCAAGATTCTTCTTACGTGCATTCCTACATAGGTGATATTCCTTCTAGAAAAACTCCCTTGACTGAACTTGGAAGACCATTCAAAGTTGTAATCTATGTCTGTGCTTCTTTGACATTGTCTCCAATGGCTTCTAATTGCTCCTTGAGCTGAGATCTCCTTGTGAAGTAACATTGAATGTTTCTAGTGCATCTTCACATCCTTGAGTTGATTTCTCAAAGTCTTTGTCGTACAAGTTGTTCGTTGTATCGAACATAACCTTGGGAGTCTTCAAGGATGATACATGCGATATCCAATGGAGACGGAAATACTCATCTTGGTTTTGACTAGGCCCTTCTTGTGCGTTGCTTTGACTTCATCTCCCTTTGGATCCGCGGTGTCTTGTTTGACATAGTTCTCCATGTCATGCTTTTTCAAGTACGAGAAGCAATCTATACTTCCATGCTTAGAAGTTCTCGAGTCTTTCAAGCTTGTCCTCAAGCTCGGTACTATTTGCCATCATGATAAAAATGAGAACCTCAAATGGAAATAGAGAGGATCTAGAACTTACCAATGAGATTGCTTCAACTTGATGCTTGCTTGAAAGCCCTTTTGGAAGAATGCTTCCGGTGAACCTAGGGTTTGATAGGGAAACCCTATTTTTTCAACTTATGTATCTTTCATATCTCATTGGATAGAAAGATGCGCCTCCTCAAGGTGAGTTGAGCAACATATTTATTTTTCCAAAACTGTGGACAGAACTGCAGAATATTTGATGCCCTCAATTTCCCCGACAGCAGTGTTAGGTCAAAAATTGAAAATCCACAAAATGAGAGACTTCTTAGATAGAAAGATGCACCCTGCTAGAGCGAATTTGACAGTCCTCCTTTTTCAACTGATCGATGGAGGGAAGCGCCCAGAACAGGAAGCCCTAGTTTTCTCCAATTTCTTCTACAAAATTATATGATCTTAATTCTACCATATATCTGAAATTACTACTCCTCAAGGTCTGAAACTTCATCCTGATATACCCTGATTTGTCTTTTTTCCAACCCCACATGTTAGAGCAGAATTGGATTCACCATGTGGAACTTATGCGAAGTTTCTCAAGGTCACTTGTTTTAGGATTTCTCAGCATATCGAACTTGTACGGACTACCACATGTCAGTGTTTTACCTTCGGGGTGTAAAACTCAGATCTCAGAAACTACAGTCCGTGCCTTATCTGTAACATCTGATGAAATTTAATTTGGACCTTCGTATCCCGAGATATAGCAATTCTCTCAAGGACACATGTTTAAGGCTGAATTCATGGAGAGGTTGGAACACTAAGTTGGAGGAATCATATCTCCTAAATTATAGAGAATCTGAGGCTAAAATTCGCACACAGGGTACAACAAGATTTCATATTCATCCTGTAAAAGTTTCAGGTCCTAAGCCTTTTCAAAACTTGAGTTATAGTGAAAGTGCCAAGATGTCTAAAATTTTCCTTCTAGGGTTTTTCGAGCATGAAACCCTAAACTCTAGTAGCTGCAGTTGTAATAGTGTTTCAGTTGCACAAAGACTTCTTTTAGGTTGGCTCTGATACCATGTTATATTTTTTATGGTTATACAAGATCTAAGAACATTTAGCTTCATAACATTATAACCATAAGCAAATGATCACTGAAAGAAAGACAAACACAACAATACAAAAGAACATAGAGATTTATCCTGGGAAACCCTCACGAGGGAGAAAACCTAGCAAAAATTTCTCTATATAGAATTCGACCAAGTACACTGTAAAACTCCAGGAACAAGAATAGTTGTTCCTCTTCCACAATATACTCTCTCTCTCTCTCTCTCTCTTGCACAATGCTTGAGTGTAAGGTGTGTGAATGAAAGAGGCACCTCACCTATTTATATTCATCATGTGAGTGACTCAAATAGTTGGAGAACCTAGTCGACCTACCTAGGAAGACTCAAAATACATTTTACATATTACGTTTGTCGGTACTATTGCCCCGACTTACAACAAAGGTTTTACCTCGTGACTTTTACATGAGCAATTACATCAAGGAAATCTCTAAACGAAGGAATACAATAAAAGTAGAATAGAATATCTTCTGAAGTTACATTTCTTTAACACCACTGTCCAACAACCATGCATCTAAGTGATACTCCTCTTCAGTTACTCAACATAAGAGGAATATGACTTCTGATGAGCCTTCTTCAACATTGGAGACATGGGCTCTACCACTGTTCTGGTATGCTTGCTTCTTTATGCAGTCTTGTTCATAATGGCCATACTTCTTGCAATAGTTTCACTGAATGGTGCACTTATTAGTCCATCTTTTTCCTCTTCCCCTATGACTTTGAGAATTATGAGAGTGATCTAAGTGATTTGAATGCTCATGAGTGGTTCTATCCTCTGTAGAATGAGAGCCTCTACTTCTTTTTCCTCGTCCTCTAACTCCTTAGCCTCAACCTCTGTTATGGAAAGGTTGAGTGCTCAATGCATTTGTCAAAGACTCTTCGTCTTGATTGAGTTGAGCTTCATGGGACAGAAGGGACCTCATTAACTCTTCTGAGGTAAAATTGGACATATCTTTAGCTTCTTCTATAGCAATAACAACTATGGAAAACTTCTTGGTGAGGCATCTGAGAATCTTTTGGACAAGAAATTTTTGTTCCAAAGCTTCACCATAGGTTTGGAAATGAGTCACAATGCCTGAAACCTGAGTCATAAACTGATCTACAATTTCATCTTCCTTCATTTTAAGACTTTCAAACTGGAGTTGAAGAGTTTGGAGTCTTACCATCTTTACTTTGTCAATGCCTTTGTATGCAGATGCGGGGAGATTCCAGGCTTAATGTGTGGTAGTGGCTCCTAAGATCCGCAAGAAAATGGACTCCTAGATGTAGCTCTGGATCAACGATTTTGCAGTAAGATCTCTTTCTCGACAAGCTTCAAGGGCATTCTTCTGAGTATTAGACATAGAAGCCAAATCGATTGAATCTAGTTCTATGAACTTGGTTTCAACCATCTCCCAACATTTATTGAGCTAGAAAAACATCTGCATCTTGATTGACCAAAATTCATAGTTGGTGTTAATCAACATTGGTTCAGATATCTATTTCATATTTGAGTTGCTTGAACGGGTAGTAGCAATCTTTGTATGACTATCTACACTCAACGAGACACAAACTACTATTGGATTTGGAGAATTGATAGAAGACCTTATACTTTTATACAATGCCACAGCTTCTAGAGCTAGCACAAGGGTGCAACAGTCCAAAAACATGTGAGCAGTGAGTGTTGCACTTTGCCTTAACAAAGGGTGAGTCAGTGCCACACCTTGCCCTAACAAAAAGTGACTCAATGTAAGTATGATATAGTTCCCAATAGGGACACTGCGACAGTGCTCCAACAAGATAAAAAAAAAGTCTTACCAAAATATACTTCCGGAATTTAGATGAGATTTGCTTTGATACAATGATAACGTAAAAAAATAAAATAAAACACTAAACATATGAAAATGCAATTTTTATAATAAAAATTCACTCTTTCAACAAAAAATTATAACAAGATTTAACAACAACAACAACAACAACAATATTATCTAAAATGATTGGCCAACCCTTTGTGCCCATGCTCTTACATGATTGAGTAACAACAAACCTTTGTGTAAAGGTAGTATCTCCTCATTAATGAATTTTTCGGCTTTTGTGCATCAGTTGTTTTTTCCTTTAGATAGTCAAACAAATACGCCTCCTGAATGTGCATAAGATGCCTCCAAACTCGAAGCATGGCGAAGATAAAAACTGAAAATTCTAGTGTTAGTTTTCAAAAGAACTTCGACATTTTGTGCTCTAAGAATTAATGATGGCGAATAAATTAATGGAGCCATATGCCATACCTTTTAGATTTCTTATTCTGGTTAATAAAGCCAAAACAACCCCCAAAATGACTGTTCCGTCTCTGGAATGGGACAGATCTTTGGCAGGGCTGAACGGGAAATACTCTCAGCGATGTGCCAAAAAGAGAACTATTTCCAAAACTTGTAAAACTTGTAAGTAGTTAATATAATATTTCATCATTTTGTTTAAAATGATAACTGTTTAAAATGATAACAAGTTATATGAGAACTATTTCCGAAACTTGTAAAACTTGTAAATAGCTAATATAATATTGCATCATTTTGTTTAAAATGATAACAAGTTAGAGTAGCAGTACAGCTGATTATTCAGTGACTTGAAGAGTCTCTGCAATGAAAACTTCAAGAGACATTTGAACAAACATAGAGACATTTGAACAACCATGTGCGATGCAAAAAAAATACGAAGATAGTCAATATACACTTTGGGAATAAAACCATGGTACAGAGACAAATACCAATTATCATGGATCACTCAAATATGAGTGATTACACAGTTTCTAAGAATTTCTTATGCTGATCTTTGTTAGATCGAAAATAAAGAGGAGCATTTTTTGAACTGTCTTTCTTCTCAAGAGTGCCCAGGTTATTTAATTTATGTCTCTTGCACACCATAAAAGAGATTGTTGATGGAGAACTCCTCATCCTACCATGAAGTGTAAGATAACTTGAAGAAGAAAACATAGCTATATCTTGTTATAGCAAGATCAAAAGACCATCTAGCTATTTCTTGTTACGGCAAGATCAAAAAACCAAACTTATGCACCAGATAGACTCCCCTTGGGAACATTGCACAGCAGCTCCCATCCAACCTCACAAGCTCCCTCTCGAGTGTAAGATAACTTGAACAAGAAAACATAGATATTTCTTGTTATGGCAAGATCAAAGGACCAAACTTATAAGATAACTTGAACAAGAAAACATAGCTATTTCTTGTTATGGCAAGATCAAAGGACCAAACTTATGCATCAAACAGACTCCCCTCCCGAAAGCTTGTGAAAGAAGCACAGGATTTCCCATCCAACCTCACAAGCTCTCTCCCCATAAGGAATCTGTCGGGTGCACAAGTTTCACCACATCAGATCATTCGTAGTCAATGCTCTAACTGGTGGCATATTGAATATTTGCAAGGTTTCAGCACGAAATTTTATCATCTCTAACTGGTTATTCTATATATTTTGCTATGCAGTATTCTCATACAACACCATCAACAGCGAGATTCTAAAGTTAATTCTGCATGTACAAAGCAATTACAGGCAATGGATATTAGGTGTGGTATGTAGAAAACTTAAAAACAAACCAATCAGAATGTCCGGTTCTTTCACTTGCATTTTGCCTATTCCTCCCATTGCCAGTAAAAGCCAGAAAACTAGAACCAGAGAGACCCAGATCCCTGAGAAGTACCAATCTCCTTGTTCAAGGTCCTTCACTGTAAACATCCATTGAGTGCACGTAATTTCATTCATTTCATGAATACTTTATCATGCAATAGATTTCTTCAAATCTTGTCTTCCAGTTGCCTTCAAAGTTGCGATTCCTTCAACAGCTTTTTCATTCAAATGACTGTAGATTCAGACATTGGGGTTTTCAAGGCATAAGCCTCATAAACGGTCGACCGGATGAGCTCCAAACTTCAAAGGTCGGCGACCTTGCAGAATCTTCGCAGAGGCATCAATTGATCCATTGGAATATCCGAGAGAAATTCTGATTCGATGCTCTTAGGGTTTCATCAAATTAATTTTGTATGTACGGTGGATTTAGTGGCAGCGTCCACCAACATGGGTGACGTTAGGGTTTTCATGTTATTCAGAGCCCTTGTACAATTTGAGTCGTGGAGGTTGCTAGTTGCTACCAAACACAAAATCCCAAATACGATTGCGATCTCGATATATCATGCGTCTTACGTAGCTTGTGATGCGTTTTCTGTTTGCACGTTAAAGTTAAAGAGTTACAACTAGAGGCAGGGCAAGATTTATTCAAGATTTATTCAGAAAATGATACGCCTCTTCAGTAGATGATGTTTAATTGTAATTGTGGTTTTAATTTAGTATAGGTTGTATTTAAAGTTTAAATGGAATTGTAGTTTTAATTTAGTACAGGTTGCATTTATTGTGTTTGTTGTATTAAGTATTTATCTTTGATTAATTGTTTTAATATTTTTTTTCATTTGAATAGTAGAAAGAATTAATTCAAATTGGTCAAAGTGTAAGCGTTGAACTATATGGTCTTATTAGGGATGTTATGTGATGAGTTTTTTTAATGATAATTTTTAGTTACAAGTGAGTTATGATAAGTATCAACCACAGCAAGTCGAGGCTCTTTCTCCACGAAGTTGATGAACTTTTTAGGACTACGATGGAAGATATATTAAAAATGAGATCATTTGGCAGAGGGCATGAGATACTTGGGGTTCTTTTTAAAGGCAAATGACTATCAGCTTGGGGACTGGTTATGGTTGCTGAAGCGATTTGACCACAAAATAAACCACTGGGGATGGAGATGGCTCTCACTGAGTGGAAGATTAATGTTGATTTGTTTTGTCCTAACTAATATGGCAGTTTACTGGTTTTCTTTGTGTAAAGTCCCTAAGTCCATAATTAACAAGATAAGGATGAAGATTATGGCCTTCCTTTGGTCAGGAGATCGGGTGCAATCCAAAATCCATTTGGTTCGGTGGGAAGACATTGCCAGACCAGTGGATTATGGTGGTTGGGGATTGAAGAACTTGCACCTCTTTTCTCTGGCTCTTCAGACAAAAAGCCTTTGGATGGTGTTCACTGGCAATGGTCTGTGGTCTCAAGTCATGAAGGAAAAATATTAAATTGAGCACATAGATCTGTGGACAAACACACAACTCACAATATAGATCACACAATTTACTTAGTTATTGAAGAATGAAACAGTGCAAAAATGGCTTGCAGCTGTGAATGCTTTTCATTAATCAAAGAGTAATTATATAATAATTACAATGAAGTACAATGGCTAAATAGCCACAAGCAATTCGAATCCACATGAGGAAATTAGAATTGATTACACTCCACTTTTATGTAGGTAACTAAGACCTTGTCTAAATCACTGTCGGAGGACTCAATAGTTAACTGACCTTGTCTAAACCATTATCGGAGTTCAACGGAGTTCTAAACCACAACTCAAGTGTCTCCTTCAGTGTTGACTAAGGCTAACTGACTGTGGTAAGTGAGAAATGTGCCTCTCCTGCATGCAGCCAAGCAAACTTAGCACTAACTGAATGTAGAGGACTAGAACTAAATGTAACTGACTCCTAACTCAGGTTGACTAGTCACCAACTCAACTCAACTGACATTGGTTGGTATCGGCACTCCTAGTGACTCCTAAATTGTAGGGATTGGTCTAGGTGTTGTTCAGGAATAAGCACCCTTATAACCTAGGGTCTGGGGTTACCAACTTACTTCTAAGACTTGCAGACAATTAGCTTTAGCTAAGTACAGAAAGGAAATAGGAAGAAATATTGGACTCACCCGATTACCGACGGTTGATCCAAGCTTTATCTTCTTCTGCTCTGCTTCTCTCCAAAGCTTTCAGGGATGCACCTCCTCCACCTGCAAAGAGAAAATTCTCCAAGTACGATCTTATACATGTATATATGACATGTTAGATAAACAACATATGTAGTGCTTAATCAAATATATTCATCAAACCCTAATACATGAAAGAGACTCAACACAAAGTTGGAAGAAGAATTCTCTTTATTAACAATCAGTGAATGAGATAAGTGTACAACCCAACGCCTGAGACAAGGACTCCTCTGCAACCAAAGGACTCTGAGTTCTGCTGCTCCAAAGACTTCTGAAGATATACCACCAGCATAACTTTGCTCTCCAAGATTGATTGATTAATGCCCTCCCTAAGGCCTCTATTTATACTTTGGGAAATAGAGCAGTTTCAAAGGTTGAGGAGGTTGAGACAGTTGAGATGGTTAATGATTAGGGCTCAACTAATCTCCATTAATCATGATTTATATTTTTTAATGTCGAATGGATGTGTACGCGACTATTGATACTGGCAACCCGCGTATGACACACGAGTTGCTTTAAGGGAAACCCACGTATAGATCTGTACGCGGGTTGCAATGGGAATAGTCGCATACAGTATGCGAGTTGTCAATGAGGATAGTCGCGTATGTACACAAGTTTCAATGAAGATAGTCACATACGCCAATCCACACTTAAAAAAATAATGTAGCAAGTTGGTTGAAAGATAAATGCATCTCATGTCATGCCCATCTATAGTGTTTAGGAAAACTTCAATCCTGAAATGTCTTTTTGTGTACCAACATAATGAATTGTCGGCACTCGGACAGAGAAGTGCCATTTGGGTTGATAACAAATGCCCCCTAATGTGTGAGGTCAAAGGGAAGCGATGACAGAAATACATTATAATCATTATCTTTGGAGAACTCAGAAGTCCAATGGAGTAGAGGTAGTACCTGAAACAAATACATAATAATGTCATATACAAAGTCATATCTAAGGATGCTATGTTCAATATACTGGAACACTAGCTCCTTTATAATATTTGAGTACATCATATAGTACAGGTACAAGACCACATATATTACAAAGGTGGATCGAAGCCACAATATACAATAATGACGAGTCTTCAAAAATATGAAAGCTGTGTGAATAACCATAACATAGTCTTGCGCAACTTAGTCCATGAATGTGAAACTAAGGTCTTCATAAACAATCCCAAAGAACCAGTACAATCTAAGCCATGTGAATAGATGTTATTGAAGTCGAACATGGAGCAGATTCAACAGATTGTCAATCAATAGGTGATAATCGACAACTGAAGCAAAGAAATTCACTAATAATGAAAGTGAATCCTGAGGTACATTCGTCAAAACTCTAGGTCTTCGTCGTCAGGAAATGCTGATGCGGAACCATACTCTGATAAGGAAGGTAATAGAGCCTCCAACGGATCACAAGAGTGACTAGGAACTGGGTAAAGGAAGGGAGACACAAGTGATAATAGATACGACAATGATGGGATCAAGATATAGATCAGACACAGGATTAAGTCCTTGAACAGTGAGCACAACACAAAGATGACCCAAGGCAACTTTTAACTTTATAGATAGAACAGCTAGACTTATCTGTCATGTAGGAGACATGATCAGATTCCCTAGGTAAATGGACAAGAGGAGGAGTAAAAAACTCGAAGTAATAGCTGAACTGAAAGTGAACACTCACTACTACATTTCGATCCAAAATCCGACGGCGCGTGGATTTTTTTTTTAACTGTACCAAAAATCACAAAGATAATTTTTTTTTGTAAATGTGGCCACAACCGTCGCTTAAGCGACGGCTCGTTAGTAAGCGGCGAATTCAAGAACTCATGCTTTCTTTTCTTTCTTTTCTTGTTAAAGTTTGGCACTAATCTCTTAGGAATGGTTTGCTTTGGGGTTTATTTTTTAGCATTTAGTGGATTCTGGTGTATGAGGGAAGGGCCTGTGAATTGGAGGGGTGGATGCATTTTCTGCGTTTGAAATCATCTTGAGTATTGCAAAAATGGGTTGTTTCTTGCTTGTTTTTTAAGGTTTCAGTAGGTACTCGCAGCAAGTAGGGGTTTGGAAGATTTTAACTAGTCTTTGGATTGCTGAAACTTGAAGTAAAAAAGTGGCGCATCTGTGAAATGAACGGTCTGGTTCTGGAGCAGTAGACGAGGGTTTCTGGCTTTAGACTATTGATTTTTGTTCATCATAGGCAGAGAATGAACGGTGAAGGGGAAAATATTGAGATTTAACTAAACCAAGAAGTGCAAAATACTGTTCCAATGCATGGTGGAAAGTATAGTTGTGGCACCTAAGGCGTAAATGTAGAAGGATTTGCAGGAGATCAGGTGGATTTAAGGGATAACGGGTAGGCTCAGCTGACTTGGAGGCGGTGAGGCGATGGCGCTTTTGTTCTGTGATAATCTTAGTGGGGAGTATTGGAGGATGCAGGACATTATCGAAGGAGGCAATCGTCCATGGGAAGAGCTTATCCCAGATGCTCTTACCCTGATTTTCAAGAAAATTCCGTTCCAGGAGATTCTGACTGTCATTCCTAGGGTTTGTAAGTCGTGCAAGGGCTCAGAACTTCAGCATCAATTGGAAACTTATTTTCTTTGAATATAGTTGTTTTCGTGTCTGCACTCTGGATTGCCCAGTCAGGATAGCATATGTCCTAGTATGGCTGGGAAATATATCCCTGCCAGATCTCAGTTTGATGCTATTCTTAATGGATCTGGTTTATATGCAAAATCACTAGCTCTGCTAGCATACACTAAAAGGATTTCCTTCTTTTCTAGTTTTAATGATAATTTTGGGAAAAATCATAATACTGGTCCACTTCCTGAATATTCTGTCAGCACTTTACTGATAATTGATATTATAGTTAGTGTTGTTATTAGGTCTTGGTATAAATCCTTTGAATAATAGAGCTCTTTGGTTGTATAGAGAGGCCTTTTGATAATAGTGTGATTCTCTTGGCTTCAATATTTGTTCTAACATAAATAAGGAATCTAAGCCAATAAATAATGCATGCAGCCACTAAATGAACTGTAAAATAAAATTCTATGTGCTGGGGTTTTGCAGGTTATTTCATTAATATGTTACTTGATGGAAAAGAAGAATGACAGAGGACCTTTTTTGGTAGTAGTGCCTTCATCTGTATTGTCTGGTTGGCTAAGTGAAATTAGCTTTTGGGCCCCTAGCATCAGTAAAATTGCATATACAGGCTCTCCTGAAGATCGCCGCCGATTATTCAGGTAAAACTCAAGCATCAAACTGTTCTGGCTTACTTGGAGACTTTTTGTGATGGCAGAGATAATGAATATCTGACTTCTGTTGCATTTTTTGCATTTGTTTATGGTTGAACCAGGGAGAGCATTTTTCAGCAGAAATTCAATGTGCTCTTAACTACATATGAATACTTGATGAACAAACATGATCGACCAAGACTGAGTAAAATTTTATGGCATTATATCATAATTGATGAGGGACATCGCATAAAAAATGCATCTTGCAAACTGAATGTTGAGTTGAAGCACTACCAAAGCAGTCATCGATTGTTGCTCACAGGAACACCACTCCAGGTTGGGTAGTTATTGAATTGAAACTTGTTTTTATTTGTTCTGAACTATTGGAAATAGGTAACTAATTATGAAGGGTTATCAATATTTGTGAGTAATTCTAAAAGCCATTGCTGCTCATTGCTTCCAGTCTTATTATTTCATGCTTCTTTTCAATGATTACTCTAAACGGTTTCTTATGGATTTAGTGCTTGTATTTTTCTTACTGCCATGTTGTTTGTTTGTAAGTACAGGCCTTGCGTAGAATAAATATTATAGTTATGGATTTTTAGTGTTCTGCCAAGTCTTCTTGTTAACATGCATTTTGTTCATAGAATAATCTTGAGGAACTCTGGGCTCTTCTAAATTTCTTGCTACCAAGCATTTTCAATTCGTTAGAAGACTTTTCTCAGTGGTTCAATAAGCCGTTCAAAAATGCAGGAGACATTTTTTATCTGAAGAATCATCTATGATATATGCTATACAGCCATTTATCTCCACACCTGGCAGATTCCACCTGGCAGATCCCACTGATGGAAGTTTCAAGGATTTTTGGGCCATGTCATAGTTCTATGTTTTCTGGGCCATGTCATTGATTGTCCCAAGGTCATACTCGCAATCCTTGCAAGTACAGGTCATAGTTCTAACTAGGGTAACTAGTTTTTCAAGCAAAAAAGGAAAATACTGTAGTCAGGTTTCCTATTTTTCTAATCTGTGTCAGTCAATGACTGTGGAAGGGGATAACTTGCGATGCATGTAACAGATAAGAGATTTTTTTAATAGTGAAGGATACTAACCACTTAGAGATCACTCACTGCATGCTCTATCTTGCTTGCTTATTTATTCAGATATTTGGGTGCCTGTCTGAGATCTAAAGACTTTGACTGTCATGATATGTTACAAAGAGGCTATGGAGTTTGTTAAGGAGATTGAATCTCATTTTACCTTCCATATTGGCTGCAGTGTCAGTCAACAGCTCAATAGGTTGGCGTAATGGGAAACCCACATAAACAGGCATGCCCCAGTATTATATATACATATATACAATTCAATTTCTGATACATACACAGATGAGCAGAAACACACCCACCACTGTGACTTGTCTTTAGGGCAGACAGTCTTACAGATAATAGGATTTTCTCATCGGTGGA